>JAVIWB010001898.1:0-257683 GCA_031893035.1 Dermolepida albohirtum | reverse complement strand
GTCGATATTGCTATAGAATTTCGATCCGAGAGGCGGACGTATATTTCTCCATTACTTATACTATTTTATCTTTCCAAATATTGATATTAATTATTATTACGGTCACATTGGTGCAATATTTTAACTACAACTGAACAGGTATAAAATATCTAGTTTTATCTAGAACTAAAAATTTGATGACGCTCTTTGAAAATGATAATACGAAGGTAGTTTGACAAGTAGTGAGAATGGAAAAGAAAAACGAATTTTTTAAATACAAAATAATTTTTATTTTTCAATATATTCTCCTAAAAGAGCAATACATTTATTCCAACGGTGCTCCAATGCCCTTATGCCATCTCTAAAATGCGATTCCGGAAGGCTTGCAAAATACTCATTTACGAAGTTGATACGCTCGTCGTTAGACGAAAATTTCTTTCCACCTAGTGCCGTTTTCAATTTTGGAAAAAGGTGGAAGTCGGAAGGGGCTAGATCCGGCGAATAAGGCGCATGCGGTACTAATTGGAAATGCAACTCGTGGAGTTTGGACATCGCAACTGTGGTATGCGAGGGAGCGTTATCTTGGTGAAACAGAATCTTTTTCTTTGCCATGCCTGGCCGTTTAGCACGAATCTCAACATTTAATTTTTGTAGAAGTTCAGCATAATATTGTCCGTTTATTGTGACACCTTTCTGAAGGTAATCAATGAGCAAAATGCCCTTGGAATCCCAAAAAATTGATGCTATCACCGTGTTTGACGATAAAGTGGTTTTCGCTTTCTTTGGAGGTGCAGAACCACGTTCTAACCATTGTTTCGACTGTTGTTTAGTTTCGGGTGTACTGTAGTGTATCCAAGTTTCATCGCAAGTAACAAATAGCCTACAATAATCAACCGGATTCCGCTTATAAAGGTCCAAACACTCATTGGGAATGCGCAAACGAGTGAACTTTTGATCAGTCGTAAGCAATCGCGGCACCCATCTTGCCGAAAGCTTGGAAAGGCCCAATTCTTTCGTTAAAATGTGGTGTACGCGTTCTGTTGAAATGTTTACCATGTCTGCTATCTCTCTCACTTTGAGTCGTCGATCTTGCGTAATAATATTATGGATTTTTATAATCATTTCCTTAGAAGTCACGATTTTGGGTGCTCCAGAGCGCGCTTCACCAACACAGCTTGTTCTACCACATTTAAATTCATTTACCCATCTACTTATTGTGGCGGATGATGGAGCTGATTCACCTAATGTTTCCCGTAACTCATCTTTTATTTCGGTAGCTTTCATACCCTTAATTACGAAATATTTAATCACCGCACGATAATCTGCTTTTTCCATTTTAACAAAACGACGCGTTGCTTCTTTTTCAACCAATATCTAAATATCGGAATGTAAACATATAAATAGGCAACATAAATTACAGTGCATTTGTTTTACCAATTAGAGCGCCACCTATGTGTCATTTTCACTACTTGTCAAATTATCCTCGTATATTGAAATATATCTTAAAAAGCCACTAATGAAGATAATAAAACAAGTCCAGCACTTCCAAATATTTTGAAATAAATAGTTTAATGGTATTTAACTTATTACAAAATTAAAAACAGATATTTCGTTCCAAGAATTATTTTCCAAAAGCAGAAATAAATTTTGCATAGTGTTTAATATAATTTTAAATATTACCTCTATGTCCTCAAATTAATCAACTTTGGTAAGACCTTATTTAAAATAACCTTTTGATCAACGTTGTGGAGAATTCTTAATGTAACATTATAATTTGGATTGTCGATATATATATGCAAGACACAAGGACACCCACTATTAACTACACATGTTGTGTCTATAATGTTAGCTGTTCATTACACCTACTCTACGTAATTGTAATCTTTACTCTGTATTGTATAAAATACTTCATTTGAATAGACCCGTCTGTTAAACCCATATTTGCATTTAAATTAATATTGATGATGACTGAATGTTAACCTTCGTTACCTTCTAAGAAGATCATATACATAAAGCTTGTGATTATGTATATATTAATTTTTTCTCAGGCTTTTTGAAAAATCAATTCATTGGATATCACACAATATTTTTGGTGATAAAATACACGCACATACATATATACGTTTCTTCAAAAGTATTGGGTCTGGGAAAAAGTTCGTGGCGTTTTTTCAGTAAAATTCAACTGGTCCCCGCATGGCGCGTGGACGAATTCATTTAAACCGAATATGCTCCATTATTATCGACAATGTTTCGCCATTTTTTTGGTAGGTCCATGATCCCATCGGTGAAAAACTTCTGTGGTTTCTGGTCGAAAAACTGAATCAAGTAGTTTTCACAGGCTTCTTTTGAAACCAACTTAATTCCATTGAGAGAGTTCTGCAGAGATCGAAACAGATGATAGTCAGAGGGTGCTATATCCGGACTGTAAGGTGGGTACATCAAAACTTCCCAACCAAACTCTCTCAATTTTTGACGGGTCATCAAAGAAGTGTGTGGTCGGGCGTTGTCATGATGGAAGACAACACCTTTCCTATTAATCAATTCGGGCCGTTTTCTTTCAATCGCCTGGCGTAATCTCTCTAGTTGTGCACAGTAGAGTTGAGAATCAATCGTCTGACCAGTTGGAAGTAGCTCGTAGTGGACGATTCTCCTCCAGTCCCACCATACACACAGCATCACTTTTTTTGGCGTCAATGTTGGCTTAGCGAACGCTTGTGACGGCTCACCATCCTTTATCCACGATCTTTTACGCTTCCGATTATCGTACGTAATCCATTTTTCATCTCCGGTTATTAAACGTTTCAGAAACGGCTCGATTTCATTCCGTTTCAGCAGCGCATCGCAGATGTTAATTCGGTCAATCATGTTTTTCACGCTCAACTCATGAGGAACCCATACGTCAAGCTTTTTTTTGTAACCAGCTTTGTGTAAATGGTTCAAAACAGTTTTGTGGTCAATGCCTAGCTCCATGCCAATATCGACACTGCTGATATGCTTATCTTGTTGGACTTTTTCAAGAATTTCATCAGATTTTTCAGTGATTGGACGACCGGAGCGTGACTCATCTTTCACATTGAAATTTCCAGAACGAAAGCGAGCGAACCATTTCCGCGCAACAGATTTCGATAAAGTACCTTCACCGTACACAGCACAAATTTTATCACAAGCCTGCGCAGCGTTCTTCCCCTTATCATAATAATATTGCAGAATATAGCGAAATTTCTCATTATTCTTCTCCATTTTCAAGTGCGAATAACTTTCCAACCACTGCACCGATTACAATGTTTCTACGCTCAAACTAACGTTCGGAAGGTCATCTAAAAAACGAGCCCACGGTGGTGTCGCTGTGACTTGTTGTTCTTTAGTTATCGGCAACCAATGCCATCTATCGGGAAAAACGCCACGAACTTTTTCCCAGACCCAATATTATGTTTCTGTCTGTATTACGGAAAAATGTAATTTGTTCCGAGTAAAAATTTCACAGTGCACGAATATTTGTCTTTCTGGCTAAAACTTGACGATCGTTTGTTGTTTTTCGCCATTTAAAGCTTTGTTCTTTCAACCCTGTCTCTTAAACTGTTATAGTAGTATAGTAGTCACTCTTAACACAATATATAAGTTGTTTTTTTATACTAACACTGAATTTCTCGTATTTTAAAGTATGGAATATGATTATTATGATTAATAACAATTGGTTCGCTGTACCCTATCATATTTCTTAATCCCTCAATTATAACAAATGATTGTTATGTTTATACTGTGCTATTAGTAAGTAGTAAGTAGTACATTGCTTGCTAGTTCGCAAGTGTTGAAATGATGTTCAGAAGAGGACCTAATAATTATGTAAACCAAAATAATAATGAAGTTGAAATAATTGCATTATCATAGGCAGAAGCTAATCTTACTACATCTAGCGGGTCTTTCAATAGCGACTTCCGAACTTTGACAGTTGATGGCGACAATATTGTTGAAGCTACATCTATCGAATTGGCTCTCATTTATTTCCTCAGTTTTTCCAAATCACCATGGACGGATATAGCGTCCAACAACACATGCAAATATTAAAATTATTTTATCAAACGGCAACGTTCCGCGCGCTTCGCCCATTTTACGATCGCCATAATTGTCCTACCGAGAGGACTATTCGCAGTGTGGTTGATAAATTTGAGTCCACTGGTTCAGTAAAGAATGAACCAACACCCATACGACGACGATACACAAGATCTGCCGAAAACATCGCCGCTGTCCGGGAGAGTATGCAGGAGAATCCGAGGCAGTCGATTTCGCGTCGTTCACAAAGAACGCGACCTTTCGCAGACCACAACTTGGCGAATTTTGCATCGTGACTTGGACCTGCACCCGTACAAAATTCAACTGACCCAGGAGCTGAAGGTAAACGATCGTAGACAACGACGTGTGTGCGCTAAATGGGCCCTGGAGCAGTTGGAAACTGACCCTAATTTTCATCAAAACATTATCTTCAGCGATGAGGCCCATTTGTGGATGAATGGGTACGTCAACAAACAAAATTGTCTAATTTGGGACGATATCATTCCACATGAGATCCAAGAGCGTGCAATGCATCCACAGGATGCATTAGACGTGGTGTGGATTTTGGGCTGGCGGTGTCATCGGTTCATATTTCTTTGAGAACGACGTTGGCCAAGCCATCACCGCCAACGGCGAGCGCTATAAGTCGATGAATACCAACTTTTTTTGGTCTGAATTGGATGATATGGACACCAACGACATGTGGTTTCAACAGGACGGCGCTACGTGCCACACAGCTCATGCCACATTGGACATTATCCACGAGCCATTTGAGGGCATGGTCATCTCACGTGGAGGTGATGTGAACTGGCCACCGAGATCATGCGATTTGACTCCGTTAGACTTTTTCTTGTGGGTTTTCTTCAGTCGCAGGTCTATGCGAATAAGCCACAGCCGCAAGGGCGCTCAAAATCAACATAACCCATGTCATCGGTCAAATTCAGCCTGATTTATGCGCCACACACGCTTTGTTTTATTTAAATTTAAAGATAGGAAGCTCTTAATGAAAGGTAAGTAGAAAAAGAATGTGATGTCCAAAATGAAACTGAACAACGAGTTTTAAACAATACAATACTATTTTAAGTGTTTTAAATATAACCTACACTAGCATCTGTACAAAACTAACCAAGAAAGGAGAAAGTAACGAAAATTTAAAAATATGCCGTTAGATGTAAAATGGCATATAGATTCAAATTATGAAAATGTTAAAAACAAGTTTTGAAATCAAATAAAAAAGTTTAAGATGCGCTGTAATCCGTAGACACCTACTACTACTTTCTGAATTTTATTTAACCTTTGTAGCGGCGACAGTATGTACAAGTGAGCGTTATTAATCAATTAATATAAAATGTTTTTAACAATTTAAATTAAAATGTCCATAACAGATAATAACATGAGCAGGCACGAGAAGTTGTTTCTAATGTGTTCAATGTTTAAAAAGTAAGAAAAGCGATGATGTTGAAAAGTGTTAAAGGAGCAGTTGCAAAGGCCACAGGTATTTCGTCCAGAACAGTTGAACGTATTGTTAGTGAAGAATAATGTATATAAGAAAAAAATGATCGAAAACGATTTCCATGACCTGAAAAAGTGTTAGAACACGTAATGTTTCGGAATTACCTGAATAGAGACTTGGAGATCTACAAATCACTTTTTATAACTTTCATAAAACAGAAGGACAACCAATTACAGTAAATATGTTACTTTTAGGTTACTTAGGTTTAGATTGGTTTTCGTATTGCATATATTTTAAAAAAGAACTGAAAGAATGCAAATCACAAATTATAAGAAAAGTAGAAGTGTTGATTTTCGACGTTTCTGCGGTCCTACTTGATGTATTTTGAGTCGCCGATTACTTGAAACAATTCCGCGTTTCCGTATCTCTTTCTATTCCGAAGATATTCGTGAAAAACCATCACGAAACGATAAATCGCTGGAAAACAGATAGAGATATCGCGAATTTTAAGTGGTCAATATTATATCCAAGATTCCACTGAATTCATTAAAGAATGAAATTTACGTTTGACGTTTTTTAAGCTTAATGTTACTATGCACTAAAAGAGTTCTTTAAGGTTTTAAAAAAGCGTAGAAAATCATTTTTACCACTTAATTTATTGTCGAAATAAACACGTCTAGTGATTATTTCAACTCAATTCTTTTCTTCTACTATTCTTAGAAATCTTTCAAATTATGATAAAAACTTGTAATAGTACTAAAAATAACATCGCTTTGGTTATGCTGTTCATTTAAAAATCACTTATTAGTATGTATGCTTACGCTCACAATTAAAAGTTCTAAAGCGAAACAGTAAACTTTAGAAATATGCTATTAAAGTGCCGCAATCGCTTAGAAAGTTGTTAAATATTAAACACAATAAGGGAAATACTAGCGTCTCGTAGTTCGCGAACGACCTTCGCATAAGTTTTTCTTAACGAAGTAATAAGCGTTCACATTAATGTTAAGCACTTGCAATATTCAGGTGGTCGATTAAAATATTTAAATATTAATATGAAAAAAGGGTGTATTAATATGAAAAACTGTTAAGCATTTTATGTCGGTTTAAGCGACAACGTAATACTATCGCCAGAATGACAATGAAATGTGTACGAAACGAAATTAATTTTCATTGCAGCTACAGCTTTGTATAGATACAAGACATTTTTTCTTAAAATTTGTATTTATTTTTCTACATAATCTTCTCCTCTACACACTTCTCCCAGCGATGCTCCGATCTCTTTAACCTGTCCAAATAGTTCAGCCCTGAAGATGTCCCATACAAATGGGTACGAAACGTCGGCAGATATACTAGTGACGCGGTTCCAGCCCGGAAACCCAGAAGCAGATAGCATGGACCAAGACCGCGGAAGTCTACGTACCAAATTATGTGAAACGAATATACAGTGTACGTTTTGGCTTTCGACGGTACAGATCGTATACGGAATTTGTTTCGTGCGGGTGATTGCGTAGTTTTCCAGGTGCGACACCGTTTAATTATTATAGTTATCGAAATGCGTCTTCAGAATACGAAAATTAATATAAAAAGGTGTTATAATAAGTTATATATCAATCTTACGTGATTAAGTTTCAACCACAGGCTCCATCAAAATTACCTATAACTACATGCATCTGTCTTCCGAACCGTAGGGACCGGAATCGGTGGTCAGTCACAGAAGCTCTGTTGTATTGTGCTTTTTATTGTGAATATTGTATAGTTTCTTGTTAGGAATTAGTATTGTGCAGTTCCTTTTGTATACATAATATTATTTATTATTTTAAT
Source organism: Dermolepida albohirtum (assembly GCA_031893035.1). Classification (NCBI taxonomy): domain Eukaryota; kingdom Metazoa; phylum Arthropoda; class Insecta; order Coleoptera; family Scarabaeidae; genus Dermolepida; species Dermolepida albohirtum. The sequence continues at coordinate 250,380 of JAVIWB010001898.1, read as the reverse complement.
ATTGTTTGTAACATATTGACACTTGCTTGTGCAACACTAAGAATAAATAAATCTAAAAAAAATGACTCCCTTTGCATCCCAGAAAATGGTGAGCATGACTTCCTGCGCTGACCGAAGAGCTTTTACCCGTCGAATCTACTGGCGAACAATCTTCACGTCCATACAATCGTTACCATACATAGCTTACAAATATCTGCAAATTTCGGTGGACGCGCAACTTTCCAGCGTCAAAACTTCAAACACGGTTCACTGCTTAGTAGATATCTCAAAACTCGAACTCTAATTAATGACGATACACAAGAAAATGAAACTTTACTTGCTAAGACAAGATATTCGAAATTACCGTGTCCAGGTTAGAACTTGTTTCTATCCCCAATATTCGCACAAATGCGTTGTTGGAGACCTTATATGTATATCAATTTATCCTCGTAATATTGAGTACTCCATGTATACTGACAGATAACAAAGTACAAGAAAAGCTGTTGAGGAAAGAGTAAATAGTGAGAAGATGTACTCATGTGATAAGTAGAAGATTTTTTAGTGAAAGCATCTTTGAGAGGAACAAACTCAATTATTATCACAAATTACTCAATTATACGTAACATGAATACTAATATTACAGTAATACCAACAGCCAACACTCAACCAAAGTGTCTATAACCTCTAGCTTTTTTTCAGTTGTTGTCATCACAGCATACATAATCAGGACCATAATCACTGCTATAACTTTTATTATCGACTAATATAATTAATGCTTCGCTTCTTCCACAAGAATCTCATTTTCAAAATATTCATGTTATGCCTTTATAACATTATGGTAACGTCTTTCCCAGTCAATAAATACTCCACTCATCTTGCACATAATTTTTTTATACATTCATTATACAAAATCTAAACAAATAATTCATATGAAATGTGTAGACCCTCTATTACTTTGCTTAATGTTATTGGACGGTCGCATCATGTACTTGTTTAATAATTTCCGGAGTAAATAGGTTTCTTGGGCGTTCTTTGTGTATATGTGAATCGTTTTATAGTTGCAAATCAATGGAGATTGGTCAGTGTAAATTGACTTCAACTCGATCTGAATCAATGGTGGTTTTGCTTTTTAAAAATAGGAACTTAATCACTGATCGGCACCACTTTTACCATTGTTCAAAGCAACCAAAAAATAGTTCTAAACTATCTACGATTCTAAACTAATAAGATACTTTCCTATTCAATATGTTCAGCTATTTGACTCATACTTAACAGATCGAACCTTCAAAATTAAACAAGAAGATGAGTTTTCTCAACTTAAAATAATAAAAGCAGGTGTTCCGTAGGGAAGGGTTCTTGGACCAGTATTATACCTATTATATACATGTGATATTCCCGAAAAAGAAAATATCAAAATAGCAACATTTGCGGATGATACTGCTCTACTAGCTATTGGATATAATATAGAAGAAACAAAGGCCAATCTCCAGGGCGCAATTAATGAAATAAGTACATGGATGAAAAAATGGCGTATAAAGGCAAATGATGAAAAATCTACTCATGTTAATTTCGCGAATGGAAAAATAACCAATCTTCTAGTGAAACTGAACAACAACACAATTCCACATCGAGGAACGGCCAAATACCTAGGCTTAAATTTAGATGCAAAACTGAAATGGAAGGAGCATGTTAAAAAGAAAACAACTGAGCTAAAATTAGAATATAACAGTGTGTATTGGCTATTTAGAAGGAAATCCCAATTATCAATCCGTAATAAAGTACTGGTTTACAAACAGGTGATACGTCCAGTATGGACTTATGGCATCCAATTGTGGGGCTGCACAAAAAAAGTAATTATTTTTGCATCCAAAAATTTCAAAATCGTGTTTTACGTAATATGGTAAATGCTCCTTGGTACGCGCGAGACAGGGATTTGCATCGGAAACTCCAAGTGGAGATGGTGGAGGACGCGATTGGGAAGTTTGCCAGAAGCCACGAGGAGAGGCTTCATGAACATCCAAATCAAGAAGCTCTACAGCTACTAGTAAATTAGGACCTTGTTCTCAGGCTCAAAAGCACAAAACCTTTCGAACTAGTCTAGTGTAGTGAGAAGTGCATTGAAATAGTGAAAAGCAGAGAATAGTGCAAGTGTAGGTTGTGTGCAAAGAATCTCCAGAAACTAGAATGGGTCGACAAAAACATCCAGACTAATAAGTATTGATGTAGTAATTTAGGACAATAACAAAATGTTAGCTAATCTCAAAGATTAGGTGCATTGTAAAAAATTAAAAAAAATCTACGATTCTGACGATTGGAATGAACACAAATTTTAACAGTTGTTCGAAGACTTACCAAAACAAATAAGATTTTTCGTTAGTGCTGCCCTCTTTCGTCAAGCCCACTAATTACTAATTTGTCCTCATAAATGTAATTAGGGGTATCTAGTCAAAAATAAATTCTCGTAAAACCGATAAAATTAACATCGCAAAAGATTTTCCTTACCCAAATTACACCGCGTATTATTTACATACTATTTCCTGAAAAAATTGCAATTACTTTTTCCTATTAACTTTATTATTGGTATTCGGCAATAAGATAGAAAGAATGAAATGAACATTTCAAGTAATGATTATATTTATTAAGAAATACCTGAAATTCTATTTCCATTTTTGCCTGTCTAGGAATTCAGATAATGCAAACAACGTTCAGATATATTGGGGATTAACTCTTAGGAATACTAAGGAATTACAATAACGAAATATTAACGTGCGTGGTAATTTACGAAATCAAGTAATTACTTTAATACTAACTCCGCATATCAAACAGATTAGCTAATTTTCTTATAAATAATCGCTAATGTTTAAGTGAATAGTAGAAATAAATATTAATTAACATTTAACTCTTATTTAGTTGATTATGGTTTTAATACATTCGACAACTATTAAAATTTTACTTCAAAAATATCATTAATATTTTTCAATCTTATACTAAAATCATAAACCTACTGTAAATATGAATTTAATCTCACTAATTACAAGAATTTTAAATAACTTAATGTAGCCGCAACATAATCTTTATTTTATAACAAAGTTCTGCACAAAGTATACATAATTTTTTATACGCGTCCTGTGGGAATCGTAAAATTGACTCCCCTAGACATGAAATTTTTGTTTACCTAAATGTCCATAGTATTATTCAATAAGCGATCCACGACAACTGCTTAGCCTTTTTAACATATATGCAGACCCCATATTGCTCCTTCTTAAAATAAAAGTACGTTTAGTTCAATTCGATTGTTTTTTAACCTAGTTTATAAAAACTGTGTTAGACAGGTCCATTTAAATGTATACAAGATGGCTGTTTGAGACAGAAGAGATTAATTTTTCACTATTTTGACACATTTTTTGCGAAGTTATTATGAACGACAATTCTATTTTCGAGGAGAATATTTTTAAATATAATCAAGAAAAGAGAACTTTTCAAATATGATCAATAGCATATGTATAATACATAAAGGCTGTTTCAAATTGCGCGGTTTTTTTTAAGAATAAATAAAATATAGATAACGCACTGAGTTTGTCTGGATATGTGGGCATTTAAAAAGTGTGATGTATGAAATGGCTTCGTACACGGTACAACAACGCGTTCAAATTGTTGAATTATTTTATAAATATCAGCGTTCTGTAAAAAGAGGTTTTAGAAAATTACGTGAATTTTATGGTATGTAAACCATATTGTCCATCTGAAAGCACTATTGGTCGAATTATTAAAAAATTTCAAGAGACCGGTTCCGTGGAAGATCAAAAAAGTAAAAAATACAGTCGTAGTTGTCGTTCACAAGAAAATATTGGATTGGTTCGTGAAAGTGTTGCTGAAGATCCTGAAATGTCCATTAGATGACGTTCACAACAACTTGGACTTAGTGGATCAACAACATGGCGTATTTTACACAAGGATTTTGCTCTGAAGGCATATAAGGTTCAAATAACACAGGAACTGAAACCATTAGATCATTTAAAACGTCGTTCATTTGTCAATTTCACCAATGAACAACCAGCTGATTTTTCTCAAAAAATAATGTTTTCTGATGAGGCACATTTTGAACTTGGTGGCTATGTTAATAAACAAAATTGCCCTATCTGGGGTGAGGAAAATCCACGAATTATTCATGAGAAACCTATGCATCCTAAACGAGTTACTGTTTGGTGTCCATTATGGTCAGGTGGTGTAATTTAACCTTACTTCTTTGAAAATGCTGCTGGTGAAGCTGTAACTGTCAATGGTGATCGATATCGTCGAATGATAACCGAATTTTTGTGGCCTGAATTAATGAATATTGATCTAGAGGGTACCTCACTTTGCACACGAATTAATTGATTTCTTGAGAGAAAAATTTCCTGGACGTGCAATCTCAAGAAACGGTGATGTTAATTGGTCACCAAGATCATGTGATTTGACACCGTTAAACTATTTTCTTTGGGGTTATGTTAAAAGTCAGGTTTATAAAAACAATCCACAATCAATTCCTGCTCTGAAAGATGAAATTATTCGTGTCATTGGTGAGATAGAGCCTCAATTATGTCAAAATGTCATTGAAAATTTTAACAAAAGAGCGGACGTCTGTGGAGCTGCAAGAGGAGCCTATTTGGCAGATATTATTTTTCGCATATAAATGTCATAACTGATACTTCAATTACCAATAAAAAGTTTTTGAAAGTGAATGCAAATTATGTGTTTTATTTATTCTTTAAAAATTTAAAAAAACCGCGAAATTTGAAACACCCTTTACTTTCGTCATATTTTACTCTTTTACGTCTGTAACGACAAGACCGCGCGTTAAGTTTGTGTATGAAAATTGCGTAAAGTTCACCGTGACAGCTCTACGAGGACATTTATGTCAATTATAGTTCATGAAATCGTATGTTGGTGATTTTAATCTTAACTGCCTTTTTCGGCCAGCAAGGTCCATTGAGATTGATAATGACAAGATAAAAACGTTGAACGAGTCAAAACCATGGCATATCACAATAGGATCGTAGAATTGCAGAAATGTTAAACATCTATTATTCAAGGGTTTATAGCCACATAAAAAAGTTAAGACAGACTAAAAATCTCGCTTTTTGGTTCCTCGTAGAAGAAGAATTTCACTTGATTTATATCAACATCAGCGATATACTCTTAAAGTGAATGAGGAAAATGAAGTTTTTTTGAAACGACTGATACTCGATGATAAGAAGTGGATTGATTACAATAATGTGGTGCGAAAACGTTTAGTTTCGTCATCAAAAGCAGATATTTAACAGAGAAAGGTTATATTCTCAGCGTAGTAGGATTTTAAAAGTTTTATGTTTTTCGAGCAGCTGCCAAGGAACGCAACAATTGATTCAAATGTGTACAATCGTCAGTTAGTTAGTTTGAAACCATTATTCAGAAATGTTCAAAGTTCATTAGTCGTAATGGAGTAGTATTTCATTACAACACGAGACCAAACAAAAGTTCACCGGTCAAAAATGATTTGATTTTGGACGAAATAAGTTCCCACACTTACCATACTCAATGAAATACGTTAAAGCGTCTTTCCAAAAGAAAAAAAAAACATTCAATGTCAAAAAATCTTAAAATATCTCAAGGAATAACCCTCTAAATTCTCGCACGTAAAGCTCCAAAACTAACAAAATCATAAAATAACTCAAAGAATAACCTTCTAAATTTTCGTAGCATGTTTAGTAAACCCCCTGTATATGTTCTTTCATTTACTTTTTATTGTTAGAACTACATAATTAGTACCACGCAGAATAATACTAAAATTGAATTACAAATTGCATGTAAATAAGCAAAGGATGTAAAACAATCTATAGGCGACAATTTGTTTACTTAAATTACGCTTTTGCGTAATCGAATAATTTAAATTACATATGTACATTGCAGAGGGTTGATAGTGACACAACAATAGTGTCCTATTATCGCTGGTTTTCACGCATATTAATTTATTATAACACTGTAATAACTTTTATTGATTAGAAAAATTATTTTCGTCCAAATAAAATCAAATGAATTGTTATTTAACTATGTACTTATTAGTGCTTTAACATTGCGATGAATTTTAAGAAATAAAAAATAGTTATTCCAAGATTTTGAATCAGAATATAGGAATTACAAATATATAAAGCTTTAAAGATACAAAAATTATTAAATCAAAATTGCTGTAATGGAATAGAAAATCTTTCTTAATTCAAAACAAAACACTACCAGGACGTATAAAGATTATGTGAAGGAAATAAACAATTCTAACATAGTTAACTCGTTTGCACTTTGTTTCTCAGAAGTATACACCGACTCGTCTTTTACGAATGATCCTGGCAATATTTCTGTAGATCTCCCTGCCTTTTGGTTTATCTTAATTAACAACGTAGAGATATAATTTCAAATTATGTCCATCTTTCCAAATAAATTTACTTCAGGCGATGATATGATCCCCAGTTTTCTTATTAAAAATGCTCGCTGTTTTCTTGCTTTTCCTATGCTTAAGATTATTAATCTTGGCTCCACTTATGTATTTTCCGCTATCTAGAAACTTGCCAGAATCGTTTCAATTTTCAAGGGCAATAAATTCGATTCCACAAATATCTGACCTATGGCAATTCTTTATAACCTTTGTAAAATATTTGGGCATAAATAGTGCTCAAATAATGCTATATTTATTATTTTTAAGTATATATTTAACAGATAATTAGCGCTGAAGTTTTTAAGTTTCGCTGTAAGTTTTATGTATTAATATGTAAAAAGAATATCGAAAATAAAGTTAATGTAGTTATGTGGTTGAAATATTAAAGTTAGTAAATTGAATCAATACTTACAAAGGGTACTAGAAATACAGCTTTATTTATTTAATTTTTTCAAAGTAATTTCCTCTACACTCAATACACCTCTCTATTCTCCGAAACCAATCTTTAAACCAGTTTTGCCAAGTTTCATTAGGGTGTAAAGCACTCGTTGTCCCAAGTCCGCAGAAGGTCTTCATCACTGGAAAATCGCCTCCCTTTTAGCTTCGTTTTCACATGTGGGAACAGTGCAAAGTCGCAGGGAGCAAGATCTGGACTGTGGGGAAGGTGCTCGAGAGTTTTAATCCTGTCGTGGTCAAATACGAGTAATCGGTGCAGGCTTGGCGCGGTGAACTGGAGCATTGTCGTGATGGAGAAAAAAGGTGTCCATTCTTGACTTTAGCCGCAGGTTCTTCATAGATCCAATGACTTTAGGCAGGCACTGACCACACCGACGCGTTCCACAATTCTACTCGATTTGAAAAATACAACTATCATTTTCTTCTTTACAGATCGGGATTTTCTGACAACTACGGGTGTGTCCTCATCAGACCCAAACTTTATTTTGAGCTTTGATCGGCACATCTTAATAATACAACCAAGTCCCGTCACCTGTAACGATGTTGTTCACATACCGAGATTGTCCCTTATTAAACTTTTTTAGCATCTTCCGACATCAAGTCATATATCCTGTCATCTGTTCTTCAGTCAGTCGATGCGGTACCCAGAGAGAACAAAGCTTCTTCACGTGCAAATGATCATGCAGAATCGAACGAATTGCTGGTGCCTTTAGGTCTGAAGTACCATCTGTCTGTTGCTAGGTCACTCGCCTGTCCTCGCCAAGCATTTTCCTCACAGTAGTAACGTTATCCTCCGTAACTGACGTTCGTGGCCTTCCCGGCCTCTCAGTAACCTCCACAGTTAAATTTCCCCTTTAAAATTTTCTATGCCACCTGAATATCGTTGTGCGATGTGGACAAACATCACCTAGTGCAAGAATAACTTCTTCGAAGCACTGGTCTATGTTTAAACCACGCACGAAATTATAACGCAAAACTGCCCTTATCTCGATGCCATCGCAAGCACTTTACACTTTCACTGCTAATGAATAACTGAGCCCATCTACATGGCGCGGCGGCTACTTTGCACGTATGAACATGTCTCAACATGCAGCAACAAGCAGCTTCCTACGATTCCTTGTTGCTTCATATTGCAAAACTTTCCTAGTACCCTTTGTAGTTATGTGGTTGAAATATTAAGGTTAGTAAATTGAATCAATACTTTAAAAAAGCTGTGCAGGTGTTGTTTTCAGTATTCTAACCTCTAAAATATTTTAGCAATATTTATACAATGCTATATTTTCTAAAATCTCTTCATATATCTCTACACATGGTTTCTTTTCCGAAAAGTCTATGGTGACAGGCTTGGATTTACCAGTGAAAAATTTTACTGTTATTTTCTCTATCGAAAATGCTAACGATTTTGTAAGAGTTGGTCGTTACTTTTTGGAATACCATTTAAGAAAATGCACAAAAAGACTTGAAATAGAACACAAACCCATTATTAAATAACCAATTGTAGATGTCTAACTCCCCGTTTCTAAACTTATTCAATGTGAGCATCGACCACCCGCACTATTTCTGTAATACGAAGAATTTGTAAAATATCTAACCCCTAAGTATCTAAGTTTTTAGTATCATATTTGATAAAGCCATTCTGTGTGCGAAACGAATATGTGGTATTGTTATTAATTTGTTAATAATGCATTTTGGAAGTTCAAACACGTGTCTTAGTGCTTTTAATTCATGACGTATAATTGTCGACGATTGGAGATATTTGGACTGTCTCCATCATTTGTGGTAATTATATATTCCGACGTTTCTGCAATTATTATTCTACTGCAGTCTTCAGAGTATTCCTAATGCTGTTCCTTACTAAACTCACTACTAGAACTCTATAATTTGTCTGGTTTATGTGCTCCTTAATGTATAATCGCTTGAAAATTTCTCGCGTAAGATTTGAGAACCCGGTTTCCATATTCCGAATTTTTGTATCTCACACACTTAACCACTAATTTATCAGAGAGACAGAAATTATTTCTTTACAACCTGTATTTATGTTACAACTATATGCGCAGCAAAGATGCATATTTTTGTACATGCGCAGCTCTAAAGTGTAGTTTGAAATTCTTAAACTCTATTCTGTCTCTATTACCATGGTTGCAGGTCTTAAGCTGATTTTTTCTCAGATCATAGCGAATTAAACATCTTTAATCTCAATGCTTTTTGTACATATGATATTTGTTGTTATGGCCATGTATGTTATTTCTATCAGCTTCCTATTAATGCAATGTTATTCTTTTGCTAGGATCGCAGCCTAGTTCCATTTTAATGGAGATCGTGGTTAATTGAGTTAATTGAGTTAATCAAAAAAGGTAAATAAAACCCCATCAATGTTCGTATATTTCGACAACTAAGTTCATAGTCAGTAGATAAATTATCACAGTGTCGATGAAAAGCTCACACAGAACAATTCCGCAACAACTTTCACCGTTAACGCCAATATAGGTGTACCTATGTTATATTCAGTGGTTAATGGAGAAAGGTGTTGCAAAATTGTTCTGTTAGAGTTTAACCACTAATCCAGGTGCGACATTGTTATTAATTATCTGCTGATGATAACAATTTAGTTGTCGAAATACGTATACAGAATACGAACATTGATGTGGTAAGGCATTTTATTTATCTTTTTTGATTAGTTCACTAATTCAATTAACCACGATCTCCATTAAAATTTGCTTGCTTATGAATAACTCGCCAGAAGTTCAGAAACCACAAGATATTTTCACATTGTCATAGAGAGAAATGGACACATTATTCATGCACTCATGATACAAAAGCATGGATTGCCATTTAAAAAAAAGTGATATATGATATTATCACTTTTTTTTAAAGAAAAGAAAGGTATAGTAACTAATACAATTGAATGACTTACGTTTGTAGAAATTATTTAATTAAAAAGTTTAATTAATAGAATTACTTCATAAACTCAGTATAAATATTCCTTACTTTATACACATAGTGGAATACAATGCGTTCATTATTGACTTTAAAATTGTCAATAAAATTAATTAAAGAAGAAAATATGCTTAGAAAGTATTGCTAACAAACAAAATACATTTAATTTACTTTTTGACAGAAAAAAAATGTGATACTTTCCACTTGCCTTCTATGGGTTAATTATATTTTCTAAATTTAATACTAATAATTGGTTTTTATTTTTATTAGTTGTGGTTAGTGTTGTTCCGCATATGTACATACGAAGTGATTGAAATTGTTCCTTAGACGTATTGGGGGTAGTTTTATTTTTTTCTGAAGATCTTAGTATAACCATAAGGGCTCGTGTACAATTCAAAAAAAAAATACTGTGATGGTTTCACTTCCTGTTAAATCGGAAGTCGCTACCAACTCGTTTATTTTAATCGGAAGAATTTACTTTTTATTACGTATTTAAAGTCCATAAGTTCTTTTAGAAAGTGCAAGATTATTGTTTTGAACATCAATGTATATATCTGCGTAATTAGAAAGTGCATAACAAGACTGATAGCATGAATAATCATGTACGGTTCATGTTTTTGGAGAACGAAGACAGTAAGACAAGTGAAGGATGAACGTTAATATTATCGACTGTGAAATAAATGATTTAAAAGTGTTGTTTGAGGATTTATTTCATAGAAGACTTCTTTAAGTTTTTCCCTATACCTTAATATAACTATTTTAGAGATATTTGAATTTTGAAAATATTTGGTTTTACATCATCATTAATATTATTTGCTATAGATATTTTGGCACCAGGAGCAATGATATTTGCAGTGTAAGAAGCTTTACTCTAATACTTTTATTTGTAACAAACCTTGTGCAAGGTGTTCATAAAGTAGTTTAGAATATTAATCACTAAGGTTGATATATAACCCCTTTCCGCATTAACTTTTGTAATTCTGTATACGCATTTCGGCAACTAAGTTGTCATCATCAGTAGATAACCGCAAAGTGTCGCACCTGGTAAACCACGGCGAAAAATACCTGTACGAAAACACGCTCCGTACGCGATACACACCGTTGAGAACCTAAATGTACATTTAGGTTCTCAGCGGAGCGTCTTTTCGTACAGGTATTTTTCGCCGTGGTTTACCAGGTGCGACACTTTGCGGTTATCTGCTGATGATGACAACTTGGTTGTCGAAATGCGTATACAGAATTACAAAAATTAATGTAGAAAGGGGTTATATATCAACCTTAGTGATTAAGTTAATCAACCACAGGCTCCATCAACTTAAAGTTTAGAATATGTGCAACTTTAAACCATCAAAACTTTTTTTTGAAGTACAATACCCTATCCTTTTTTGCGTATTCGATTATAGAATTTTCTTCTACATCAACAGGTAATATCATTCCTTATCTTTGATTCTTTCAATATTATAAAAAAGCTTTTTATTCAGTTTGATAGAATAAGAATTGTAATTGTTGCTAGATAGCTATGGAAATGACAGATTATGTAAAAAATAGTCCCAACTTCTTTTCTGATTTACTTCTAGTACCCAAAATGGAAAACGAGAATTGCTGAAATATGAATATATTGAACTTTTTTATATTCATGAAGAATATCATAAGATTGTTGATGGAACTTGTCGTATGTTCAATGAGAGATATCCTCATTTACCACCAATTAATAAGCAACAATTTAAACCAACGACATCAAACCCGTATTCGGGAATGTAAAATCTATTGGACCACAACCGAAACCTATCGTCAATGAAGAAGCGAATAAAAATTCGCTATTATAGGTTTCGGTTGTGGCCTAATAGATTTTACATTTCCGAATACAGGTTTAGTGTCCTCGAATATTTCAGTTTGCGTGTCAGTCCTCATCGTCAATGAGATCCAGTTCTAAATTTATTTTACAGGAAATTTTAACTAAACATACGATACACTATTATTCATTCACAAATATACAAGAACTTGATCTCCGCGACAATGAAAGACGCATTAAGTTCTGTGAACAGATGATAGTTCAAATTCAAGAAAACCTTCAATCCTTACAAAAAATAATTTGAACGGATAAAGCTAAATATAGAAAAGGCATTGTTAATAGATGGAATTGACATACTGGATATCAGAAAATTCCCATTTTAAGAGAAAGGCGTATTTTCAAAGTCCTTTAGTTTGGATGTGTTTTGTTTTATCATGTTCAATAGTTTGATTTTATATTTTTGAAGAAAATTTAACTACGGATCATTATTTTTGATTTTAATAGGGATCGTTAAAAATTTTCCAGAAGATTTGACACTAAATAATTGTAAACCTGTTGGTACCGAATGATGGAGCTACCTCACATTCAAGCTATGAAATTGACATACTCACCAACATATTCCATAATTGTTGGATTGGACATAACAGACCATGGTGATGGTCGGACTCGTGATTTAACTCCTGACTTTTTCGTGTGAGTTTACATCAAAGATCAAGTCTACGCTACTCCAGTACAAACCAAAAAAGAACTGTTGCAAAGAGTGAGAACAGTGTTCCATCAACTAAATCAACATATTGAGAGCGCGTCCACAAAAAGATTTCATTCGAGAATTTTAAGGAGTTTACAACAAAACGGAGATCATAGTGAATATTTGTGAATTAAGTTGTTTTCGTATTTCCTAAACTTTCTAGATTATATTTAAATTTGGAGTGCAAATTCCTTCGCTTAAATTTTTGCTTGTTCTTTTACATCTTGTCCTGTAATAAGTTTCACACTACTGAATCTTGTAAAGTATGATTTCATTCGCTAAAGTTTTTTGCTTATTCAATAGTGGTAGATTTCTCTCATATACTCCACGCCAACTTTCGTCAATAATCTGGTAACAATCTCTATTACGTAATAAGAGTTCTAAATGGTTATCTCATTTATTTATTTATAATTTTATAGGGGAATATTATGCATCTAATTATAAATAAATTTGGCGTTACCTGTCATTTTCATAGCAATCATTGCAATTTGTGTCTCACTCTACCAAAATCAACAAAAAGCTCTTCATAACACAAAAAGAATTGATGATAAGTATTCGGGATGCTATAACGTGTTGATGAAGATGTAAATTTTGCTCAAGAATACGAAAAAATATGAGAATTTGTATTCGACAGAAAAGTTATGACGGTTATAGTCAAAACTTGAAACTACTTTATGAACAGTTAGTATAAGGTTTGTCAAAAATAAAAACATTAGAGTTAAGTTTGAGGGGTCTTCTACTTATGCTGCGAATATAATTTCCGATGACCAAATAATAACAGCAGATAATAATAGTAAGTACAATTGAAAAGAATATTTTCAAAAAAATTCAAATTTAGATGTAAGGTTAACTTAAGCGTCCATAGAATAACTTGTAGAATTTAAATATGCAATAAAAATACATCATTCCATTTAAAATAAATAAGTTGGTGGCAACTTCCGTTTTAACTAGAAGTGCAGATATGACAAAAAAATAAGAAATTTTCAGAAATAAAAACAAAGCAACAAACGGTTTCAATCAATCGCCTTTTACACACAATGCATTCAATATAAAATCTAATATTTACTTTAAAACTTAAAATTAATAATTAAACTTTAAAATATATATATTTAGGGAATACTTCTAATAAGCAAAGTTCGTATAATAATAACATACTTTTCTCTTGCCGTCTATAGCTAAAGATAAAATTTTAAAAGCACTTACCGGGTACTCGTCATATTTAACATCGAAAAAATAGTCAGGGTAATCTTCGGGTAACTTTTCTGGAGACAAACTTCTTTTGTCGACTGTCGTAGCGCCGTCAACGATGCCTCTCTTCATCAAGACGGCCACAAGGCAAACTCCCAACCATATCAATAAGATCTTGTTATCCATCTTTTAAAAATTCCTTCAATTTTATCTTATAGCTTACAAATACATTTATCGTGCACTACAGAAGCCCAAAATGCAAGCTACTTTACATATAAATTCACCAATTCTTATGCAATTTTTTACGCTATAAATAATTGTTGAATGAATATGTATGTGATATATTATTTCTTCCGCACAGAAAGAATTTACGCGACTACTCTTCTATATAAAAAAAATGTATTCAAATCTAAAAATGATATATCTTTATGTATGCTATTTCGCCCCTAATAAAAAATGTATACGTTATGTTGTGATTGGATTTATTTCTTTGAGGTGTTGTTTGGCTTATAATGTAATGTGTATACTGGTAGTGAGAGGTTTCGAACTCTGCGTTTATATACACCACTCGTAGTGGCAGCATCCGCACAACCCCAACGCAAACGCAATCGGAGTAAATAATATTATATTTTGAGTCGCTAAGTGCTACATTCAGAAGGAAATTGCGTGGGCGATGACGATTTATTTTTGAAAAATGCACATAAAATTGCGTCGATTGCGTTATAAATTAAACTCTTATCTTTACGAATTGAAGCGATAACGAGACGTATATTATCCCTCAAAAAAAAAAAAAGAACATTACAATCGTTCGATGCAAAATATTGATGGCAAAAAAAAGCGAAAGCTCTTTGATGTTTTACGGTACTTTTGATGATTTTCAATTGTTAATTTTTATGCTCACAAACGTCAATTCCAGAAATATTTAGAGTATATTACTGTGAAGTTTTATTTCGAGCGTTTTTTCTCTCGTTTTAGATGTGTTTTATTTCATATAAAAACGTGAGAGATTCGCTTGTCAAATTTTAAATTTTTACTTTAACCTTACGTCGATTAAAAGCGATACAAATTATGGTATTCCACAAGGCTTTATCCCGAATCCATACTATTATAATCGTTCGATGAAAAATAACGATGTTACAGAGATCGTGACCTTTTTGAATATATTATATATTATTTAGATTATATTAATAATAATAATAATAACATGAAATCAAAATTAATTGGAGGAGTATTTTAAGGAAATTCTCTTAGTGTCCTATGGTTTTATTTATGTTTTGATCCACTATTAAACTTGATAAATACCACAGTATACGGATTCAAAAGTAAACATTAAAACACATCACACACAACAAACCATATACTCTGCACGAAGGATATAAAACTATTTGCCTAAAATAAAACACAAATGCAAAGACTTTTAAAACAACAAACAGTTTACCAAAAACACTCTTATGGAATTTTTCATAACGAAATGCAAAATGTTGCATATTGAAAGAAGAAAATTAAAAACTCCTTAAAGTAAAGAAACACTTAACATATTTAACAACGAATCAGTCACAAATATGATGCTTGGAAAAGCTTATTAAGCACTTGGGGTTTGAACAAAATACAAAAATAAACAATTCATATGGAAAACAATAAATTAAAAAAGTATGATCAAGGACTACCACCCATATTGATGTCAAAGCTTACCTCCAGAAACATATTTAGGGCAATTAATACATTATCAAACACCAGTTCTCACATAGCCTTTCAGCATAATTAAGTGGTCCAACAAAGAACTAGAGGAACCCAATCATGTGAATAGAACAAGGTTAACGAAATTTCGTATGCTACATCCAAACTCTTGCATAGAATGTATTACTACAGCCAGAAGAGAAGGAGGCAGAAGTATAAGAGACATACAAACATTATACAATACATAAATACCAAATCTAAGAAAATACTTTCGAAACGAATCTAAAACAAGAGAAAAACAATAAATAAGAATCACACAAAAAGAAAAATGATCCAGAAAGCATTACACGGCACTGGTTACAATATCATGCAAGACATAAACATATATAAAAAATGATCATACCAGTGGGGAAAAATCGGATAATTGTTTCCAGAAACAGAAGGATTTATTTTAGCAACACAAGACGATGTAAAATCACACAAAAATCTACAGAAAACAATTAAAAAACCTTTAGAAAATGACAATTGCAGATAATATCATCAATTCAAAGAAGCTACAAAACATATAACAGGAAGGTGTAAACTACTTGTTTGTAAGGATTATACAGAGACACAAAATTACAGTAAAAATTATACATACATCAAGAACGTATCAATTTCAAAAACGAACACGATATTGTATTACAAATACACTCTAAAAAGTGCCCTTGAAAATAATAATTACAAACTATACTGGGACAAGACAATACACTCAGAGAGAAAGGAAAAGAAAGCCTACATAATAGATTTTGCGATACCAAATGATACAAACATTACACAAAAAATCAAGAGAAACTTGTAAAATGAATACCACTTGCAATTGAATTAATATTACAAAAATATTACAAAAAAAATTTCCCCGCCAATAGCAGTTAATTGAAAGAATTTTTTGCGCGTTATATTCTTAAAGTGAATTGAGGATTCAGACAAGGACCTATATATGAGCAAAATGAAAACGAAGATAATACTAATAAATTACATAACAATATTTTACTATGTTTATAAAGCTCTTTCAATATATTATAAACTATTTAAAGTATATGCGAGAAGGCGAATTATCCATTCATGATGTTGCTAATAGTGTAAAACGTAGTGTCGCTACAAAAGAAACGATGACGTTCCAGATGCACCACTGATTGTGAAAATCGTGCAGTTTCTTGACAAGAGAAATTGGTAAAAGGTTTAGAGGTTCAATTAATCAATAAATCTCCTTATGGTCTATATATCAAAGAATTTGATCCTTTGGGCTTAGTTTCTACCCACCATTTCTTTGTTTGCCTCTAACTCCACACGATAAAATTAGCAGTGATGTACCGAAAAATTGCCTGGAATGGGGAATGGAATCAAGACGTCTTCAGTGACGAATATAAATTTCATTTATGGGCTCAGGATGATCGTGAAATGATTAGAAAACATCCCGGAGATATGTGGTGGCTATCTGCTATAGAAATATATCTCCTCTGGTAGTAATTCACGGAACATTAAATGCGATTTATTACGCCAGTATTGTTCTTGAATTGTTAATGTCGTATTTTCAACAATTAGTTAATTCATGTTCTTTCACAGACTATCTATTGTAAGAGCGTTTTATAAAACACGTTTTTAAAAAATTTTTTAAGAGAAAAAGAACGCATTAAAAAATTTGATGTTCCATAAGAAAGATCTAATTTAGGGGTTGAAACTAGGGAAGTAGAGTGCAAAAAGATGTAAGTCGATATTTAGATTCTGTATGAACAAGTATCTTAAGCAGCATCAGATCTCCAACCTACGACATTGCTGGATACCTAGTAACATTGTTAAAACCTTACACAGGATAGATATTGTACTTAAAAAACTCACAACACTTCGTAGAACTTCTGAGGAAATTGATAATGGATCCAGAAGATATATTAATGAGCTTTGATATGACTTCGTTATTTATCAACATACCTACGAATGACTGCATAACAGTAATCAACGATCTAGGATTACCTAATGATACTACGGATCTTGTGAAAGTACACCTGTTAACAACTTATTTTGCATGGAATAGCAGATACTAAGAGCAGAAGAACGGTACAACAAAGGGAAGAAAATTATCACCAGTGATAGTGAACTTATTCATAGAGACCTTCGAAGAAGGAGTTATAGAGAACAGCTTGTGGAAATCGAAATTCTGACTACGACAGGAACAACTATTTGTGATTTGACCACATGGAAAAGAGAAGTACATGAATTCTTCGATCCATTAACAGATAATACGCCTCTATAAAGTTTACGATGGGAATAGAGGAAGGAGGAAAACTACCGTTCTTAGATATAATCTGGAAAACTCTAACGTTAGTTATACATATAGGAAGAAAACCCAAACTGACAAATACCAGCTTGCCATTTCCTACTATCATCCTAAATAGAAGAGAGGTCTTATTAAAACACTACTGCATAAAGTAGTAACGATCAAGGGATGCTGAACATTTAGAGGAAGAAAAGCGATACGTCGAAGGAACATTAGAGAAGAACTAATATAGCAATACAGAAATAAGAAGAGCCTTAAGGAAGTCCAGAAATAGAAACGTCACCAATAGAGACGAAATCAACTAGAGAATTCGCCCACCCGCCTTACATATTTGTAATAACAGAGAAAATAGGAAAGATATTAACGAAAAAGAATGTGAAAGCATGTTTTAGTTGTGCAACCACCATTCGACATAACTTTTTTCTAACCAATTACCATAAACAAAAGGATAAGAAGTCTACAAGTTAATGTGCCAGAAGAGGTACGTCGGACCAACAGAGAGATTCATTGAACAAAGAATTAAAGAACATGAAAGAGATACACGAAGGAAGAAAAGTGGACCGTAGTAGTAGTAGAACATGTTCACGAGAACGGTTATAAGGTAAACTTTGAAAGAGATTTCATCGAGATAGAGAAGCATCCAAACTTCAGCCGCGAGGATGGTTATAGACACAGTATCACATGGAAGAGGCTACTACGAGGATCCGACACGCCCAATGGAACACAACGAACACATGCGGATGAATCGGAGGTGGATAAATGACAACGGAGCGAATCAGTCTAGAAACAGATCTTGAAAAAGATAGCAATATGAAAAACGAAATGTCTTTAGAAACAACATAAAGATGGCAAGAAAATTGGGCTATAAGTGACACCGGCGGTGAAACCCAAGGTCATTTTGCCTTTAAAAGTGCATTAAAATTAATATAACCTCTTTCCACAATAATTTTCATATTCTGAATACGCATTTCGGCAACTAATTTGTCATCATCAGCAGATAAATTTCGACGGTATAAGTTTAGTACGAACTTCATGTTTGTGTGAATTTTGCCGTGGTTCCAGGTGCGACACTGATTAATTTATCTGCTGATAATAACAACTTATTTGTCGAAACGCGTATACGGAATACGAAAATTATTGTGAAATGAAGTTATATTAACCTTGATTAATTTAATCAACCACAGTCTCGAATAAAATTGACTTTAATAAGAGCAACTAAAAATTATACGTCTACTACGATAGAAGAGATATTACAAGCAGTAGAAGTTTTTTCTCTCTTGTTTCTTTCTTGTTACAACTCCTGAAATACATTAAAATTTGGAATTGAAAAATATAGTCCTTAGAAATAATTAAACTAATTTAACCGAAGCTGTATCTTATATGTATAATAGTGACATAGTCATGCTGAACATTTTATCAAGGACACCTGGTATAGTTGGTTAGCGTAGGTTGTACTCAAACTTATCTTGCTCCCGATATTGTGGTCAAAAATCGCAAAAGCATCAGATAAATATATCGCAAACATATAGAAGTTAAAATAAATATTTACTTTCGCGACTTACTACTGTTAGTTACAAAACTTTCCCATAATATCGCCTTCGTTACTCGAATTCAAGTTTGAAGGAAAATAGTATACAATATATTGACCCACTGGGGAATTCATATACCAGTGGCATCATAAATTTTTAATTTAGAAAATAAATAAAAATATATCGACATCGCCGAACTCTATTTAACACAAAAGAAAATATAATTGAATCATTTCTGTTGTGCTTTTTGTTGGAAAACCATTCACATGTAATATATATTTCGTTTGACTTTTATATTGATAGCGTTGGTATACACATACGTGAGCGTATGCATATTTTATAATTGAATATCGGAATTATTAAAATTCTTGCTTGTCCTCAAATTTTCTCTTTCCTCCATTATATCGCACCATTAACTTGGCTTTTATATTTTTCAAACGGTTTATTTAAAATATTTCTTTGGAAAAGTAATTTATAGAAATTACGAGATAATATTTCTTTCGTTTCTTTACGAAAACGCTTGAAAAGTGCTGTTTTTTTTTTAACGATCTCTTAACTCCCTCATCTCGAACCCATAAATACTCAATTATAAGCTATAAAATAATAATATTTAATAATAAACAAATTAATAAACAAATAAATCTCGGAAAAAAACAAAAATGAATATATATAAAACGATATATACCCCTACAATAATACACGGTAGCAAGAACTGGATATTAACAGAGAGGCAAAAAAGCAGCTTGCAAGCAGCCGATATGAGGTACCTCAGAAGAGTAAAGAACATTACAAGGGAGAAAGAATAAGAAATTCGGAGGTAAGAAACAAATAGAATGTAAAACCATTGACAGAATTAATAGAAGAAAGGAACTTGGGATAGTATGGACATCTGGTTAGAATGGGGAACGATAGACAAACAAAAAGAGTATGGGAAGCAAAAGAAACGGGGAAAAACAGAAGAGGAAGGCCATGCACGACCTGGGATGAGGATATTGGGGAGATGCTAAAGAGGAGAGGTAGAGCATGGCAAGAGGCTCAGAGTTTGGCCAGGAACAAGGAACAGTGGAGGGAATTTGTGAGAAAATTAACAAAACACGCACCTCGACACCGCAAGGTAACGGAGGAAGGATTATGTATATATGTATGTATTTCTCAGCTGATCTATAGTTTAATCTTATAAATTAAAAATTTAATTTAAGTAATACTAAGAGGCCTGTTGGGCATATTTCTAGTACGTCTTCTTATCAACTGTCACATTCTTAAAATTTGGTATTTTTAACCTATAATTCAGTTAACAATTCGTACTTAAGTGACCCACTGACTTACCATTCAAAAGAAAGAAATTTCGTGTGAAAATAGAAATATGAAAACTATCCAACCATGACTTTTTATGATTTCAAGTATGGTTTAACGCCGAAGCAATACATTAACCGGCTTTATTTGACTTTTAAGGATGAAGCATGAGCAGTGTTTGTAATTAATTTGCTGAATTCACTCTTAGGGGCGAATTTCGTCCATGAATGTCTGTTGTTTGAACGCATATTAGCATTCCATAAGAATAAAGCATTACTGGGCATTGACATGAAAGCAATACATAAGATTTTGCATTAACGTTTGAACGTACAGATGCATTGCAGCCATTAGACCTCACATGATTTGACGAAAGGTCAAAAGTAAGTTCGTGCGAAATAGTGTAAAGAAATGCTGAAGAAGCACATTGGCAGAATTTATTACAAGCAGCAGTAGATAAAAATGAAAACTTCAAACATATTTCAGAAACTCACTTCAAAGTCTATTACCGAGACATTTTTTGACATACAATCAAACTTTGTACACAAAGTCTCAAACTATTTACATTGTCTTATCCCCAATCAATCACACCCATGCCATTTCTACTTCCAGAAGCAATAATATAATAAATTATCTTAATATCATCAGAATGCCTTTCAGTTATATTTATATTTAAACTACTCTTTTAGTCTCAGGAATATTTCGATTTGGATCATTTTAGTCTACAACAATAAATATAGACAAACACAAACACACAAACATTTAAAATCTCAACCAATTCTTCTACTAACTACGTTTATATTACTCTTTTTTAAAATCTATTATTCAATTTCAACTAGCTCATTAATGGCATTTTGTGCAAAACAGTTTGTAATAAAAACGTCGCATTATTTTGTTTATCAAACAAATCATTTTGACATTTATTTTTTACTAATTAAACACATTACATATAAAGCAAATAAATTTCTATTTCATTACAAATCTATTCCTAATTAGTTGAACAATGCGCAAAAATAACTTAATAAAATTGATATTTTTTACATTAATAGCAGTAGTGTAGCAAATTGATAGCGCAAGAAAAAAAGTATTTTTCTTAAACTGAATCATATACAATAATAATCCGTACCTTCACGTCCCCCAACATCTTAACGCCAACCAATTACAAGGGATTTTAGCAGACCATAAATTAGTTTTACGCACGCATTTGTAGTGTGACTTAAGATCTTTGTCTGTTAACATTCGCATGAACTGAAAAGGGAAACCACGAGATACCTTCCGCACAGCAGGTCATCAGACTTGCATTCGAGACCCCCGGCGTAAGAAGTCAGTGGTTAACCACTAAGTTATCAACCGGTTATATATATTATAGAACGCAATCTTTAATAACGAGTTCCTTTACATAAATACATTGATGTTAATTAAGATAAAAAACGTTAGCACCGGTTTACGTCAAGAATAAAAAATGGTGGAGGCGCCGGCTAAATGTTTAGAAATTTGTAATAAATGAATTTAATAAGTTTTAATACACATATTGTCTATATACAACACACTTCTCATATTAATATCAAAGTAAATTTAAATAAAATGTTCTGTGTATATATATTTTTGCATTAGAATGATGCTTAATGTGCCTCTTTAGTATCTACTTTATTATGCACATTAGATACACGACATTTACGCATTGCTCTGCGCATTAAAATTTGCTTAATTGTACTATTGTTAAAATGCTTATTAGATTTGAAGATAAATTACCATACTTGTTATTCTCCACTTGTTTACAGGTTTCTGTAGGTAGTAATCAAAGTATAATTAAAGAAAGGGTTTGTAACTACGATGTCGGTGTTTCATTCAAACTTTATAATTTCAGTTGTGTTCTGCTCTGTTCTGTTAATCGGTTACAAATATGTGTACTTTACGTTACTAATAAATTCAGGTTAACGATGTTTTAGTTTTGTTTCTATTTGCATAACACACTTAGACATTTTTATCGGCATTTATCTTGAATATACATGGAATTTTATTTTATATATTCAGAAATAGAAAGTTTAAGCTAACTTAACAACATACGAGGATCTATTGTTAGCCTTAGTTTGCCTTAGCTGGTTCTTTGCGTAAACAATATATTGCGCCGCCATAACAACAAGCAGCAAAAAGTTAAGGGATAGTTTTACCATATAATTTCAAAAAATAATGTCGTCTGAAATTGTAAAAATCGAATATTTGGAATGGTGCATTAAAGGAATATAGAATGACCATAATTAAGAAGATTAATAGCTATAACTGTAACTAAAATAAAATAAGAGAATTTCATATAGCAAGGGAATAAATGGATATTAAATTAGATGGAATCACTTTAGAACAAGTTAATCAGTATTTAGGCGTGATACTGAACGATAACGATTAATAAAAGAATGAGTGTTATGCAAATATAGCATATGGTAAGCAAAAGTTTCATTGGTGAGAATGAAATATCTAGAAGAATAAAAATAAATATATACAGAGAGATGTATAGACCTACGCTGACTTATGATTGTAAATTATAGATATTAAATAGAAGCTATAAAAGTAAAATTCAAGCTTTTGAGATGAAATACCTAAGAAATGTGCAAAATATCACAAGACTTGATATAATAACAAATTTGAATATCGGGAAAGAATGGGAAAATCAAAGAAATTCATTCTAAAATTGACTTAGAAAAGATAGTTAGGTCGGTGAAGTCATCTGCAACGAATGAAAAATAATGTAATATACCAGTAAAAAATATTCATTTATTTTAAGACTACTCAACAGTATGTCAAATACATAATTAACCTATAATTTTTTAAAGTATCAAGATTTAATTTCACAAACCCTTATATTATTTAAATTGTCGGTAGTAAGAAAAATAATATCAAATATAAACGTAATTTTAGGCAGTCGAGATTGTTAAAAAATAATTCATGAAGGAAATGCTCAAATCTCGTGATAGTGAGTCTACGGATCCGTTAAATATTAACAAAGATTATTTTAATTATGTAAGTATTTCGTTGTTAGGTGTCAGCGAACACGGTTACATGAAGAAACTGTCGAAACATATCTAATGCTGAAATTATTTAACCGATCTTATCTACTTTGCGCATCTGCATACTGAGAACGCTGGTAAGTGTTTATGTACATTTATTGTACATTCTAGTATAACATAAAACTTTTTTAAGTAACGAAAAGCGATTGGAACACTATCAAAGAAAAAGTGTAGATTGATCATAACTTCCATAAATAATGTTGATTGAAGTACGAGGGTGATTCACATTTGATTGATAATTTTTATACATTTATTGGTTAATAATATACACCAATGAAACCTTCAGTTGTTCTCTACATAGCTTCCTTCATGCTCTATACCCTTTTGCCAATGTTTTGGAAGCTCGAGCATTCTTTGTTCAAAAAGAGTTTGAGGACATATCGTCAACCAATTGCGCACACACTTCCTTAACGTCTTCGTTGTTTTCGAACCGTTCCCTTCAAACGATTCTTTCATGGACGGAAACAAAAAAATAATCGCTGAGACATATCTGAAGTATAGGGAGGGGTGTCAAGAGTTTCGCAATGCATTCCTCCAATTTATCTCTTGTCGCGGTATGAAGCTTAGCGTTATCATGGAGAAGAATGTCTTCTCTGATGAATGTCTTTTGTTTCGATAGGCGACTTTTGTTGACTCTAACCACTGGCGATAGTAAGCCGCATTTACCGTACATAGATCGTAAATAGAAGCAATTAGCAAAATCCCTCTCTGTTAGAAAAAACCGTCACGAGAACTTCTCCAGTTGAACGATGGATTTTGACTTTCACTTGGTAAGATTTATACTTTCTGTGCCATACTTTATTCGCCATTTTTAATTCCAAAGGGTAGTAATGCACCCATGTCTCATCACATGTGACGATGCTTAAAAAGCCTCCCTTTTTTGTCGGAATCGATTCGGAAGTCTATCACAAATCTCCAAAACTTTAATTAAATATAATTTTTCTAAAGCCACGATGTTCACTGACAATGCCGATACCCACTTCTGACGCGATTTCGTTAACTGTGAATCGGCGACCACCTTCGATAAGCTCCCGAACGGCACGGATGTTATTATCTATGCGACTTGACCTAAGGCGTCGATTATGACTTTCATTTTCTACACTTCCTCGGTCGTCCTTAAATTATCTGGCCCAAGTAAACAGTTTTGGGACAGTATAGCATCCCGAAAATGTGCCTTCAAACGAGTCAAAATCTCCGAGGTTTACCCCTTCATTGGTTAACAATTTTATAACAATACATTTTATAGACAAAGGATGAACCTTTTGTTTACTCACAGCTGTACTGGCGACAGAACAGAGCCAAGCAGGTAATTGTGCTTGTTCCCCTTCCCTAACACACTAACCATCAACCCTTTACTCCAACATTTGGAACTGCTAGCTGAGTAAACTAATAAAATTACCGTTTGTATTTGAATCACCCTTATAACATCTGCTACTAAAATATACCCATTGCATAAAATTAAGATTTTTACGAACAAAAATTTTCCACCATTTTATAAATTTTATTCTATACACTGTGGTAAATGAAACATAAGGAATTCTTCTACCTACATCGGTAACAACATATTTAAGAACCTGCCTCATAAAGTACACCATAAAATTAAAAGCTCTAAGATGAAACTTAAATAGTTCTAAATCAACCAGGTCTTGTATAGTGTCAACGAATTTTTTCAACTTATTTTGAGTCAGTTATGATTAATTGATCTGTGGTTAT
Organism: Dermolepida albohirtum; assembly: GCA_031893035.1. Classification (NCBI taxonomy): domain Eukaryota; kingdom Metazoa; phylum Arthropoda; class Insecta; order Coleoptera; family Scarabaeidae; genus Dermolepida; species Dermolepida albohirtum. The sequence continues at coordinate 225,250 of JAVIWB010001898.1, read as the reverse complement.
ATTAGAACATATTGTTTTCTGCTATTTTATTGGCATTCATGTTTTACAGCTCGATTGATTTTACGTGTCTACGCATATATTTTCTTTATTACGTGAGATAGGAAGTAATATTTTTCTTGAAATAGAATGGTCGTGTTTTTTAATTTTCCGAATATGCAAAAGATTCTCTAAACAATAATATCACATAATTTATTTACAAACTGAAGATACACGAAAGTAGTTCGAAAAATTTTCAGATTAAAGAACAAAGATTTGTCCATTTCAGTTTTATTTTTTAAAATTTTCAACATATGTATTACGATATACTGTGATTTCAGATTCATATATCGCAGGCTTTTGATATAATATTGGGTCTGGGAAAAAGTTCGTGGCGTTTTTCCCGATAGATGGCATTGGTTGCCGATAACTAAAGAACAACAAGTCACAGCGACACCACCGACGGCTCGTTTTTTAGATGACCTTCCGAACGTTAGTTTGATATTGTAATCGGTGCAGTGGTTGGAAAGTTATTCGCACTTGAAAATGGAGAAGAATAATGAGAAATTTCGCTATATTCTGCAATATTATTATGATAAGGGGAAGAACGCTGCGCAGGCTTGTGATAAAATTTGTGCTGTGTACGGTGAAGGTACTTTATCGAAATCTGTTGCGCGGAAATGGTTCGCTCGCTTTCGTTCTGGAAATTTCAATGTGAAAGATGAGTCACGCTCCGGTCGTCCAATCACTGAAAAATCTGATGAAATTCTTGAAAAAGTCCAACAAGATAAGCATACCAGCAGTGTCGATATTGGCATGGAGCTAGGCATTGACCACAAAACTGTTTTGAACCATTTACACAAAGCTGGTTACAAAAAAAAGCTTGACGTATGGGTTCCTCATGAGTTGAGCGTGAAAAACATGATGGACCGAATTAACATCTGCGATGCGCTGCTGAAACGGAATGAAATCGAGCCGTTTCTGAAACGTTTAATAACCGGAGATGAAAAATGGATTACGTACGATAATCGGAAGCGTAAAAGATCGTGGATAAAGGATGGTGAGCCGTCACAAGCGTTCGCTAAGCCAACATTGACGCCAAAAAAAGTGATGCTGTGTGTATGGTGGGACTGGAGGGGAATCGTCCACTACGAGCTACTTCCAACTGGTCAGACGATTGATTCTCAACTCTACTGTGCACAACTAGAGAGATTACGCCAGGCGATTAAAAGAAAACGGCCCGAATTGATTAATAGGAAAGGTGTTGTCTTCCATCATGACAACGCCCGACCACACACTTCTTTGATGACCCGTCAAAAATTGAGAGAGTTTGGTTGGGAAGTTTTGATGCACCCACCTTACAGTCCGGATATAGCACCCTCTGACTATCATCTGTTTCGATCTCTGCAGAACTCTCTCAATAATTAAGTTGGTTTCAAAAGAAGCCTGTGAAAACTACTTGATTCAGTTTTTCGACCAGAAATCACAGAAGTTTTTCACCGATGGGATCATGGATCTACCAAAAAAATGGCGAAACATTGTCGATAATAATGGAGCATATTCGGTTTAAATGAATTCGTCCACGCGCCATGCGGGGACCAGTTGAATTTTACTGAAAAAACGCCACGAACTTTTTCCCAGACCCAATATTTATGATGCAAGACCTTCCAAACCCAGTTGTTTTGGATTTGCTCCATCTGTAATGATCTTGATGACATCTTATTTAAGAAATCGTATCTCGTATGTGCCCTACAATAGTTTTTCATCATATAAATTCATTGCTACATTTAGTATTCCACTTGGATAAAATTTGGCCCTATTACTTTTTATTAATTTTATCAATGGTCACTTGTTAAACATCAACTACTCTGTTCTAGCCGATGCTAATAACATTTAAATCTTTTCTAAAATAAATTCCATTGACGACGTCCATAAATTACAATCAAATCTAGAGTAAATTGAAACTTAGTGCAACTCATATCAACTAAAGCTAAATGTAAATAAATGTAGTAATATACGAGGATAGTTTGACAAGTAGTGAGAATGACACATAGGTGGCACTCTAATTGGTAAAACAAATGCACTGTAATTTAGGTTGCCTATTTATATGTTTACATTCCGATATTTAGATAAATCGGTTGATTAGTTTATTTTTGACAGCTGATTGAAGAAGAAGCAATACGTTGTTTTGTTAAAATGGAAAAAGCAGAGTATCGTGCCATGATTAAATACTTCGCAATTAAGGGTATGAAAGCTACTGAAATAAAAGATGAGTTACGGGAAACATTAGGTGAATCTGCGCCATCATCCGCCACAATAGGTAGATGGGTAAATGAATTTAAACGTGGTAGAACAAGCTGTGTTGATGAAGTGCGCTCTGGAGCATCCAAAATCGTGACTTCTAAAGAAATGATTATAAAAATCCATAATATTATTACGCAAGATCGACGACTCAAAGTGAGAGAGATAGTAGACATGGTAGACATTTCAACAAAACGCGTACACCACATTTTAACGAAAGGATTGGGCCTTTCCAAGCTTTCGGCAAGATGGGTGCCGCGATTGCTTACGACTGATCAAAAGTTCACTCGTTTGCGCATTTCCAATGAGTGTTTGGACCTTTATAAGCGGAATCCGGTTGATTTTTATAGGCGATTTGTTACTTGCGATAAAACTTGGATACACCCGAAACTAAACAACAGTCGAAACAATGGCTAGAACGTGGTTCTGCAACTCCAAAGAAAGCGAAAACCACTTTATCGGCAAACAAGGTGCTGGCATCAATTTTCTGGGATTCAAAGGGCATTTTGCTCATTCATTACTTTCAGAAAGGTGCCACAATAAACGGACAATATTATGCAGAACTTCTACAAAAATTAAATGTTGAGATTCGTGCTAAACGGCTAGGAATGACAAAGAAAAAGATTCTGTTTCACCAAGACAACGCTCCCTCGCATACCAGCATAGTTGCGATGTCCAAAATCCACGAGTTGCATTTCCAATTAGTACCGCACGCGCCTTATTCGCCCCTTCCGACTTCCACTTTTTTCCAAAATTGAAAACGGCACTAGGTGGAAAGAAATTTTCGTCTAACGACGAGCTTATCATCTTCGTAAACGAGTATTTTGCAAGCCTTCCGGAATCGCATTTTAGAGATGGCATAAGGGCATTGGAACACCGTTGGAATAAATGTATTGTTCTTTTAGGAGAATATATTGAAAAATAAAAATTATTTTGTACTTAAAAAATTCGTTTTTCTTTTCCATTCTCACTACTTGTCAAACTACCCTCGTATGTACATACATATAACGAGAAGAACACTTTTTCTAAGATTTTGAAATATGTTAGGTGACCGAGTTCTTGATAAATAGTTTCAACTCAATGATCTGGAAGTTATTTTGGTTACAAATTTAGTTTTAGACCCCATATCCTTCCAATTCGCATCTGTATGTGAATTCTTGGAATTTTCAAATGCGTATTTCTAAAGATTTTTGTGATATTGAAATACTGAAATCCCATTACTATGCTATCGTTTTCAATATATGGGAATACTACTCAATCGAATACATAAACGATTCTTCAAATTTTGTCTTAGAAGAAAATTCTAAATATGAATATTTTCTAGAAATATTAATTTAGTAAATAATTCACACTCATCATCACCAAACATCTTCTATTACTAACCATAGATCCCCTAAAAGGCCTTCCAGTTTTACGTGTCATGGGCAGTAGCAACTCAATTTGTGGATAATATTCTGAGATCGTTAATCCAATGACATTCATCTTCGGCTACACTTTTCAACTATAGGCCTTCCCTCTAAATTCTTCTTTGCCAGCCTAATATTCTTCAATCTAAATACATATTCTACTATTTATTGTATGATAACTTGAGATGGTAGTTCCTCTAGATATTGCGTCGTTTTTGCTCTATCATTGAGAATTATGCCATACCAGGACATTTTTATTTTATACTTTTCGTCCGTAGTTATGTGCACAATTTTTTTGTCAGAGGAGGAACACATTAATTGAAGACTTTTCTTTTGATAGTGACAGAGATACTAGTTAAGACCAGTATTTCTATCACTGATCCTAACCACTATTCCTATCATTATTAAATAAAAAGTCGTCAAAAATGATATTCCTCGGTTGGGCTTCAAAACTCAAGTTTATTTTATGAGACACTATGAATTTTTCCGGTTTTCTTGGATGCTAAATTGAACAGTATTTTCGTTTTGTTTTAGTTTATGTCAAAACCAGTTTTCGGAACTGAAATTTATATATCATTTGTGTAGCATTCTTCAAGTTATCCGCTATCAGAAGAACGTCGCTTCTACAACTCTGATATCTTGGACTTCTCTACTAAAAAGTTAGGTAATTCAGTAATTACCAACAGGCACGACCAAATTTAAATCCATTAACTTTGGTTTCATGCAAACATAAATTTATTCGGCATCTTTTTTGCACCAGCCATCTGCATTCCAACATCTCTTAGCAAATAAATGTACTGGTCTCGAACTATTACCACCACTAAGGCAATTCTCTAAGAATCCAATAAATAATTTTTGTTTTAATACACATTAACCAATTTCGTATATTTTTCACTTGTATCACAGTTAATTATTGGATAAGTTTTATTACAAAATTCCACTCCTTAGTAAGTTTCGAACACGCGAATCTATGCAGCTTTATATAAATTAATGAATGAATAAAATTATATCACGCACTACAGTGTACTAATTTTTAACGTTTTTAATTCTTCATTTACATATTTAACAAAAACCAAAAAAATTTTAAGTCAAGAAAATAATTCATTATTACCTTATAACTTTATTTAGTAAGAAAGAAATTATTCAGCTCCAACATAGCACGCCACTAACACTGTTAGAAACTTGGTTATCTGATCCAGCATATAATAGCAACAAATGAATTCTCGTGCCTATTCACGAATGTATACGAGCAATGGATATGATCACTACTATATGTTAAATTTATCTATCGTAATATTTAATGGACTTCGGAAATTTAACTCATTCCTCTTGCGTTTCTAGACTTATCGATTGACAGTGCAACTGTTATTTCATCACTTTGTGTAACGGAAAGTTCTCGAAAAAAAGTCGAGGTCATTATTCTCGAAAAATCATTAAAAAATAATTGGCAGGTGCAACATAATAACACAAAATTGATCCCAAGAAGTTTTGGAGAGAGCGTTACGTTACTTCCTAACCGGAAACGCGTCTATTTATATAGCGACAAATTCCCGGAAACTTTTCCAGTCAGATTTTGCGTTTGCTGAAAACATAGGGTGATATAACAAATGAATCCTTGTTTTAAACAGGTAGGAAGTTGAACATACAGTCCGCGTAACAACTACTTTGTTGTGAGAAATTCGTTTTTTTATGATTTCTTTAAAGCCAAAAATCGTATACATATTTTTACATCACCTAAGCCTTTATCGATTCGTGTAATACACGTGCGACAAATCGAGGTTATTAATCTTTTTGAGAGAAAAATGTCGACGCCTGTTGTGCATTGTTAATTGATACGATGTTGTATATCAGTTTCTACAATAACTAAACGAATGTTTAATTCCGATAGCAGTATGTTCATCTGTATACATAGTTAAACTTGCATATAATTATACGCTTTTACGATGCTATACTGAAACATTTTAATTTTAATAACTTGGAGAATGAAAACGCACTATTAATATGAAATAACTACAAATATCTTGGTGCTAGATTGGAAAAGGATGGGAGAAATAAGAAGGGTATTATTGGACAAGAAAGGAGAACGACGCAGAAGTTGAATGGGTGGAGTAAAAAATAGCGAAGAAAAAGAAATACAATATTTACAACACAATTACAAATAATATAATGACATACGGAGCGAAAGTATGGACATTAACAGAAGCACAAAAGAAGTTGATCTCTGTGGAAGTGGATATATTAAGAAGGTCGTGCAGAAAATTCCGAATAGAAAGGCTGCCCAATAAAAAAATAAAATAAAGTACCGAAATAGATGAAACTATTGTGCTAAAAAACATAAAAGACAAATAACTAGTATGACCTTGTAATAAGAGCGGGCGAAGATCTATTATCCATAATCGCTATGGAAAAGTTGAATGCGTCAAAGCAGGGGGGCATGGAGGAAGAGTCTATAAAGTCTAGACTTATTTTGAAGCATTTTATCTTCGAAGTTCCTTTCGCTTATAGGTTTGCCTACTACTGTTTCCAATGAAACTCTTCGTCGACCTCTTTGCCTTTCTCCTGTCTGGATCCATTCCATTGCGCTTCTAAGTAATCAATATTCGCCCATTCTTCTTACATGACCAGACAAGCTGTTTTCCCTCTATGTTTACTGTAATTGTTTCCTTTATTTTACGGTTTCGTTGGGCGTAAATGTATAAGTACTTTTCCACAAAAGTCGAACTTAATTCGAGAAAGAAATATTGCCTTACCTGACCAGTATAATTTCCAAAGTGTATTTTTTTTATTTTTTATTATGAAAATTGAAGTTTAGAATTTGCACTTAATACTCCTACCGAATGAAACTTTCAATATATTTTTATATTTAAAATGCAAAGACCTTCGCAATCTAATTTGGCTTGTAAACTTCCGCGATTGTCGTCTATAATTTCTTTTTGGAGAGACTTTTTCAACCCGGAAACACGTCTCTGGCCCTGCTTCTTCACTTTCCCATGTGTCGTCCGTTCTCTCAAGAAATATTCTCAGGACTATCATTGATTTTCTCACTAAAAATAATCCTCAATTCCAGAATACAAATTGAATGGATAAAGGAAGAAGCAATAGATGATCACAGTTGTTTGTAACAAAATGATTTTAAATAAACCAGATATTCGTAGTTTTAATATAATCTAGCTAAAGTGGGACGATAGCTCAAAAGTAAGTTACTGCTTTTTCATGCTGGTGGTGGTAGTTCAAGATCAAAGTTCGTGGAGGTTTGAAGGTGAATGCTGGCCTTTCCGACTGACAGAGTCTCCTTCGAGAGGCGTCAATTTTTGAACTTATTTTTGGTCTCTCCTGAAGTAAGCTATCCATGTTTCATTAGTAGCAACAGGCTTCAATCTCTCTCAAGTTGGCGACATGTGTTGGATCGGTTGAATTTCTGTTCCGGCTCCAACAGCCTTAGTACCCAGTGAGCCGAAAGCTTATTCACTCCTAAACGTTCGTGTAAAATCTCACGAACCTTTCGTGTACCTATTCGTACGCTAACATTATTTTTTCGAGTAATTATTTACCTATCATCTTTCAATAAGTTCTCTACGGCTTCTTCGATTATTTTAAAACTGGCATAACAAAACGATCGACCCACCGATAGACATTACTTTAACATCCTGTAGACTCTCCAAATACACTTTGCAGACGTTGAATTATTACTGAAGGTTTTACATTCTCGTTAAACAAAGAGAAATCATAGAGAAAGTCATAGCTGTTTGCGATTCTGATTCAGCCACGCCTTCCAAGGTTGGAAAATCAGCGGTACAGAAATACGTGTATCTCAGTCAAGTAACTGATTTAAACTAAACAGTATTACTCAAGACAACTACGTAAACATGTCAAGACATACCATGATCTATAAAATTAACGCAATTGATCTAGAGCCATATTCCTAGAGCTTTGGAAACATCCCTCCTAATATATCAGGGCAAGAACACAGAGCAAATTTTAAATGCTGAAAGATGAAACAGGGGAGAGTTAGGTGATAAAAAAATAGAATTAGTGAAAGATTTAGGTAAGGTTAAAATACATACACTACCTACCACTGAAACCAAAAAAGACCGTTTAAACGCTCATTAATTGTACACGGGGAAATAGAAACGATTTTTATTAAGATTTTTTTTCTACTAACTAAATATTTTTAAACTTTACTCTTTAAATTCCAAATTTGATTGTGAATATCATCTAGCGTTCTTGTTCTCAATAACCTTTCAATAATGAAAACATAAAAGTCATAAATACGAGGATGGATCATAAAATTTCTAGAACTAGACAGAAAAAGAATTTTTGGGAAAATCGTATTTCTTTTTCTACATAGTTCCCTTTTAGCTTTTCTTATTTCATAAATAATAATATTCATTCTTATTTCTAAATCAATCGAAAATAAAATTAAAATTTTTTGTATATAAGGATGGCTATTAACATGTTTCTTTATTCATAATAACCTATTGATATAAGTCTAATTTGTCTACGACATACAATACCTTTTAGGTTATGATTTTATTAAGTTAATTTAATCAAAATTACTTTTATTAAACTACCCAATTTCATTCTTGAATGTTAATTTATAATTTAAGATATACGACTATGAAGCCCATTCTAGAGAATACATATTAATTAAGTATTACACAATATACATAGCTTTTCTGTATTATTCTATTCATTAATTTTATATTTTATATTCCGCTTCTGCTTATTTTTATTATTTCTCTTGTTGTTATTTTGTTTAGTAGAACAAATGTTGAAGCTTCCTATTCCTTTATGTATATATTTGCAGGTATATATTTTTCTTAGGTAATTCAATGGATGCACATCGTTACCGTTAGCGTGTTCGCTTGATATTTAGAAAGATACACCCAGCATTCTTTTTAATTAGAATTTACGAGTCTGAAACACAATCCTTAGTGTACTGCAGGTGTTCTGTTTGTTTTTAATTTTTTAACGATTCTTCAGATATTATGAGTGTCTTTGTATGTAGTGTTTCTAAAATCGTTAGTTAATTATTTTTGTCACATATAGATACAACTTATGCGTTTGTCTGTGAATAACATTTTTGATATTTAACAATAATAATAATGCATGGCTACACATCCCCCAACGGTACCGGCAAGCCGTGGGTTTTTATTGGGCCCATATTCAAAGAGAAACCCAATATCTTTAACTTCGCCATTAAGTGATGAGGAAAGCCACAAAAAACCTTCCCGATAGTGGCCTAGATCAGGGGATTTGCCCCCGGACTTCGATCTTGGACTTCCACCACCAGCATGAAAAAGCAGTAACTTACCACTGAGCTATCGTCCCACTTTAGCCGGATTATATTAAAACTAAGAATATCTGCTTTATTTAAAATCATTTTGTTACAAACAACTGTGATCATCTATTGCTTGTTACTTTATCCATTCAATTTGTATTCTGGGATTGAGGATTATTTTTAGTGAGAAAATCAATGGTAGCCCTGAGAATATTTCTTGAGAAAACGGACGAAACATTTCTTTATTTATTTTCATTCCACGGACTTTTCAGCCCATCCTCGTATTGTAATAAATTTCCCAACCAAAAGTTTTTTATCTTCATTTCTCAGAATCCTTTGTTACGATTATATCTACATCGAAAGACGTTACCTCAGTAGAAATCTTGTCGATTTAGTTTTTTGCTTGCATATAACGATTTAATAACGACTGCACCAAGCTTCATCAAATTAGATGACTCTTCGCTTTAGTACTACGATACAAATATGCTCTTCATGTGAAGATGACGTTACGTTTCAAGTGATTCACGCGAAGTACGTTTCTCTGAAACGATATTTCATCTTCAAAGAATTGATATTATTAGTAGTTATTAATTAATTGTGTTTATGTATGAAATAGCAGTTTCTTTCTAATAATAATTGCATATAAAATGTCCATTTAACCATCGTCACCTACGACCTTGATATAAAAAAGTTATAATTAAAATCAACTGTACAATAAGGGTTCGATATATCCGTGCAAAAGTTTAAAAGGCTCAATTTTTCGGAAAAAAACCCATTTGCCTACATCATCTATCATGTCTATGTACTTTAGCGAACGACGCTGTAATATTCAATTCCATATATATGAGACCTGTTTTTAAATAAGAGCCGTTTGAAAATAAAAACCAAACGAAACAAAATTTTCAAAAACCAAATTTATTTTCAAATTCTACATGCATTTCTCTATTTTTCAACATAGCTGCCAAGTTTGTTAAAATACTTATCAAGCCTTACAATTAGATTTTGAATACTCTCTTCATAGAAAGTTGCCGCCTGCTCCACTAACCAAGAGGTCGCGGCTATTTTTACGTCTTCGTCGTCGTTGGAAAAAAAGATGGAAATCGCTCGGTGCAAGGGCGCGGCTGTAGGGGGGTGGTTCAAAGCCTTTCAGCCAAAAGAATCCAATAAAGCTTGGATCTGAGCTGTGGTGTGAGGTCTTGTATTGTCATGGAGTAGCAAAATTGCCTCTGTGAGCATACCGCGTCTTTTGTTTTAAATCGCTCTGCGTAGCTTTCGCAGGGTTTGGCTGTACCTCGCACGGGGCAGGCGATTTGATAATCTTGAACATTTAAAGACACAGAACAGACCGTACAGGTTATCTACACAGCTGCAACTGAGCACAGTTGTTCCCAAGAAATGCCCGGACATGACGCAAGTACTCGTTGCGGCACGCGCACAGTGTACGCAACAAAACGGCCCTTACTTAAAAAACACGTCTCCTATATTAGGTCTACCGGAAAGTTCTGTCCGTTTTCAGAATAAAACAAAATAATAAATTTTTGATACGTTGAATACTTTATTGAATAATACAGCTACCTTCATTATTTATGACTTATTGCCAGCGTGACGGTAAATTGTATATCCCATTTTTAAAAAATGCCTTATCCCTAGAGGCGAAAAATTGAACCCCTGCTTGTTTGATATACGCTACTATATTTTGTACGAAATCCAACAAGGAAGAAATTCTACAGAAGCGTGCGGAAATTTATAAAAACTATTTGATGAAGGTACAGAGTCTGATAGGACATGCAGATAATGGTTCGAAAAACTTCAAATAGGTGATTTCGTCCTTTCTGATAAGCCACGCTCTGGGCAACCATCTTTGAGCGACGACGATACTGTCTAGATAATGTTAAAAGAAAATCATCTTTTGACAGCATCGGAGATTGCAGAATGGCTTGATTTAGCTCAACAAACTATTTCGGACCATGTTCCGAAACTTGGATTAGTGTGGAAATATTCGAAATGGATGCCATACGAGTTCAGCGAGAAGAATTTGAATGATCGAGTATCTCTGCTTGCACGGAACAAAATCGAACCATTCTTGGACCGGATGATAACTGGGGATGAAAAGTGGATCTTGAAAATCCACATCCTGGTCCTGAGTAAGAGAATGTTGTGTATATGGTTGAACATTCGAAGACCAATACATTTTGAGCTATTCGAACCGAACGCAAAGCTAAATTTAAAGGGGCACTGTCAGCAATTGGATAATTTAAAATAGCACTCCAAGAAAAAAGGCCGGCGACGTTCGATAGAAAGAACATCATACTGCTTCATGATAATGCCAGGCCACATACTGCTTTGGTAACTCGTTAGAAACTTGCAGAGCTAGGCTGGGAAATTCTGTTGCATACACCATACTCCCCGGCCTAGCGCTCTCCGATTATCACTTGTTTCTGTCCTTACAAATTCTTTGTAGGACAAAAAATTCAAAAACGAAGAAGATATCAGACGAGCACTGGTTCAATAGAAACGGCTACCCTCGTATATATGAAATCTACATTTTGTTGCACAAAAGTAGTAGAAGCTCTAACATTTTATATTCATTCCTTCCGATTTTGCATAATGAAAAGTATGAAAACATTACGCACGAGATATGGACCTCACTTATTAACTGTGGGCAATAAATGCGAACAAAAACGCTTTTTAACTCTCGATTTAGAAAAGTTGAGACATGATTTGAAAAACTTTTGGTGTCGAATAATAACAATTAGTAAATCCTGGATACATCATTATACACCCGTAATAAAGCAACAATCGAAATAGACCGAGGCTGACAAGATGCTCCGAAGAAGGCAAAGACCGTATCCGTGACCGGAAAAGTTTAACAACAGTTTTTAAACTGCAGTGGGATCTTTTTGTCGTTTATCTTCGAAAAGATAAAACGGTAAAATTCATTTAAGTCAACTGCATGATGCAATACAAGGCAAAAGGTTCCGTGTACAGAAGAAACGAGTGCTTTTTCTTCAGGAATACACTTGTTCACACTTTGGCTATTTTAATGACAAAAATTAAATTAAAAACTACATTTCGATCTACTTACACATCCAACTTACTCGTATTTGCCAGATTTTTTTTTTCTTTTTTCTAACTTGAAAACTTGCTAAAGCTTATTTTTCTGACTGAAAGGACTTGAATATTGGCGGACTAAAAGTAAAGAATAGAAAATATAATTTTTAAAATAATTTTTTGCCAAAAGTTTGTGTTTTCTTGTTTAAATTCATTAATTTCTGATTCATCCTCGTAGAACGGGCAAATGTAATAAAAATCCGTTAATGAAACATTCTTGGAAAAAATCACACACCATGCCGATACTTTCTATTTATACGCAAAATTTTCAACCGTGACGTCATAAATTACTTTTAATAAAAACTCTATTTTTTCCTCGCGCTCGATGATAGTATTTACATATCGAAGGCGTTGCATCAAAAGGGCTTAAATGCTAATGAAGAGTGAGCGTGTGAATCAGGAAACCAAAAGATATATTACAATTTTTATTGGAAAAATGTAATTTCAAATTTATAGTTAATACTCTTACTAAATGAAACTTCGAATATATTATACAATATATTTGCATTGAAAATGTAAGTACTTTTACATCGAAAATTTTTTATAGAGAAGGTAATAACATTTAAAATCCTTATTTAGAATCTAAGAATAGTCTAGGCTTCGAAAGTATATGAGGATAGACCTCATATTATCACGTACTCAAAAACGTCTTAAGTTCATTTTGAAAAATAATAATAATGATAATAAAAAAACAACAAATTAAAAGAATTAGCAAAAACTGGATACAGAATACCAGCTCTCACGTACTCTTTAGGCATAATTAAATGGTCCAGCACACTCTTCTAGTTGTGCGTTGGCCCATGCCAATCAATCTTGAATCATCTTAACAGAACGAATTTGACAAAGTATCGTATGCTGCGTCCATACTCTTGCATAGGAAGTATTATTACAGCCAGAAAAGAAGAAAACAAAGGCATGGAAAATAAACAGGGTGTCTCAAAAAGAATATACGTATTTCGATTGCATATATTTATTAAACTTTAAGACATACGAATATGAAACTTTACACTCATATTTACGAATCTTTCAAGTTCAGATTACAGATGTTGCGACACGAACAATATCATCAGCGACACGAACAATATCACATCAATACTCAAATTCCTTCCATACTCGGGTAAGCATGTCCTTCGTCACTGATGTTATGGCAGTACGGATCCGGTTCTTCAACTCTTCCAGGTTCTATGTGAGTGGTGGTACATAAACGTTGTCTTTAACGAAACCCCACAGGAAGAAGTCACAGGGTGTCAAATCCAATGACCGTGGAGCCCAGCTGAGACATGCTAAGTCGCCAGCTCCTTGACGACCAATCCAACGGTTCGGTATAGTTTCATTTAGATATTCACGCACTTGGCGACACCAGTGAGAGGGTGCCCCGTCTTGTTGAAAAATGAAGTCGTGAGCGTGCAGCCTTGGAAGCAACCACTTTTGTAACATAGCGAGATACTGCTGACCGTTAACCATGTTTCCATCAAAGAAGAATGGGCCGTAAACAGTTGATCGGGATATCGCACAAAACACATTGATTTTAGGCGAATCTCGTACATGTTCAATGGCTACATGTGGATTCTGTAGACCTCAGATTTGAACATTGTGTTTATTTACCAGGCTACTAACAAGGAAAGTCGCTTCATCACTGAACACGATGCGTTGTGCGAAAGTGTTATCATTGTCAATACCATCATGAATCTCGTTACAAAATGCCACACGTTTCCGTTTGTCATCAGGACGCAGAACTTGTAACAACTGGAACCTGTACGACTTCATAACCAACCGACGTCTCAAAACACGCCAAATTGTTGTTGTAGGCAGTTGTTTAACTCCTGACTGGTACGACGAGTTGATTTTGAACGATTACGTTAGAAAGCAACACGAGGGCGGCCAGGACTCTTTCCTTTACAAACACATCCTATATCTACAAACTGTTGATACCATCTGCGAATATTCCACCCATTCGGAGGATCAATTTGGTAGCTCAACCTGAAACGTCTTTGCACTGTAATCATGAAATTGCACTTCGCAAACTCGAGAACACAAAATGATTTCTGCCATGGAGTAGCCATTTTAAACATATGACGGTCACCAAGAAAAACAGAAGGCAACCGACATCTAGCGGTTATTAAATATACTAGACTATGTATTCGTTTCTCCAATAGTTTGGACAAAGTAACACTTTGTAATACGTACATTCTTTTTGAAACACTCTATATAAAACAAGTAACATCAACGTGAACTGTGTCATACAAACACACAAAAATCAATAAATGCGCATAAAAAAAAGAGATAAGTAGTCGTAAACAGGCAAACTAGACACCCATATTTAATTAGCTTAATCATTCAAATGCACTTAAAGTACTTTGTATAAAATCCTAAAGATCACTTAGAGAGGCGCGATGTAAGCATTCAATGATTATATGTGGGATGGTCTGCCTGGGAAACTCCCAGTCACACTTGGATATATCGCTTTACCCCATCGATATAACGCAGCAACATATTTGCCATGTTCTGTGCGAATGCGATTGAACTTTACCCATACCGAGCCGTGTTGTTGGTGTCCGTTGAAACCAGTAGTGGGGTTGGTTACTTGAATATAATCTTGGTCTATGGAAAGTGTCCATATCTCAGTCCATTGCTCCACAGCATTGTATTTGTTTTACAAACTCACTGACTGTTGTAAGGGAGGGAACGTCCCGATTTCAGACGTGGAGAAAAATTGTTTTTTTTTTGGTGCAATGATAAATCGCCTCCTTGTGGTGCATCTTGAGTAACATTAAAGATTTATCTCCAACGGATGCCAGAGCAGCTATTCTAGCTGTCCTGGCTAACAAAGCGACACATATAGAAACACAGATGTGCGGATCCTTGTTATTAATTATCCGTCATTCACCCAAAACCAGTTGGTTTGCATGTAGTTAAAGCTGCTGAGCATACAACAGAAATGACTTTACTTTTTATTCAATATATTCGATAAAACCATTCTTCGAAAACCAAAAACTAGACCGATCATATCTGAATTTATTTTTTTGTTTTAATTATTTGTAGAAATATTTTGTAAATAAGTCGTATCCAAATTCAATTACTTGGTTTGTGAATATGACTGTAATCTATACTAAAATTTTTAAGTTTACAACATGCCAAACTAGATTTCTGAAATTATTTCGGACAACCATTTAAAAAAAAGTCATATAAAATCAAATAATAAAGAAGGGCAAATTTATTTTCAACTTCACACACATAAACCAAAACTTATTAAATTTTCATTTACTGTCACATTTAACGAAACCATCTTAACATCTGTTTTTCCGCTCGAGTAACTACACATCTACCCCTCTGATGTTGAGGTCTCGAAATGAACTTCCTTATTTAATTCTAATTTCATTTTGCTATAAACAACTTCCTTGTTTTCGCAATTAACTGCTAAAGCACACACTACTATTTTCTTCTCTTCTCAATTTACCTACACGATTATTCGCTAATTCAATGAATATTAAGTAAATATCGAAACGAGAATTTATGACTTATTGATACTTTACTCGGTTTATATCTTGTAACCTTCATCGGAGTAAAAGGTATTATGAATTTTTAAAGAATTCCTTTATTCGATTTTCATTGATAATGGAAAATAAGTGCGCGGATTTTTGTTTAATTTAAAGAAAAATGTCAAGTGGCTATAAAACTGCATAGCAGTTTTATAATTAGAAACTAATAATCGAACCGTAGATAAATATTAGTTGTTTATCCCATTCTTTGTACATATAAATTATCTGAAATAATAAATATGGTCTTGAGAAAAAGAAAAGCTAGTATCTAACTAAAAATTCAGATTCCGCAATAAACATAGTACATTAATAGAAACAAATTATTAATGACCTAGACAAGAAACGATATTATTCGGCACCAGTATTAGCCAAATGTTTGATAATGTATGATACACTGACTACTACAAACTAAAAAAGTCTTGACCACATCAATTTTCTTCTTTAATTCTTATTCATTAAATAACTGTCAGAATATATACAGCGTGTTTCAAAAGGAATATTCGTATTACAAAGTATTATTTTGTCCAAACTATCAACCGCTGCGCCTCGGCTCGGCTATTGGAGAAACGAATACATAGTCTAGTTTATTCAGTTGTCTTCTGTTTTTCTTGGTAACCGTCATATGTTTAAAATAGCTACTCCGCAGCAGAAATTATTTTGTGTTCTCGAATTTGCGAAGTGCAATTCCGTGATTACAATGCAAAGACGTTTCAAGTTGAGCTACCGAATTGATCCTCCGAATGGGTGGAACATTCGCAGATGGTATTGACAGTTTGTAGGTACAAGATGTGTATGTAAAGGAAAGAGTCCTGGCCGCCATCGTGCTTCTGAAGAAAATGTTACACGAATTCAAACTGCTTTCCAAAGTAATCCTTCAAAACCAACTCGTCGTGCCAGTCGGGAGTTACAAC
The DNA here is from genome assembly GCA_031893035.1 of Dermolepida albohirtum. Lineage (NCBI taxonomy): Eukaryota > Metazoa > Arthropoda > Insecta > Coleoptera > Scarabaeidae > Dermolepida > Dermolepida albohirtum. Next base: position 208,725 of record JAVIWB010001898.1, on the reverse strand, counting down.
TGCCTACAACAAGAATTTGGCGTGTTTTGAGACGTCAGTTGGTTATGAAGGCGTACAAGTTACAGTTGTTACAAGCTCTGCGTCTTGATGACAAACGGAAATGTGCGGCATTTTGTAACGAGATTCATGATGCTATTGACAATAATAATACTTTCGCACAACGCATAGTGTTCAATGATGAAACGACTTTTCAGTTAGTAGTCTGGTAAACAAACACAATGTTCGAATTTGGGGTCTACAGAACCCACATGCAGCCCTTGAACATGTACGAGATTCGCCTAAAATCAATGTACCACACAAGCTAACTGAATTCAACATTGTACAGACTTGATTAAAGACTCAAAAGAGAACGAAAACTGCAAGTATTCTATTGTAACTGGCGTTGAGACGTGGTATTTTCAATATGCTCCAGAGACCAAGCGTCAAAGTTCTGAATGGAAGCATCCAAGCGAAGAAAGACCGAAAAAAAGGCGTTTGGAGAAGTCAAAACTGAAGACAATATTAATTTGTTTTTATAATTTGAAAGGCATAGTGCACAAAGAATTTGTACGAACTAGTCGAACAGTCAATGCTGTATATTATCTTGATATTATGAAACGTCTTTTGGCGCGTATTCGTCGTGCGCGCCCTCAATATCGTGAAAATGGTAGCTGGTGTTTGTTACATGATAATGCACTATGTCATCGCCCGTTGCTTAGACCTGATTTTCTAACTACAAATGGCATTTTAACCATTCACCTGACTTGTCCCCTTATGATTTCTACCTATTCTCTAAACTTCATTTGTCGATGAAAGGACAGCGTCTAAGCCATTAAAAAGGCGTCAACAGCGATTTTGAAAGACATCTTTAGAGACGAACTTAAAAATTCATTCGACATGTTAACTGGCCGTGCAAAATATTGTATTGAAGCCGAAGGCGACTACTTTGAACAAAATGAATGAATTTTTACCAAAATAGCAAGCTTTTATTTTTATTTTAAATAAATTCGGTTTTCTCTGCTACAGACTGTGTATAACCTCAACTTTTAAGAAGAAGCGTGTTTGACATACTAAAGTAAATATCATCTCAATGCTCAGCAAGTTTCAAAGGGTATACTATAGATCTTTCCAACAAGAGTTAAAGCCCTCTAAACATTTGCCAATGCTGCAGTAATACTCAGATTCCAATGTAACCAACAACTTTTCAAGAAATCTAAAAATCAAAGTATATCATCTTCACTATAGAAAGAGACTGGCTTGTTATAAGCTTCTTGATTAACTATCAAGTAATGTAAGCAGACAGCGTAAAATGTTCAGGTATATACATGGATCAACATGGCAAAAACGCACATTTCCTAAGGGACAGTAAATAGCTCGCAAAAGCTCAACAGTTACACCGGGTAATTGTCAGAAAATGTAAGCATATTTCACAATGAAATGTTGCTTCTTAAAACATCACAAAGTCATTATGAATCAACGGTATAAGAAAAACACCTAACCATTCAAATTTAAAACTTTTACAAAAATTCTTGTCGATGTCCCAGATGTATATCAAATGAATTTCACGATATCTTCTTAACTTTATACAAATGGTGTTTAATTTGGGAAGTTTCACCATCTTTCATTCAAAAATAATTCAATAATTACTAACAAAATTTTATTCGATACTGGTAAGACGTTCTTCCACGACATGCTTATATCTGGACAAAAACATGTGTTTGTGATATATTTATATATATATGGTTTCGCAGATTTCGTGGGTGTAATATGTGTTCGCATGATTTCGGGTTTCCACCCGCATAAGTGTGCTTCTGTTCTGTAAAAATTTCATTCTCTCATTAGCATCGCCCACCGGTCCTTAACAAGGCAGAAGCACATCTACGTTGAAGAAATCTGAAACTACACAAACAATATTTAAGATAAAGAAATTATTATTATCTTGAAATAGTCATTATTACATCAGCGCTCGTATTGCCATTAAAATCTTTAACTATTAACGTTCACTTAAAAGGGAAAGATAAACCATGAAAAATGTTTCTGAACAGTAGAGGACTTCTGGTATGGCAAGCCAATAATCAGCCAGCCATCAGTTGGCTTAAATTTTATTTTAACCCACAACAAAGATTTTTAGAAATATTTCGTCGTCCAATACAGAATGTAAATAGATAATATAGACGAGAACGAAAGCGAAATCGTTTTTTGCGAATTATATATATATATATATATATATGTATGTATAAAGAAATAATGGATTCTTGAACATATTTATTACATAGAAATGGAAATGCAAGAGGGTGGTAATCTTTCAATGGTGACATGCAGATCCATCCCTTTATTCCGAACACGTGGGTGAAATTTCAATGGCTCCATTCACAAAACGCGTATACTTAGTCTACGTGTACACATTAGGGTGCATGCCGTGGATGTTCTTGTGACAGTTTGAATAATGATATAAATGTGTGACTACATCTATTATTAAAAGTAATTGTTTTTCTTTCAGAGTTTGCGTATAGCTTTTGTATTTGTAACAAATTTTTGCAGTATTTATAAACCAATATGTGTATTTTAACAATTAATTTGGGACATTGTGTACTATAGTATCAATAGAGATGCAGAATACACAGAAGAGGAAAAACAATTAATTGTATTATATATACATACATCATTTGTCCGAAGTAAATCAAACGTTTGGTAAAAAATTAAATCAAAGACAATTATAATTGGTCAAATTATATATTTAAATCAGTATACTTACTGCCAGGTTCGATACAGTGGTTGTCCCATTCAATTAATTGTTTAAATAAGTTGTTCCCAAATGATGTCTTCGGGATACTGTTGAGGACCGTGTTCATTGTCGCATGTGCGTTTTCAATAGTATCGTATCTCATTCCTCTAATCGATAAGTGAAGCCAATGAGTAATTCAACACACGAACTTTATTTTTCCGCAAGAATTGTCTTACAATGACCGAGCAATAAAAACATTCGTTATCATGCAAACGGAAATGTTTATATATTTTTTTCAGAAGTGTTGTTTCAGAAGCAATATAAAGACAATATACGTGAGTTGTCTTTTAAGTTTTGCATATAAAACTGGACTAAAACAGTAGATAGCTTTTAATGACTTCATTGTTTTTCGAAGTATTCTCCACGAAGATTAATGCACTTTTGCATAGGCTCGAATCAACTCTGGAAGCAGTTGTTCCACTCGTTCGTTGGTGCAGTCAAAATTGCGTTTTTGAAGGCATGATCACGCAGTCCGTTCTTAATTTTCAGAAAGGTAAAGAAACCATTGGAAATTAGGTCCAGTTTGTACGGAAAGTGGTCCAACAATTGACGTTTTGTTCCGTTAGAAATTCAATTGTCTTGCGTGCTGTGTTCAAACTTGCATTGTCTTGATGGAGGATGATTCGTCGTTCAGGGATGGTTTTTCAAAGCCCAACGATGTCTTACGGCAAATAAATGGTTGTATACCAATCGGCAGTAACAGTTCCATGATCTTGTAGAGGAATTATTGTTACACGACCTGCTTTCGAAACAAATGTCGCGACGATCTTTTTTGAGGCACATCAAGAACGGATCACTTTTGTCGGCTTTTCATCACCTTAGAACACCCAAACAGACGACTGGCGTTTATTTTCTGGCTGGTATGAGTAAATCCAAGATTCATCACCACTGACATACACGTTTTTAGAGTTTCCTGTGTTGAAGTGGTCTAAAGTTTTTTGACACCAATTCAATCTAGCTGTTTTCTGTTCTTCAGTCAACAGATGCGGTATCCAACGGGAAACTAATATTTTTACATGAAATTCTTTATGCAAAGTTTTTTGAATTGTGGTCTTTGAAATCCCCAATAATGCTTTAATCTGGCGATATGTCGCATGTCGATCTTCGTTGATGATCTTACGCACGGCATCGACGTTTTTCTGAGTGACTGCCGTTTTTGGTCGCTCTTGGATCGTTGTTAAAACTTATCCGTCCACATTTAAATTTTCCATACCAACTAGAAATTGTTAGCTGACGTCGTGTTTCATTGCTGAAAACAGAAACCAACTCGGCGAGGCATTCCTGTTGAGATAATTGATTTCGAAAATTATAAAAAATTATTCCGCGAAAATGTTCTCGGTTTAATTCCACTTGTTAAGTAACTTATCATCTTTGACAGTTCGTTGTAGCTACAACACTCCACGTATCGCACTGAAACTTTGGATTTAGGTTAGCTAAAGATGGGGGCCCCACTACGCAAAACTTAAAAGACATCCCACGTATGAACTTTATTGAAGAAAACAATACACTAATGTAGTTGAGTATTTTGGATTAGATGTGAATCCTATTTTTTATACCAATTATATTTTTCAGATGATTTTACAGCTTTTATTAGGTCCTTTTCATTTTCCACATATTTATAAAATTCAACGCATATCAGTCGAAATTTTACATAACACTGAAGAATGACTTCATCGTCTGTCGACTGCGCAGTCATTAGTGAAATGATTCTTTTCCACGTTAGCGTGACATCCTGGTATTAAGAAAACTTATTCAGTTTTTCGAGTTCAGATTTTTATTCAATATGTTGATTTACTTCCAGAATTTCAGCCATTTATTATTTCTACTGTATTCTTTCCTCCTTCCACTCCTAGCTGTCACAAAATTTTTCCATGTAATCTTTCAGATTGGTCTACAGATTAAAAAAGCCACTTCCTTCCACGACTTTAACTTACGCACAGCAAAACTTACTTGTAGTCCTCCGTGACACCGCCTAAATTAGGTTTAGAAAAAGTATCATATTATGGAGATATAAAGCGGTCGGAATCCTAGAAACAAATCAACATCATCTTTATCTTTGACATTTGCAAAAATATTTCTCTATGCTTGTCTTTCTAATGACCTCCATATACTACGTATTACAGTCTAATACTCAAAATACCAAGAAAAATTAGACTTTTAAATCCAAAGAAGCAACTTTGATGAAGTTCCTTCTAATAAGTATCGATGGAATTTTTCGGTCATCGTTTTGTGAAGGAGAAATCGCGATTTCAATTTACGCACTTTTGAATTTTATATTCCCTCAAGCCAATTTATAGGCGGCTCGGCCCGGCTTTCGCTGCTCTCAAGTGTCTCATGAGCAATTTGAAATCCCTCAAATCACTCGAAAGCCCGAGTACAGACTATGCATTTTTTGCGACATAATTTTCGGAATATTTTACGCTTTGTACTAAAACTTTTATCAAGTTTAACAAAGCGGTCAATCGCAGCTCGTGGGTTTTAACGACAAAAAGACACAACAGGTGACACCACTAGTATCTTCCATTTTCGGAAAGTTCAGTCGCTTTTTGAATAGAGTGCATAGAATAATATAATGAACGTTTCTACACTTATACACAAACACGAAATTCCTTTCATTTTGTAGTTTATCATTTAAAGATTTAATTTCGTTTTAAGAGATTGTACTGATTACATTTAATTTTGAATTTGATGGAGCCTGTGGTTGATTATCTTAATCACTATGGTTGATATATAACCCCTTTCCACATTAACTTTCGTAATTGTGTATACGCATTTCGACAACCAAGTTGTCATCATCAGCAGATAATTGCAAAGTGTCGCACCTGGTAAACCACGGCGAAAAATACCTGTATGAAAACGAACTCTGTACGCGTTCTCAACGGTGCTTATCGCGTACGTAGTTTGTTTTCGTACAGGTATTTTTCGCCGTGGTTTACCAAGTGCGACACTTTGCAATTATCTGCTGATGATGACAACTTGGTTTTTCGAAATGCGTATACAGAATTACGAAAGTTAATGTGGAAAGGGGTTATATATCAACCTTAGTGATTAGAAAAAAAAAACATTTAATTTTTATTTTCATAAATAATAGCATCAAATGTATAATGCCGGTGTATTAATTAAAACTGCGTATATAAACGAAGCAAAAATACTATTACTTTTTAAAAGTAATAAACGCTTCATTTTACATCAATATCACGTAACGCTAATGAAATAAAACGTTAAAGTTAATGTGTTTCCATAACATATACACCTATGCAAAAGCTTTTAGATGCAGTCGCTAGAACAATATTATTTCAGTGTACGTAAATATTAAAATATGTAATATTAAATTATTGTGAGGTTTACTTAAAAATAATATAGAAAAATTACTAAATTGCAAATACTAAATTTATTCATGCGTTTAACCACTTAAATCCTTGACATAATTTTAAATATTCAATACAATAATGATTTAACGGGAAGTGAGACTCAAAGTAAAACAAATGAGTAACGGTTTTTTTTAATAGTCAACATATTCTCCTTCAACTTCAACGCACTTGGACCAACGATACTGGAATACAATTATTCCCTCTTCGTAATTCTTAAGATTCTCAAAATACTGATCCTTTGCTGCAATAAATGCCATCCAACAGAAACTTCTTCCTAGTAAGGAAAAATTTGAGTTTTAGGGGTAAATCACTTGTGAATAAACCTGGAAAATAGGGTAGCTGAGGGACAACTGAAATCTCAATTGATCTATTCCCATCTAGATCATTTTTTTAAGAAATTTCTGTATACAATTTGTCTCGTAGAGCAATATAATATGCCTCATTTAATGGTTTGACTCTTTGCAGGATGGTATATGCAAATTATTCTATTCGAATCCACAAAAAATCGTAGCCATTACCTCACTCCCCGTTAAAAATATCTCGACTTCCTTTGAGGAAAGGCAATAATTTGGATCGTAACATGGTGGCGAAATCAGCTTTCATGAACCGAAACAAATCCTCGCCAAAAATTAGCTTCAAGTTATAACTCGACGCTCGCATTCCTTCACGTTTTTAACCCCAATTGACATTAACCTTGGACATATCCAATTTTACATGTAAATTGTGATGGTTATAATATTAGTTCTACTATCGTTCAAAACTATATTGTTAATTTCTTAGATAATTGTTGGATTTTTGATGGTCCCGGACGAACATCATCTTCAATTCTCTGTCACCATTTTTAAATTGCACAACCCAGGGACAAATTGCGTTTTGCGAAAGAACATTAATGTTAAAGACCTTAATGTTTTTAATTTGCACTTATTTTTTACATTGCGTTTATCTATTTACAAATTATAAGTATTTAATTCATTTATTTTATACAATATATTCTACATTTCCATATAATTCACATCATTTATTTTTTATTTCCTAGTATTACTATTTCGGTGTAAATTAATAACATTATTGCCTTTATTTATATTTACATTATATGTACATATTTAATATTATTTGTTTACAGCTAAACAATTCATAGAGTCTGGACAATGCGACAATTTGCATCGTTACATACGTATTTGCGCTAATGTGAAGCTACTACAATCTATCGCGCGTCAGTGACAGTGTTCAACGTCCACGAGCCGTTAAGGATTCTCACCTTCCCCGCTCGGCAACTTTTATACGCACGGTACGTGAGATCAGTCACCTGCACATATATAAAGGCCTGCAACGAGGAGCGATACACAAAGTAAGACACGTAGCTTATATAACGCAAATCTAGAACATTGAGGAGCCGTGATTTTTATTACAATAATTCCAGTAGAGATCGTCTTTATTTTGCTACTATCCATTAAACCTGACATCCATTCCTCAATATACATTTTGAAATATCTGTACAATTAAAGTGGTCCATTCTCACCACATAAATACACAAATACATGCCCGTTTACATACATACATGCTTCTTTGGAACTGCAGAGGAGTAACAGTAAGTAAATGGTTAGGCGTCATCACACATAAAAGCATATTGAGCAGTCCGTTATTTTGCGACGAATAAATACATGTCAACTTTTACACTAGAGAATATTACTTAGAAGTTAAATTCTCCTTATACTTCAACGGAAACAAACGAATAGCGATTATCACCGTATAAGAAAACATAAACAAAGATCTTAAAAATCTACATGTAAGACACTCCGCAGCCTTAATACATATTGATTAAAGAGTGTTTGGGTTAACGGCATTTACATTTGTATTATACATTAATAATAAACAATACAAATATATTTATTTTATAAAATGCAAAACTGCAGCGGAGTAGATTATTCTATGCGGAACTCCAAACTTTTCATTGCGCAGACTGTACTGTTTGTATCTGTTTATAACGTATATGTACTTATGATACTGAAAATTAAAGGTTGCCATACAATTTTTATGTATATATATATATATATATATATATATATATATATATATTAAATAACATCTATATATTATACAATTTATATTTTTTTATTTATAAATACTTATAGTACATAAATGCATTTAAAAAGACACTTAATATATTTATTAAAGTAAAAATAGTTAACACCGCTGCAGTATTATATATGTATGTAAAATTCGTCTACCTCAACTTCGCTGAAGTATTAAATATATGTATGTATGTATATCTAATACTGCAGCGAAGTTGAGGTAGACGAAATTTACATATATAATACTGCAGCGGTGTTAAGGTGTTAATCAATTTAATGTGTATCTAATACTGCAGCGGAACTGACATATTTAGAGAGAATTTCGTATGTAACTATTTTCATTTTAATAAATATTTTAGATGTTTTTTACATGATTTTCATTTAGAAATTCTCAAACTTACCTTTATAAAGTATTCTGATTATGTCTTAGAAATAAAGAACTGTTACGAAATTAAATTTCTGACCCTATCAACGCACAAGTTATTTAAACCAGGATAACGTAACAATTGTTACTCAAATTTTGTTATACATCAACAAAAAACTCATATCGTGAGTTATGTATTTTAAGAGTTTTCATTTGAAAACTTTTCACAATACCGTAACTTTCAAGTTGATGGAAATTAACCAAATTTCTCGGATACCTTAAAAAGGATGGCAGAATATAATGTTAAATTTTTCCGAAAGATTGGGCTAGTAGTCGAGTTCCACTAAATCATAATCGTTCTATTTAATATTTCAAAATCAATTTAATAAATTTCCAAAATAATGCCCAAGATTTGTTAACAGCATTACATTGTAGAAGTATCCACTTAGCAAAGCTCCTCTGTGTACTAGTTATTGCGCAATTTAATTTGTGATAACATTAACAAAATTCGTTTCTTTTCTTCTAAAAGTAAATTCAAGAGAATAATTTGTATTTCATTGTGCTTATTGACCCATTTTCTTCCAGCATGCACGTAAATATGTGCATTTTAAAAGATATCTTTTATTTTAACATCTTTCAGCGTACCTATACACTTCTCTTCAGTAAAACGAAATGCATACGAAATGTAAATATAACAGTAGAAAAACAAATAAATTCAAATGCATTTCGTGTAGAAGAATATCTTGGATCTCTCATTTAAATATTATTATGCAAGTACTTAAATAAGTAACCATACTGTAATCATAAATGCATTATAAGCTTCCGGGGAAATGGGAAGCATATTTCATTTGAGAATTTTACACCATTTTCCTATTTTACATTTTTTTACCTTAATAAATTTAAATTAATTCATTGAAAATTCACAGATTTAATCGTATATGAAATAGTTGATCACAATGACTCTTGACAATTTGCGAATTATTATTAATTTTAACTACCCTTTTCATTCAATACAAAAATGAATGGTATTCAAATATATGTATGTTGCTCTTCACTTAAATCGTATACGTTGTTGTAATATGTCTGTTAAATGTGGTTAAATATATTAAATAACAGCTATATAATAAATAATAAAATATCTAGTACTCAACCAAAAATGGAAAATTGGAAACGTATATCAAATTGCTGCTCTTTTCAATACTGTTTTGTGTTTCATAACTATTTCTTTATCAATGCAAAATAGAAATGAAATGTTTAATATAATGTGTATTTATTTCTTATTTTCTTCCTTAAGTTATTCAAGCCTAAGCCTATTCAATTTATTAAATAAATATTAATAGAAATTCAATGGAGACATCTGTATTTATAAAGCTAAAGTATACAGTAGCTAATTGTACGAGTATGTCTAAACTTAATATTTCCCTATCAAAAACACATTTTTAAAACTAAAATAAATATGTATGCAACTTTACGAGTTATATTATTACTTCTCTGATGAATATAATATTTAATATACACGAATTACACAGGCTATTTTCAAATTAATATCGGTCAAGTTGTAATTCTTACTCTGTCGATAAAAATATTAAAAGTAAAATGTCTTGTTTTCGCAGCAGGTTATAAAGTGCTATATAATGAAATACAATTACCTACATAACGATCTTGTTTATCGAACAACTATTATTGGCGTTAATGGTGATTTTGTGTATAATTGAAAATTTACTTATTTTACGATGTGCGCCTATAACACGTCATAAGTAACAATAAATAGTAATCGAATAATACTTTCTCCCATATAACCTCAAAATTACAACAAAGCATTTAGGAATTAAATAGTCCTCGAATGAATCATTCGGTATATTAATAAAACATGACGTTATCGATATCTACATCTACTATCAGTGTCGGATTTTAGAATTTATATGGAATTAAATTATTGAAGCTATCTTGTTAATTTGTGGTTATGTTAAAATATGTGTGCACCAAGTCAATACCTGGAAGATGCGGTTTCTTATGCAATGAGAGCCGTGGAATTTGATAGAAATGGACAAGTTGACCCTGCTATTTATTTTTATTCAGTGGCTTCGAAGCTGCTTGCAAAAGCAGCCAACGAATGTCCAGAAAAAAGAGAAAGTCTGCTAACTAAATCAAAAGAGTACAAAGATAGAGCAGAAGCTTTAGAGGAAGGTAAAAACAAACCCGTGGAAGACTATAAAGATGAAAATATACAAAAACAAAAAAGATATAAATTTCTTATGCAACAAGCATTGGATGCCGATGCAGCTGGACTCAAAGATACTGCTGTCAATCTGTACACTGATGCTATTGAATATGTTACACAAAATCCTGAGTTAATGCAAGGTGAACTTAAAGAACTGGCAATAATGGCATTAGAACGTGCAGAGAATTTAAAAGGTAGGGCATAAATGTAACTGTAGGAATGTGATTGTAGTAAATATATTGAAATGTAGTTATTTATCTGCTGCATTTAGGAAACTATTAAATAGATTAATAATGTTTGCATATCATCAAAGTACAGGAAGTAAATTTTGATTTTTCTTTAATTGTATGCTAGGGCTCAAAAATGTTTTATATTCAACTCCATTAAAACTGATTTATGGCATTCATTGCTTGTTCAAAGAATGTTTCCTTACTTTCTTTAGTAGTAGTAATAGTACAATCCCTAGCTATTAAATTAGGACTATTTTCAATATTCTTAAATATCCTAGGAAACATAATAGCAAATATGATACAAGAATAATAAGACTCGATAACTGCACAAACACAGGGATTTTCACGGTTTATTCTATGTATCTTTACTGCGGGCCAATGCACGTCTCTGATGATGGCAACTTAATTATCAAAATACAATATTGGCACAAAATTTTAAGCGTTCGATAGCCAATTTCATCTAATTTGAAGGATACTTTACAGTAAAAATATCAGAATACGACTTATCCACTTCAATGATCTTTAAGGAAGTACATTTGATCCCATACCTTATGTGTTATACATATCTGGAATGCTTACAACTGTAGGAACCATAATTTTCATTGACGGCATAGAAATGTTATTACATAGCAATCCACATTGGAAGATTCTACATAAAAACTTACCTTATATGAAAATAACGAATATAAAAGAATAAAAATCAAGAAAAACAAGCTAATACTACTTGTTACTTTTACTATCAGGAAGGAAGCACATCAGTAATACAGTGTACAAAAGATGCTTCAAACGTTTGGGTTGGATTGGGTTAATCCAGTAAATATACAGTAGTGTGCTTAAATAAATGATCACCATATAAAATTTATCGTTCTACATTTTTTCTACATAATAAGTTTTTTTTAATATTGATAATTAAATAAAAATAACTGCATATAACTGAAAAGTAATAATAAAAATAATCATACTAGTATTTAGTATGACCACTTTTAGCAGATATTACACATCTCACGGGTTTGGGTAAACTTTCGTATAGTTTTGTCAGAAATTCTTGTGGAATATTATTCCATTCCTCCAATAGGATATCAAAAAGTTGACACACACACACACACACACACACACACACACACACACACACACACACACACACACACACACACACACACACACACACACACACACACACACACACACACACACACACACACACACACACACACACACACACACACACACACACACACACACACACACACACACACACACACACACACACACACACACACACACACACACACACACACACACACACACACACACACACACACACACACACACACACACACACACACACACACACACACACACACACACACACACACACACACACACACACACACACACACACACACACACACACACACACACACACACACACACACACACACACACACACACACACACACACACACACACACACACACACACACACACACACACACACACACACACACACACACACACACACACACACACACACACACACACACACACACACACACACACACACACACACACACACACACACACACACACACACACACACACACACACACACACACACACACACACACACACACACACACACACACACACACACACACACACACACACACACACACACACACACACACACACACACACACACACACACACACACACACACACACACACACACACACACACACACGCGCGCGCGCGCGCGCGCGCGCGCGCGCGCGCGCGCGCGCGCGCGCGCGCGCGCGCGCGCGCGCGCGCGCGCGCGCGCGCGCGCGCGCGCGCGCGCGCGCGCGCGCGCGCGCGCGCGCGCGCGCGCGCGCGCACACACACAGCGCGCGCGCGCGCGCGCGCGCGCGCGCGCGCGCGCGCGCGCGCGCGCGCGCGCGCGCGCGCGCGCGCGCGCGCGCGCGCGCGCGCGCGCGCGCGCGCGCGCGCGCGCGCGCGCGCGCGCGCGCGCGCGCGCGCGCGCGCGCGCGCGCGCGCGCGCGCGCGCGCGCGCGCGCGCGCGCGCGCGCGCGCGCGCGCGCGCGCGCGCGTTGGCATTAGTTGGGGAACTTTTCAACTTCGCACAATCTAAATAATCCAACACATGTCCGATGATATATTTAATTGTGCTGGCCAGACTAAAGTTTGTGCAACTACTTGCTGCTCAATTTTTTATGATCATAGTGGTATGCTTCAGATCGCTATCGTGCTGGAAAATTCAATTGTTTCCAATTCTGTTGCTGCAGGAACTCCAAATATTTCGCACATAATTATAAGCTTTTACGATGTTAAATGAAAAATTCTAATTTTAACCGCTTTGTATATCATATATGAAACGCAGAAATTTTTTAAAAAATTCTGTTCTCTGCGCGAGACTTGAACCCGCGATTTCGCTGACTTTAATTTTCCAGTAATTTTTATTAATTGGCCAGCTTGTGTAGATATGTAACTCCATACTTGTACCGACCCATCTCCATGTTTTATTGTTGATTGAATGCATGATGGCTTATATGCTTCTCCAATCCCTTTGCGAACATACTGTTTCCTTTTGAATTCGAATATTTCAAAATTTTGTTTTATGAACTCAAAGTGCACGTCGACCCTCGTCCAACGTCCAGTGAGAATATATTAATGCATATTCCAACCGTTTCTGTTTATTACCCCTTTGCAGTAATGGCTTCCTTCTTGCAACGCGACCTCTAAGTCCTTATTTAATTAGATGGTACTGAACAGTAGAAGGATGCATAAAAACTCCTGTCTCTGCGAAGATCTTCGGTTAATTCTTTAAATGATTTCTGTCTATTTCGCACGGATATTAATCGCAAATATTGATCATGACATTTTACTCTCTTTGCTTTTATCTTTTATTAGCCTCCAAACCGGTTGCTTCGTGCTTTTTTATTATTTTAAAAATCAAAGAATAGAACATCGTGTTCTTTCTGTAATTTGTCGCTGACTTAAGCCCCGTTGATGAAAAAACACCATCCGGAGGCGATTTTCGTCAGATATTCTAAACATTTCACTACTCTTTCGAGAATTAACTTATTCTGATAAAATAAAATAAATTATTGCTTACAGTATCGCTTTACAGTATCAGAAAAATAGTCATAGGCATTTGCACTAAAGTAAACAAGTTCTTCATGATCAAGAACACAATAATTCAACTAAATGCCTCGAACTCCTGCGATATACATAATATGGAAACAATATTAAAGCATTAAATATTTTGCAAGTGATCATTTACTTATGCATACCACTGTGTCTTTATCATACAAGTAGACAATTAGGACATAAATGAATAAGAAAATGTTGCTGTATAAGAACAGTAAAACCAGGAGACTCAAACTCCAACCTCGAAATTCTCCAAAGCTTTGGTATTAAAAATTATCACTGAAGCATCATCGTATATTATCAACGAAATTATTAATCGTGAGTTGTCTAGGTTAAGAAAGAAATGAATGCCTATATCAAATAGATTGTAATAAGAATAGTGTGTCTAAACCACACTTTATTTTTTGTTTTAGGCATTAAACGAGAAGCAAGATCAGTAAATACATCACCAAAGTCAGAAACATCACCAACATCGCCGGTAACCCAGCCGCTAACCCCTATAAAAAATGTGCCATCTTTACACAGAGGTACCTCCTTTAATTTACAAGTCACCGGATCTAACACGTATACAGAAGAAGAAAAACGAGTTTTATTCCATACGTCCAAGATCAACAATAACGAATTTGTACCGTTCATGAATATAGACCTTTCAGAAAAATTTCAATTCGCTATTCCCTTCACGGATAAAGACGGCTCTCTAGCTCTTTCACCTAAGCAAAAAAGGGATTTTCATAAATGGGTACGGCCAGACGAAATTTGCAGAGAGCCATGCATATTATATGGGGATTATCCGAATTATTTTAGTATAAAGCAAACTATAGTGTCAGATTGTTCATTTGTGGCTAGTTTGGCAGTCAGTGCGTCCTACGAGAGGCGATTTGGTAAGAAATTAGTGACGGCTATTATTTATCCAAGAAGTAAAGATAAAAAACCTTTGTACAATCCTTTTGGAAAATACATGGTAAAGTTGCACTTAAACGGTGTTACACGGAAAGTGATCATAGACGATTACTTACCGATGAGTCGGTACGGTCAACTGCTTTGTTCATATTCCAGTAACAAAAATGAATTTTGGGTTTCTCTATTGGAAAAGGCTTACATGAAAGTTATGGGTGGATATGACTTCCCCGGTAGCAACAGCGTAAGTACAAACAACCCCTCTCTTACCCCTTAGATTCTAGAGGTAATTACGTTCAATATAATTGTCCGTACTTCACAAATTTAGTCGCAATTAAAATCTAGTATGATTTTATTTTTTTTAGAACATCGATTTACATGCTCTAACTGGGTGGATCCCCGAAAGAGTAGCCCTTCGTTTAAACGATAAAGACTTTAATAAGAACACATTATTTAATACTTTGGAAACGCGAATGGCCAAAGGGGATGTTTTAGTGTCTGTGGCGACTGGTGAAATGTCAGACTCCGAAGCGGAAAGGACCGGTTTGGTGGCAACGCACGCTTACGCCGTAATGGATGTTCGAACAGTAAATGGTGTGCAGTTATTCCAATTGAAAAATCCCTGGTCACATCTGAGGTGGAAGGGTAATTACTCCGAATTGGACACTAGGCACTGGACGCCCGACTTGCAACGCCAGTTGAATTACGATCCCAATAGTGCATCCCAGTTCGATAATGGTGTGTTTTGGATAGATTACGAAAGTATATGCGCCTTTTTTGATGTAGTTTACATGAACTGGAATACGGAGCTCTTTAAATACACCTACTGCATTCACGAGTAAGTGAAGTTGCCGCGAGAAGGTGCTTGTAATTCTAAATCATTAGTATATTTATCTTAAATTTTGTTATTGATGGTCACCAATAATAAAATTTAATGTCTGCATTAAAGGTAACGTTTTAAAATATTGGGTCTGGGAAAAAGTTCGTGGCGTTTTTCCCGATAGATGGCATTGGTTGTCGATAACTAAAGAACAACAAGTCACAGCGACACCACCGACGGCTCGTTTTTTAGATGACCTTCCGAACGTTAGTTTGAGCGTAGAAACATTGTAATCGGTGCAGTGGTTGAAAAGTTATTCGCACTTGAAAATGGAGAAGAATAATGAGAAATTTCGCTATATTCTGCAATATTATTATGATAAGGGGAAGAACGCTGCGCAGGCTTGTGATAAAATTTGTGCTGTGTACGGTGAAGGTACTTTATCGAAATCTGTTGCGCGGAAATGGTTCTCTCGCTTTCGTTCTGGAAATTTCAATGTGAAAGATGAGTCACGCTCCGGTCGTCCAATCACTGAAAAATCTGATGAAATTCTTGAAAAAGTCCAACAAGATAAGCATATCAGCAGTGTCGATATTGGCATGGAGCTAGGCATTGACCACAAAACTGTTTTGAACCATTTACACAAAGCTGGTTACAAAAAAAAGCTTGACGTATGGGTTCCTCATGAGTTGAGCGTGAAAAACATGATGGACCGAATTAACATCTGCGATGCGCTGCTGAAACGGAATGAAATCGAGCCGTTTCTGAAACGTTTAATAACCGGAGATGAAAAATGGATTACGTACGATAATCGGAATCGTAAAAGATCGTGGATAAAGGATGGTGAGCCGTCACAAGCGTTCGCTAAGCCAACATTGACGCCAAAAAAGGTGATGCTGTGTGTATGGTGGAACTGGAGGGGAATCGTCCACTACGAGCTACTTCCAACTGGTCAGACGATTGATTCTCAACTCTACTGTGCACAACTAGAGAGATTACGCCAGGCGATTGAAAGAAAACGGCCCGAATTGATTAATAGGAAAGGTGTTGTCTTCCATCATGACAACGCCCGATCACACACTTCTTTGATGACCCGTCAAAAATTGAGAGAGCTTGGTTGGGAAGTTTTGATGCACCCACCTTACAGTCCGGATATAGCACCCTCTGACTATCATCTGTTTCGATCTCTGCAGAACTCTCTCAATGGAATTAAGTTGGTTTCAAAAGAAGCCTGTGAAAACTACCTGATTCAGTTTTTCGACCAGAAACCACAGAAGTTTTTCACCGATGGGATCATGGATCTACCAAAAAAATGGCGAAACATTGTCGATAATAATGGAGCATATTCGGTTTAAATGAATTCGTCCACGCGCCATGCGGGGACCAGTTGAATTTTACTGAAAAAACGCCACGAACTTTTTCCCAGACCCAATATATACTCTACACAACAAGAAGAAAGAGCATATTACCTGTAAATAGTAAGATAAATAAAATAATTAACAATAAGAGAGGTGGGAGAAACTTGTAATAATAATAATAATCCATATCTTCATATTCTTCAACAGCTTAACGCTAATTACAGGGGACTTTGGCAGACCGTGAATTATTGTTACACTCGCGCTCATGGTGCGATCTAAGATGTTTGTCTATTCGAATCCGCTTAAACGTGAAAACCATGTAAAACCTGACAGCAGGCCATTGGACTTGAATCGGAGACCTTCGGCTTGATTAGCCAGTGACTTACAACTGAACTATCAGCCGGCTTGCATCTAATACCTATTATAATTTTGGAAACAGGTCTCTTTCGAAAGTGAATGAAAGTTCAATTATGAGTGGAGTGAGATATATGCATAAGCGGCGAGATTCGTATCATTTTGGATACTGTCGCAAAAGCTACAAAAACTTGATTTTCTCAGATCTTGGCAAAGTACTAGTAACAACAACGAAGCAGAATGAGGCTATGTTGAATTTCTTTAAGAAACAAAACAATTCACTTCAACGTCAGGTCCAACACGAGTTGTCGAAAAAGAAAGTCGCTTTCGATTAGTTTAATTAGTCGAATAAAAACCAAAATTGTATCCGCCTTAAAAATTTTCAGATCAAAATCGGTGACTTATAACTGTTATACATGACAGAAATCATAGTCGGAGTAAACGTAATGAACAGAAAAGAGGCAATTCATTCTCAAATGACAACATACTACGCTCAAATTTCTCATAAACGTCAAACGCACACTGCACACGCAGTTTTAGTGGACGCTTCCCACCATACACACAGCATCACTTTTTTTGGCGTCAATGTTGGCTTAGTTGTGACGGCTCACCATCGTATACAGAATACGAAAATTAATGTGGAAAGGGGTTATATATAAATATAAACCTTCAGTGATTAAGTTAATCAACCATAGGCTCCATCAAATTTACCGATGTACATAAGTGCTAAATAAATAGTTTTGTTAGTATCTGTCTCCATAATGTAATTTATTTCATATTAGAAGATTGGAGTTCACCGTTCTCCATGGTCTAAGAGTGAAGGCACCTGCGCGGTTAGCTTGAGATCGTTATATATACAATGTAAAAAGCAGTCATCAGAATTTCAGTTTCGTTAAATTTAGTGCCTGTGTGCGTCGTAGTCACTTATTAATTATCACTGCCTTGCAACATGTGGAAGGTGAATCGCGGCTTCGTATCTTTTAAGTTAGAAGTGCCAAGTATATGTATTAATATTACATATAACGCATTAAAATCATTTGATTTAGTGGCACATCCTTCTTATTATATAAATTCTATTCGTTAAATGTCATTGAGTGACAGAAGCGAGATCAAATATGTTTACACAAAGTATCAAATGTAAAAGTCGAAAATATTGAGGCTTTTCTAATATTGGGTTGACGAAAAAGTCAGAACGCATTACTTATGTTTTTCACAAGTCATTTATTAATATAAAGAAAATATTAATCAACTATACATTACACGTGTACTTCGACAAGCCGAAGATAACCCTCCTCTGATAATTGTCTACTTTCAATTATGTTTGAGGCGAATCGCACGTTCTACGCATCGTGGTAAATAATCCATTTCTCATAACCAGTTATCGATCGCTTCGAAAAAAGACCGTTAAAGGAGCAAATTGCAAAGTTTTATACGTCCTATCAAGTGAACTTTTTCGATTTCATGAAGAACACGAAAGCGAGCTTGCTGACGTATCCTAACAATTTCATGTAGTCTTGAACGCTTGAATGATGGATATTTCAACGTTCAACGTTTCTGCAATCACCTGTGTTGTGTGCCGTGGACTTGGTTCGATAAATGCTCTTATTTTGCCTTCATCAACTTCAGTGAGCCTCCCTGACCGAGGATCATTAAGATTAAAATCACCAGTAGGAAATTTCATAGTACCGTTGGCATTGACTTTATTATATAATTATATAACATTGTTAGTGTAAATTTTACGCAACTTTTCGCTATCCTGACGCGTGTTCTTTCCTTTAGTAAAAATTGATGAAAATGCATACTTTGGTCTCCATTTTTAACTTTTTTAAAATTTTTTAAATTTCAAACACCAAACACAAATTACTCAATTTTGTCCAGAATGAGGAACTCTAAAAGAACTTGCAAAAATGATCTAGCGCTATCTCTTGCAAAGTGCGTCATGATTTTTCCGACAGATAGCATTTAGTCAATATATTTTTTATCATTAATTCGTGATCCTAACATATAATTGCCAATAATCTAAAAAAAAATCGCACGTATGGGCAGTCTCTTTAGATTTTGAGGTGGTATAGGTAAATCTAACAAATTTGTTTCACCATATTTGTTTCATTCAAATATTAAAACGATGTACTTGTTAAGAAGTGAGATTAGTTAGAGTTAACAAACTTTGAGCTGTGAAATTCCAAAAAACTTACAACAGAAACTTCTTTTGACCGTATATTTTATTTACTATTTTCAAAAAGACGAATGATTTTTTCTTTTTTGTTTAAATTTAGGTCGTGGAACGCTGGAACAGGACCTATCAAAGACCTGTATACCTTCGGTTCAAATCCACAGTACTGTCTCGATGTCGGTCCAGATACTACAGGTGCAGTTTGGGTACTCCTGACGAGACACATTATGGACATTGAAGACTTTCGTGAGAATCGCGAATATATAACTGTGTTGGTTTACAAAGGAAACGGAAAGAGAGTGTATTATCCGCATGATCCGCCACCTTACATCGATGGTGTAAGAATTAACAGCCCACATTACCTTTGTAAAATAATTCTCGGATCTGGCAGTAGTAGGAAATACACATTAGTCGTCTCTCAGTACGAGAAAACTGCAACTATTTACTATACGTTGAGAGCTTACGCCACCTGTCCATTTTCGTTAACGAAAATTATCGACCCTTATAAATTTTCTAAGGAGGTAAGTGATTTTTTATATTTTATATGGCAAATTAACAATGCAAATGACAAAAAGATATTTTTGGTTCAGTAATATAATTGCTTCTCTTTTGAATTGCTCCATTGCACTGTGCAGATGACGAAAAGATATTTTTGGTTCGTTAATATAATTGCTTCTCTTTTGAATTGCTCCATTGCACAATCTGATCATTTGAACGCTATTAACTTTGTTATAGTTCCAGTTTTAAATATTGCCACAGTATGGCAGTTGAAGTTTGTGTTGATTTTCGTATCTCCTATTGCAATTTATCGTATACTAGCGCAATGTATAAATTGAAATAGAGGTATCGGGTTGACCATTCCATTACCGTGAAGGTGCCTTTGTTTTCCTCTTGTGGTAAATAATCAGCAGTTTATTTTATGCTTCAAATCGTTATGGATCTGAAAAACAAAATTTTGCCAACTTATCTTTAATCGTGGTGATATGGAAACACTCCTAAGCCTTCCCCAATTATTCACTGTGTTTCACTTACTTCAATAATCGTTTTCCTACGAGCCGTTAAATAAATATTGACGTTCAAGGTCGATATACTTCAAATTTGGACTCACGAGTAGAACGCGCAAACTTTGACATATACAATAGACGAGCAATATGTGTCACAATAAATAATTAATAATTGGTAGTAAGCAACATACTTTATGATATTATTGTTGTTAAATCCACGAAACGAGTTTGAACAATCTGTAAACCATACGCCTCCACATTTTTTTCGGTAACTGATATTTGCTGCCGCGCAAAAATGTTCTTGTGTAAAGAGACTGACTATTCAGCTTCTAATGATGTAATATTTACTTAGTTAAAATGGTGTTTAAATTGGGTTAACGAATTTGGAGAACTATTATTGCAAATTCGTGTTAATCTGGCAAAATCTGAATTTTTATTTGATACACGAGGACAATACAATATCAAATAGTGATGATTGTCAACGCAACAGTCATACGAATTTTAACTTAGAAAAAATAACTGAAGTTATCCCATCGGGCGAAATACTTGTGTAAGTATGCAATCTCCACACTTTTGAGATTGTTTTGTCCATATTTCGTTGCTCAAGAACTAATCTAATCTAATGCTATTTCACTCCATTACTTTTTTTTTATTTTAACGTTGTTAATTAAAGTACCAAAAACTATTTTTCTTCTTTTCTTTTCCGTGAAATACTTTTTACTTTCCTTTCGGATTTCATAGTTGATGCGAATGTTTCGTGGTGTTTCCAACGTTGTGTAATTTATATTTAACATTTCCTGACCATACTGATCTCTGATTAGATGGATTGTATTGCCTTCTGAGGTCTACAAGAACATTATGTAAAATCAACGAATGAAGCAAATATTAGTGAAGCAAAATTAGTATTATATTTAATCTGAAAGAACAGAACGCCAGGACAATTTCTCTGAATTTGCTCAAGGAATCCAGATGGCTTCAAATAACGTACTTAAAAAAATGCAAGAAAAATGTAGCAATGTCTAATAATAAGCCTATTAAATTTAAAGAAACCATCATTAAAGGATATTCTCAACGTGTAGAATAGAGCCTGTGAAATTACTTCTGTTAACATATATCTTATTAATATTTCATGAATTTCTACTCCAATGAACAGTTTGTGCTTCACACTGCCTCGAAATTATTTTATTTTATAATTTTCACCCACCATTAATCTCCAAGTGGAATATTGCCAGAAATCAAGCATCTTATCAATCTACTTCTGTGGGCAAAAAAAATAGTAAGACTTTGTTCATAATTTTTAAATTCTTAATTTATTCTTCCAAATCTCTTTCGTCCCCCTCAAAGTAATCCCCCCTGGCCCCAATACACTTGTGACAACGTTTCTTCCAATTCTCGAAACAGTTGTTAAAGTCAATTTCAGGAATAGCCTTCAAACGATTCACCTTTAATGTCTTCAATTGACTCAAAACGGTTTCCCCGGAGCGGTCGTTTGAGTTTGCTGAATAGCCAGAAGTCGCACAGTCATAAGCGTAGATCCAAGTCTCATCTCCAGTTATGATGCCTTTCATTTTGTCTTGATAGTCGGAAAGCATTATTTCACAGACGTCAACACGACGCTGTGAACAAATCGTGCTTTCACTTTTCTTAGGCCCCAATGATCTTTCAAAACGGTTTTCACTGATCCTTCCGATATTCCAACGATGCCAGTAAGGTCTCTGACTGTTAATCGTCGATTCTCAAGCACCAATTCCTTGGTTCTATTGACGTGTTGATCATCAGTTGATGTTGATGGCCGTCCTGGACGTGGTTTGTCATCAACGCGTTCTCGACCCACTTTGAATAATTTGTACCAATCAAAAACACTTGCTCGCGACAAACAATTATCACCGAAAGCCTTTTGCAACATTCTGAACGTTTCGGCACCAGAAATTTGATTCCGTACACAAAATTTAATGGAACTTCTTTGTTGAATAATTTCACTCATTGTAAAAATCGCCGAATGCACTTTTCGTACTTCAGAAAGACAAGCGTATACTAAACACTAATGAGTAATGATTATTTTGATGTGACATTTGGCACAGATGTCACTGACAGTCATACTAACCTAGAAAAAAAATATTTCGACGAATGGGTTTTCGCGCGAAATTTAAATTAAAAAGCCTTACTATTTTTTGCCCACAGTAGTATACATATACATTAGTGTTTACTTCATTTGTGAATTACTTCCCAACCCTCAGCTATTTTCAAGTGTTATATTTTCTATTCGCCATAGTTGAAGTAACATTTTTTAAAATTTAGTCGAATGAATTCTTATATTTAACTTGTTTTTGCCTATTACATTATGCAGATGTCAGGGGAATGGAAGGGCGTAACTGCTGGTGGATGTGCAAATAATCCACAGTCATTTAAAAATAATCCCAAATTTCGAGTGGACATAGATTCCGCAAGAAACGATAACTCGCTATTCATAGAAATGAAAGGTCCGAAACAATACCAGATTGGTTTTGACGTTAGAATAGTAAACCTCGTTGATGAGAACATTACTGCACCTTTTAAATCTACTTCATCTGGTGCATTTAGGTAATAAATATTTAATAAAAAGTAAAAAATATCTATTTGTTCTATACGTTTTTTAGATCAGGGTATGTTATATTGGATTTAGAAAATATACCGGCTGGCACATTGCACATAATTCCGTCCACTTTCTTGCCTAACCAAGAAGGTCCATTTATACTAACAGTGAAATGTTCAGCAACATTCCAACTATCCAGGGAACGGTAATATTTT
The DNA here is from genome assembly GCA_031893035.1 of Dermolepida albohirtum. NCBI lineage: Eukaryota > Metazoa > Arthropoda > Insecta > Coleoptera > Scarabaeidae > Dermolepida > Dermolepida albohirtum. The sequence goes on along the minus strand of JAVIWB010001898.1, from coordinate 185,160 downwards.
TGTTTACTCTATAACTTACGTCTAAATATTTAAGGAAAGTTCTTTCCTAAAATTTACAATTTCTGGCAAAATAATAAAAACATAACACACCAGATTTAAAAAGCTTTATTTCTATAAATACATGCAATGAAGCTAAACTTACACAAACAAATAACACCATGATTAATGCTATAAAAATACAACTTTTTAATATAAATATACAGAGAGCATATACATAGCGTTATTATTTTTAAGTGTTGTATTTTGTACAGTCTATAATTTTAGTATTTATTTTTGTAATTTTTATTCGATTATATGTGATATTAAATAAATTATTGGACAAAATGTATTAGCAATTATAATTTGAACTGTATGTACGAAAAGCATCCTTTCTTCATCGATATATGTTTACAATTGTTTTTTCACATACATAACAGATCAGCGTATTTTTAAGATGGCTTCAAGGCATCGGTGTTTGGCCTACAAAAAAATTTAGTTCGTCATGCACTGCAAATGTATCTTAAACCCCATAATATTATAATTGTTCATAAGCAAACTCCAAAGGATATTCTTCTAATGAATACAAGTGCTTTTAAGACAAATTGCAGGTAAGATCAATTTTATACAGCATGGGTATGTATACAATATTTATGTAACTTTCAGAATCAATAACGATAAATATAAAAACTCACACGAACACTTACAGTAAGAGGTATTCGTACAGAAACTGTACTTTACAATGTGAAAATGTTGTGGTCGATGACTAATCACTAAAGATGATCGGTTTTGCCGGCGCAAAGTAGTGAAGGTGATACCGACTTCGGATGGCGTCGGACAGGATATTATATATCGTCCTTTCATTCGAGTCGCTTCCAGAGTGAATACCCGGTACAACTAACCCTACACAAATAAGCGAAAATGTTATATAAACGAAAACGCAGGTTGCAAGTAATACATCATTCATTAAGGTCATATTCCAAGCACTTTACGATATATCAAATCAGAATATATATATTTAAAAATTTGACGTATCCCTTGTAAATTGTCTTTTTGTTTACCTAGTATTTTCGCTCACCCGTGTTCGGTTGGTTGAACCAGTGATACACACTCGAATCAACTAACACATAATTGCGCTATATAGCTATAAATAAAAGCAGATGCTTCGGTCAGATGACCGAACTCGTACTGGGTTCAGGCAAAATCGACCATCTCTAGATATCACTTCAGGATATCGAATCCAATGTCTGGTGATCGAGAGGGTTTTTCGTGGTTTCCCTTGCCATTAAAGGTAAAGATCATCTTAAATAGTATCACAAGCGCGAGTATAATAACTCATGCTCCATCAATGTGCTCTACAATTGGCGAGAAACTGTTGGGGAATGTTAAGAAATGAATTATTATCTCTCGTATTCTCCTGATATATTGATAATAATTAGATTGTTTTACTTCTGAAGACAGCATTCTGCAAAAATGAAATGTACTAATCTATAACTAAATGAGGAAGAATCGTAGATTATAAAAATAGTTATTTTAATGAGCAAAAAGCTCTTCAATTTAGTTTTTTTAATTTTAAAATTTGTAAATACTGAAACTAAATTATAGAGAGAAATTGCTTATTTACCCGGGATGTCTTTTAGATATAATGAACTCTATTTAGAAACTTACCTTTCTGTTGTAGGCAAATTTATTTTATATTATTTGTGTAAATTAAGAAAAAATAGGTTATATCAATGTATGAACATTATGTAGCAACGCAAAATTCTAGCATCCAAATGAAAAACAGGAAAAAATTTAAAACGTGTATCTGCGAGCAATAGAGAAATATGTAGTAGGCAGTGTCAAACTGGCTTCAATCAGTGAACATGCTGGGACATTGTACAGGTACTGACAGATCTATGATTAATATAAGGAACTAGTTACATTTGGTTGAAGCAGCTTTAATGAAAAAATAATTGATCAAAAAACTTGTTACTCCAATAAAATACGTACTTTCTTTTTTAAAATTGTAAATAATTAAACGAAATTATCGAGAAAATTGCTTATTTATCAGGATGTCTTTTAAGTATAATGAATTTGGAAACCTTTCTGTTGTAGGAAAATTATTTGTGTATGAACATTAGGTAGCAACGCAAAATTCTACCATCTGTATTCAAAGCAGGAACAAACTATGTAATAGGTAGACAATATCAAACTGGCCTCGACCAGTGAGCATGTTGGTGTTTTGGAGCATTGTACAGGTATTGGCAGATCTAAGGTTAGTATAAGGAACTACTTTATGCGATTGTTGATAAAAGCAGAGTACTCAGAAATTAAACGTTGTTTGGGTTGCCAAATGCGGGACAAACGGGACGGATTTGTGTATTACTTCTGATAAGAATAATAAATAAACATAAAAATGTGTCGTGAAGAAACATATAGCTTTGCTAGCCGCTCGACAGCGAGCTCTTAATAATAATTTTATATTATTTTTATACAAAAAACAATTCCGTCCAACACCTGACACGTTTAGCTTCCAACTAGTCAGTTAGATACTATTATAGTATTAGTAAGGAATTTTGCTCTAGCAATGTTATTTCTGAATCAAAACTTTTTCAATCCAATTAAGTAATTATCATGAAGTAGTTATACTTTGGTTTACCGAAATGATGTCTTTATGACCAACCATAAACTTTCTTACGTCTCGTCCACTCTTGCAAGGGTCTTGTTAATTTTGACGTTGCTCCATAAAATGAAACAGTTTCAGTAGCATATCTACACTGCAGCAACAAAAAAAGAGCAGCACCTTCCAAGATTGGACGAAATGACAACTAATAACTAGCACTGCCGGAAACACGATTAGAACGCGAACAGGAGTTAAATATTTCGTAAAATTTCATGCATTGTAATTCATTCTTTTGAAGAAACAAAATATTTATTTTATGTTACTGACATAAGTCGAAGCAGTGTTGTTCTAAAATTTAAAAAATAAGTGAAGTTATGCGTTGCTGTCGTTTGTTACTAAATATTTTTGCCCTTGTACAATCCACATCAAATGACTATTGTATTTAGTGCATATTTAGTCACCAGTGGTGTTAACATTAGCAGTAATACAATTGGAAGATTAAGCTGAAAAAGTATTTACCAGGTGTACCGGAAAGTCATTACCGGTTTTTTCGCAAAAAAAAACTAGTGAGTGCAATGTATGTTCCATCCAAGTGCTTTCAACGCTTCCTTGACCGGGTTTGCTGTATGAGACGAGGCGTTATTGTGCTGTAAAATCACTTTGCCATGTCTTCGGGCCCATTCTGCACGTTTTTCTATCAATGCATGGTTCAAATTTGTTGTCGGTAGCTATCGGTATTAACTGTTTCACCAGGCTTCAATAGTTCGTAATACACCACGCCACTCTGGTCCCACTAAGAGCCCACAGAGCGTTGTCTTGCGACCAAAAAGATTTGGCGTTTGAGTTGAAGGACCGGCCGACTTCGCCAGGTGATAACCATGTTTTTTTGGCGCTTAGGGTTTTTGAAATAAGTTCGTAACTATTCGATCCAGAAATGACTTCTGATCATACCTTTAAAGCAGTATTTCAGACGATTTTTCAATTTTCCATTTGCCTGTCACCCAATTGATGTGGCACCCATTTTCCCTTTTAGATTTTCCCATTGCTCATAATCGGTTGCTAATCGTTTCTTGGGTCACATTTAACGCTTCTGCCAATTGTTTTTGAATTTGGCTCGTCTTCATCCCATAACTCCTGCTATTTCGCATTTTCGAACTAATTCGATCTACCAGAACATTCTTTGTATTGCATATTGAAATCACCACTTTTGAATTGTTGAAACCACACCTCACATGTTTTTATGGTTGGAGCATGCTCACCGTAAGTTTCTACCAGCAAACGACGACGACTTTCAGCGGCTTTTTTCTTTTGATTAAATAAGAAAAGTAATGCACTTTTTCAGGCACGAAACTCGACATTTCCAAAGTGGTATAAATCTATGACAATGTTACTTTCGCAAAATATAACATGTATGGCTTTGAAGCTTGCTGTTAGTAGAATAAAATGACATGTGTCAAATCATAACATTGCATACTTAAGCCTAGCGATATATGTTACAAAAACCGGTAATGACTTTCTGGTACACCTGGTATTGAGAAACCACAGTTCAAAGAGTGTTAAAAATCGAGAATTCAAAAATTAAGTAAAAAAAGGTCCTATAAGCGCGAAGTTGGATAATTAGCCGCATTTTAACTCGAATAAAAAATCTGGACGAAAAGGTTCTCAGTGAGATAAAAACACAAATATACCAAATAATAATATTTTACTTACATAGCATTAAATTCATATACAATTAAACAGTTATAGTATTCTTACATTATAGAAATAAATAGTGTTACATCTGAGACACAATATGTTACAATTAATGGTAATATACAATTTGAAAATAATGATTAATAATAATTATCATTTCTATATTTATGTGACTGTAAAATTAAAGGAAATGTTCACAGGCCTATAGTCGATGTACATATATAATAAATTTGCAATTAAATGAATCTGATAAGTGTGGATTTTATCGGAAGGTTTTACAAAGAGACACATATACCATGAAAATAGTACATAGACAAATCAAAATATACACTGCCTGCAGCATTAAGTGTTGCTATTGACGAATATGAAAGAGAAAGAAAAGATAGCAGGAGGTGTATATTATGATATATACTAAGATTTAAATAAAATTGGAATATGCATACACTTAAAACTATATTATTGTTATTTTATACAGGAATACTGGCATAATAAGCCGTGTTAAAATTTTGATGGATGTATACACTGAAAGACAAAAAATCACTACACTGTTCTGGCTACTTAATCATATATTTATGATTTTCTATTTGCAAAAAATAAAAATTTAAACTCTGTATTGAAAATGTATAAACTTCAACAATAACAGTTATTTTGCGGTCATTCCAATCACCTTAGCAATGTACTATTTTAAACTGGACCTATTTACATAATGTCATCCCCCAATGATTTTCTGATTAGTAGAATACATGTTTATTGTTTATACCTTATTTTATTACAAAACAAATTCGTCACTCATACATTTTCTTCACTCTTCAGTACAAAATTCGCAGTAAATTCAACACAAGCGTAAAAAATTTAATTAAATATCTTTGGCAGTTATCCACAATAATATTAAGTGGTATATGTTCAAAATTGCAAAAAAAAAGAAAATGATATTGAACACATACAATGCAGTTTTAAAAACAAAAGAATTAATCACTGAAGGTTGATATATAACCCCTTGCCACATTAATTTTGGAATTCTGTATACGTATTTCGACAACTAAGTTGTCATCACCAGTGTACATTTTGGTTCTCAACGGTACGGATCGCGTACGAAGTTTGTTGCGACACTTTTTAATTATCTGCTGATGATGACAACTTAGTTGTCGAAATACGTATACAGAATTCGAAAATTAATGTGACAAGGGGTTATACCGTGCATCGCTACGAAAACCGTACCACATTATATTCGGGTCTAGCTGTCGAATACCGACCAGAATGTAAAGTGGTGGGGCGCGAGTCATTTGAATCGTGATAACTGACTGCTGATCGTACTAGCTGCAGCCCCACCACTAATTTGACTGTAGGCGACACGAACAACTACTTAATCTGTAGTCAGTAGTTGTGATTCGACTGACTCGCGCCCCATCACTTTACATTCTGATCAGCATTCGGTATCTAGACCCGAATATAATATGATACGGTGTTTGTAGCATTTTAATATGAAAGCATGGTATATCAACCTTCAGTGATTAAGTGAATCAACCACAGGCTCCATCAAAATTAGCTACGCAAGAATTAGTTTAAAATTTATTCTTGCAATGGAAATTAAAATTTCAACTTTCCTGTTTTTACACCGCCTATACACGTTTTAAAACTGCATTAATTAAAAATTGCGTTCCGTGTTTCTTTGACACAGGTTTTAAAATGTACAAATATTTGTCTCACGACATATCAAAGAAAGTGCAAACATTTTTTAAGCTAGCATATGTGTTAGATTCTGAAACATATACATAACACGAAAAGAAGCAAACAAAAAACATTCTTTAGTTTCTGCATTTTAACAATGATACTCATAATATTTCCAGTGAGCATTAAATATTCAAAATTGTATTACGAAATATTATGAGTAGCGTGTGTAGAAAGATATATTTTTTTATTACAATAGAAAAATCTGTTTCTTTAAATCGTGTAAAAATGTGAACTATCGTTATAAGAAATACATTGTACTTATCTATATATAAATATACACATATATTGTTTATTAATATTTAAATTGTTTTCCAATTTACTTTTACTTACAACGTATTAAAAAAATATACCAAAAATTCTAGCGATTATTCAAAATTTTATTTGATTTCGTTGCGGTGAAAACGAGCAAATATTTTTGCAACTGCACACGCTATTTACAGAAATTTTGGCATATTTTCTTAACATTCAACATACACATTGTCCCTAAAGTTATTAATATGTTGAGAGAATAATACAGATAAAGCTCTTTTGGTATTTAAACACATTAATTCTTAGTAATATAAAAATTAAGATATATAATGTATAGTTTTAACAATATAATGTACTGTTTTTCTATTATGTACATAATATATACCGGAAAGTTCGTGCGAGTTTTAACTGCATATAATGTTAAGGGATAGTTTTCGAGATACAAGTTTTGTAGGTTCGTCAAACTTGCTTAAGTGTTTGACAGTGACATATCAGCAAACATTTTTGTAATAAAAGTTATTTAATAACATAAGTGATTACATTTTAAAAGGTGATTTAAAATGGAAGAAAGAAATTTATTTTTTCGCAGGATTATGTTATTTTATTACCGCAAAGACACAAGTGAAGTGCGACTAAAAGACATGTATTTGGTTAGCTAAATTTCATTTGTAAGAAACAGTGAAGATGTTTCTGGTTCTGATTGACCAGTCTCTACTAATGTCAACTAAATAATTCATTTAGTAAATATAGGTGAACCAACAATTTAAGAACCTACGTAAGTTTAAATTGTCGAAAAAAATCGAGTTGGCCACGTATTAGTTTGCGGTCACAACGCAGACGCTACAAAAACGATCTGTTCCTCAAGCGATCATAGTATTGTGAAATGAAAAAAATCGCCAAGCACGGCTGGGGAACCACTTTAATCCACATCAACACAAAGTCTTCATCCAAATAAAGTTATGTTTTAGATTCAATTGGACTGGAAAGGAGTTTTATATTATTTTTTTATTTAACACACAACTAAGCATAGATTCAAATAAGTATTGTTCTCAGAAAAACAGAAGGCATGTATAATTAGGACGTGTCCGGAAACAGCAAGTTGAAAAAGAATCTGCAACACAACACTAGACTACATGTTTCTGTTTCAAATCGCCAAAATTGGCTGGAGCTAGGATGAAATGTTCTGCCTCAATCACAATTTCGCCATCCGATTACCAGAACACTCTTAATAATATGAATTTTGGTTCTTTGGCACTGCAAAATCACTTAGATCGCTTTTTTAAGAAAAAATCCAAGATGTCTATGAGAGAGGAACCGTGTAGTTACCAGAAAGATGTAAAAGGGTCATTAACTTAAATACTCAATAAGTAATTATTAATTGAAAAAAATCCCTTAAAATCTCACGAACTTTCCAGTCAACCCAATAACATATACAGGGAGAGTGTACAATGTGATTTAAAAGATTGACATATACTCCATCATATGTGATAGGTATAAGCTAGAAAGTTCAATATTACTACTAAGGTGCCTCTATACCAAAAGTACTTTATAATTTTAGAAAAGTTCACACTATCAAAGAGAACAATTTTTTCCAAAAACATTTTAATGTAAGGAAACTAATCAAATTTAATTAAAGTTCATCACAAAGCCTCTGAATGTATATAGGTTATTTTTAAACAATAAAGTTCCAAAATTATGTACTTGGGGAATACCCGGCCTAATATAACATAAATTAACATGTATAATAGTGTTTCCTTCTTTCCACACAGTGCGTTTCCCTAGACCAAACATATTCTCGACATAATATGAACTTTTCTAAATATCATTATTTAGAGTAGAGAAAACTTTAATTAGTATCAATTTTAACACCAATACTATGAGCAAATACATTGCGTTCCTCCGTTTCATATTTTTTCTTAATTATAAAAATTAAAGGAAGTAATTATAAATATTTGTTCCCATATAGGTAACTAACTACGGCAGGAGAAGACGTCGACAAAATTATATTTTTGTGTACAATATGGTGTGATGTTATATTATTTTTTTTTTACTTTGGAAAGACACTTAGAGCTATACAATCTTTGTATACTAGATTGTACCGACGAAAAATATTTAATTTATATTACATATACATACATATACGATTCATGGCACTCCAAGATGGCTACACCAAAATACCTAGACACGTGCATATTTCTTTCAATCATGCCAATCCTATTAATCCATTATTATTTATTAAATGTTTCTCCAAATGGAATCGATTATATTATTTTATACATAATTCACATAACCTATTATTTAAAAACTTTGCAAATTTTCACTTAAAAATTGAAATCTAATATACTACATCATTATTACTATAGAATAAGTATATAGATGAAACCTTTTTATCAATGTTTAATTTTATTGGTTTATTTTACATGCAGAGTGTAACAGAAATTATTGGCGCAAATATTTTTTGTAGATTAGCGTGGGTGTAACTGAAACAGATTTCCATAAAAGATTTAAACAGAAATAGGACTCTAAAAAGGCAAAAAGATGGTAAGAATTGTTCCTTCGTATATTCTACTTGCAACGTTATTCGATATTGCGTGAGTTAATAGTTGAAATTGATTATATGCCCTTGTAAATACTAATTCCATGTATCAGCAACCGTCCTAAAGAAATTTATTTTCAACTTACTGAAGTATGTATATAAAAAGAGAATTACTTTTACACCTATGATGGATGAGATAGAGGATAAATTATGAAGAATGGTAATCGATGAGTAAAAATGAGTCTGTATAACGAGTCGCTCGGGCTCCGTTTTAAGAAGAATCTTTCATATCACCAGCCACTGAATAGCTGCATACTTCACTCGAGAATGATTAAAAAATCACTTAATTGTATCATCACAGATATAAGGTTGAGAACAAGAAGAAACGTATAAAAGTGATTTCACCCATTTAATTAAGGAAAGACACGTATTTGTAAAGTTTTAATCATTCAACCCTCGGCACAGATTACTATAAAGCAGGGGTTTCCAAAGAATGTGCCGCGACGCCCGGGGCCAAAAGCTAAAAGTTAAATTTAGAGGTCATAGCATATAATTCATTTAAATTTAAGATTTTAGACATAAAATTATCAGGTCTCCAGTTTTGCTTCATATGAAGGGAGCCGCCGGAAATTATCTGAACGTTAAGGGCGCCATGGGCTTAAAAAGTTTGAGAACCTATGCTGTAAAGCAACTTATTATTCAAAAAGGCAGACACTTCAGTATTGAATTATTCCGAGTTGACTGAATTTAATAAGAAAAACACGACCCTTTTAATTATAATAAAGGTTTATTAATTAACCTATACGGCTGTTCTTAACTCTTCAAGAGGACGCAACAAAATGTATCAAATTGTATACCCTGACATAGTGCTTGAGCAGTTGCCTACATCCTCGAGATCCGTTTATATTTAACTATTCGAAGTTAAAATTGGTAAATTATTGGTATTTTTACGATAAGGAGGCACTTCATCCTAGATGTAATACACATAGAAATTTGTGGTTCTTAAAAGTTGATTAAAATACAATTTTTTGTACATGCGTTAAATTTTTAATTGCGTATAGTGGCACCATCGACTGATGCCACTATAACCAATTGACGGTAGTTTTTAATATTTATATTTTTAATTAGATTTCAAAATGGGAATGATGCAAAGTTGTCAAATATCACTAGTCTTTCTTTAGCTTAGCTTCCGGGATAAAATCGCATCTTTGATAATTCTGCTACCGACGTTTCGTCATCACTTGTATGGTATATTCAGGGCTTAACTGTTGCTACTACTTTCTTTTCGCTGTAGTTAAGCCCTGAAGATGTCCCAACAAGTGGTGACGAAACGTTGGTAGCAAAATTATCGAAGACGTGGTTCCAGTCCGGAAGTCAAGATGGAAAAGTATGGACAACGACCGCGGAAGTCTACGAGCCAAATTTAGTCCAATCTTGTTCGTTGGTGTGGACATTGATAATTATCTGTTTTATAACAATATCAGTCCCAGGATGATTGCAATTAATGTATGCATATTTACATAACAAAATAAAATTGAAGAAAAGGATAAAGTCCATTAGACATCGAATAATTCACCACTTCCATGCTGTCGGGCATATGTAGAAACTAAACGTAATGTAATACCGACAATACGCATATATAGGACAATACGTACGTAACTAAGCAATAATGGTATCAAATCGTATAAATAACTAATATTTGCAATTTCTGGTTGTTCAAGAATTATGATCTAACATATATATGTGTCTGGTCACGGAGTTATATTTGTAATGAATAGGAAAATACCTTTCGACCTCAGGATTGTTTCCAAGCAACATTGATTTCGATACTTAACGCTCTTGAGATGAAAATAGGACGCACATCATAATCAATAATAATAATATCCGTAGTAGAAATAATACAAAGAGCACATTTATTACAGTATCTATGGTGCTATGTTTTCTTTCCATACCATACTTCACAAGACTATGAACGTAACCTAAAGAGCTTTCGTTGAAAAAGTATAGACAATTCTTAATAGCACAGCATGACGTCTCTTATCGAGTACCGTAAAATACTATGTCGCACATAGATAATATTCCGTCCTTTTCATTTACAATTTGAGATTATAACATCTATGCAGAAAAGGCAAAGAAAAGAAGAAATCAATTTTGTGTTCCAGAAGAAATTATGGAATTTAAAGAACTCGACCCGTAAAAATTAGAATTAAAATTATTTAAACTCATTTATTAGATTTTCGAAATAAATTTTATTTGGAAATAAGATCTTAAATATTGGTCATCGTGTGATGCTTTATGTCACGCAAGAACTTGTTATTTAACTTTACTGATACCTTAAATAACTTACCTCCCCTTTTCTGCTTTATTTATGAAATCGATTATATATTTGCTTATTTAAAAAGAATTCTATAAAAAAAATAAATTAATATTTATATTTAATATTTAAGATTGTTTTTCTATTACGCTCTGCAGTTACTTTTAATTTTAACCAGTGAACATTCTCTTTTCAAAGAATTGATGACCATCATTATCAACATGAAATGCGACTCCTGTTTCATCATCAAAAATTACTTAATCACGACACTCACGAATGGTCGCACTGCTAGTACTTACAAATTGAGCAGGATCCACAGGTGATTGTTTTCAACATGTTTCATTTACTTCTGAGCGGATAGTAATTTTAATATTTGCTTTTTCATTTTGATCAAGTAAACGTAGAATATCACGAGCGCACGTAAATGCACACCCACAAAAATTATGTATTCAAATGGTGACAAACACGTCATTTAAAACGTAATCCAATCAATTCAAGGACGTTGCGGTAAATACAATTATATTAATTTGTTCTTTGTTACTTCTGCAGTTAATTGCTTCAAATGCATTTAGTAAATTTAACGGAATGCATTGACATTCGGTACTCAATTTAACGAACCACGATTTAATTGATTTTGGACGATAGAAAAAACAAGCTGTTTTTAGCATGAAAGAATGATGCCAATTGTGTGTAAACACGCAAATTTTTGAATTGAATTTGTGGAAATATTATACATTTCTCTGAAATTATTACAAAATCGTCAATCTTGTGAAAGGTCCGCGTAATTTATTAGTTAAATCTAGCATGTACGAAATGTGTGAATTTCTCAAACTATCTTCAAAGTTAAATATTAAGAAGAAGAAACTGATATTAAAGAATACAACTACATACGTGCTGTATCACTCCATTTTGTAGTATGTAGATTAAAAAACAACCGAAACCATATTTGCTGGACATCAATTTCTAAATGTCCTATTTATATTTATAAAATAAATCAACAGCTTAGATTTAATTTGATTTACTCGAAAAATCTTTTAAAAAACTGAATACTTAGATATCACGTGAAAGAATTTTACTTCTCCTATACAATTGTATTCTATATAAACTACTTATGTTGTTACACATCTAATAGGTGTAAGATATTGTTCTTGCTAACAGACGTAATATCAGGAGTAGTAAAAACTATGTAGATATTCTACACGATAGAGGACGAAACTTCAACAGCAAAAATAACAAAAAACGCGGTTCTCTAACTGGAATTTAGTATAATATGTATATAAATAGTTTTTGAGCCGTTAGTACAAATATTAAATTTTTCCCGTCCATGTTATCGCCTGTTAATTGTGCATAGTTTGTAGCACAATTACAGAATATAACTACTATTGCTTGAGATCTGCCAATACGACAAGTAATTTACAGTGAGCGGCCACTTGTAGAAGTTTTATAAGATGACATCAAAAAGATTATTTTTTGTGTCTTGGAATTATTACATCTTAAATGACAAAGTCAGTATTTATGTTCTAAATTCTCTAGTCAGAGATCTACTGTGTAGAATGAAGTTTGGCAGTGAATAATTTATGACAAATTCAAAACTTTTATGTTTGAGTGTGTAAAGTAATTCCACTGCAAAATGCGCTAAATAACTCTGGCACTTGGTAAATACATAATAAATTTATGTGTACGCACATTTTACAAGCAAGGTTGACATTTTCAGTAACTGAAAGAAGAGAATATAAATACATAAAATAATTCTATATAATAAAATTATAAGAGAAAAGTTATTAAGTAATACTGGTAAGTAGTCATGGGTAAGAAAATTTAAATCCTATAAATTACTTTTCCCTTAATTTTTACGTAGACTTTAGTGCTTTTAAGACGAAGCATTAAGTCGCTGCAAAAGCGTTAAGGACTCTAATTTAATCGATCAAAAAAACTCTGGTCAACCCATATTTAATAAAATAAAGTAGTGAATCTCTAATCATTCTCATTCATGTAATGAGTGTGGTTTTTGATAGTCTTTTGTTAGAAATTCTACCAACCCACACTACTTTTTGATGGACACTTACGATATTATAGTGCCGATTGAATGTCCTCGTACTGAAAGCTAATTTAATCGATCAAAAAAAACTGGCAAACACGTGCCTAATAAACTATTGAACCTTTATTACGTTTCCATTTTCATAAAATTGCAATCGAACGTTTCTAAATTAAAGTTAAATTAGTTCTGAATTTACTGTTAAAAGAAAAATTCTATTCGTAATCTGCTTCCGGGCTGGAACGGCGTCACTTGTAATCGCCGACGTTTCGTACGTAGGACATCTTCAGGGCTGAACTACTGCATTCAGTTACAGTGCAGTAGTTCAACTCTGAATATGTCCCATACAAGTGGGTACGAAACGTCGGCGTTATACAAGTGACGCGGTTCCAGCCCGGAAGCAGATAGCATGGACCACGACCGCGGAAGTCTACGTACCAGATTCTATTTGTAATTTTACCCTCATCTTTGATTATTAATGAATATGTCAATGTCGCTTACAAAAAATGACCAAGTGCTCAAGTATATTAGTACATTTCCTAGTGCTATTTTAAATATATAAGTTGGAAATTAAAATTCCAACGTTTCGTTATATTTTGACAACATATTCTGCTATTAGTTGAGCTACTTATTTACTCTTAAAATGTAAATAAGATTTAAACGTTATATGGTATGACATTCCTGTATATTTTTTTACATATTAAGACACGCGAATTATTAACTAATATTAATAATAAATAATATCAGACTTCCTTATATAGAGTAAGTCGACATAAACATTTTTTTCCTTTACATTTCCATTCTATCCTTTAAAATTTCTCTTAAGTAGTTCTCCATTAGATCTTTCTAATTATTTATTAACGAGATTCTAACAACTTTCTAATATATTCGAGTTTCAAAGTCAAACTGACATCGTAAAATGTTATTTTACGGATAATTTATACAAAAACTTGAACTAGGTGTTGGCCGAAGTTAGCATGTTTTTGTGTTCTCATTTACCTCTGAGTTATTCCCTAGTCTAAAAATATATTGTACTCGTTTGATTTCCGAGCGATTTTGAACAAAAACGCGGATTACAGCACACTTATTTCATTTCTATATTAGATCAATGTCGTAAAAAATAAGTTGTAAATAGTCTAAATGTATACCCTGATAATAAATGCAATTATTCTCATCGAAATCAACTAAAAACTATCTGTGTATCATATAACGTGTATATAAAATTAAAAGGAATGATCCGTTTAGTCTATCTTGTTAACATTTCCGTAGGTAAATCTGCCTGCATTTCCCAAAAAGAAAATTATAAGCAAAAAAAATCGATACTTTATAATTCAGTAACAGCGTACAGTTGACGTTCACTCTCACTGCTGTTCTTCCCGTACATGGACGTTTCGTTTTGCGCCTGATCCTGGATCTTGACCGACCGAAACTGGGAATGTGACTGGGCGCTCGTCGCACCTCTTTGCAAAGATCTGAATTGCAAATTCTGCTGTAGGGAACTGGTATCCTGCCACGCTCCCCTCTGCAGCGACCGGAAATTAGCCGGATTTAATGGCGTTTCGATCGTGTGCGAAATCGTAGTAGGCACTTTCGGTGCCGTCGGTTGTTTCCGGCTCTTTTCGTCAGGTATTTGAGGTAACGGTCTGCGTCCGAGTGAACTGAATTTCTGAATATTTGCCGTCCGTTGAAGATGATCGGCTTGTTGTTGCGCTGTCTTCTGATCAAACTTAAAACCTTTAAAGTTTGGGAATTCCTTGCAGGCAGCCCTGAAAAGAGTATACATTTAAAAAGGGTTAAAAACATATTTTTAGAATCACTAGTCTCGATAATTTACAAAGGATAATAAAGTAAAAGTTAAAACTGGATAAAAAAAAGGATTAAATATGTCAATAAAAAGAAGAAACTTTGTTTGATAGTGAATTACTTCATTTATGTTGAAAAAATAAAATACTAAGTGTAAGGTGCTTTTTATTGAAAAACACAAACAATCGAGATTAGAATAAAGAACTACAACCATTCTGAATCTTAGTACTTTAAAAATTTCTTTGCAATACAGAAATTTTTGATTTGAAAACATATTTTCCCTCTAAAATCGACTAAACTTTCTAATGCAATGAACTATAAATATTCTTGTAATCTTAGCAACCTCAATTCAACATCCAAGTAACTGCCATTTTGTTTGTAATACCGGATAAATCTACAATTAAAATATCCAGAACTTACTACTTTCTCTGTCTGCTCTAGTCTACTTAAATAATTTTTTTGTACTAAGAATTTTAACTTGTTTTTGGCGTAGTTTGAATAATATCCCATTCTATACTACTTCTGATTAAAATGAATTCATTTCAGTAACATTGAAATAAAGCGCTGCGTGCATTAGATTAAACACAAAAATATTTTTTTTACATTTAGAGCACAATAAAAATAAAAACAAATTTTGTTCGTACCTATCTCAGTAAAAGTCCGAACTCTCTAGTGTCTTGCACTGCTTGCTCAAAGTCGCGTACTTGCCATTGTTGGGTCCCGAGAGTGGCTCATGGTGGTGTGAAGGGAGCCTGCCGAGAGTATGCCCCCTGAGATGAGACATATGGGCTCCTCCTCCTCCTCTGCTGTGTTCCGTAGATCGCATGTCGCACCCATCACTGTAAGGCCACATTAAACAATCATTGTACACAGCTGTCGACTGAATTCATTCAATTATACGTCATGATATAACAAGAAATAATTTTATTCTTTGATATCACACGTTTGACGTTTTGATCTGATAGATACATACATCTTCCGGTTATTGCTGTGATGTTCTATTTGCTTTTGACGTCCCGTCTTGCGGATCATTTAGAAAGTTTCTATAGACTGTATTTAAAAACTTCCTGAAGAAACTTCCTGAATGGTCAATGAAACATCAAAACAAATAGAATGCCACGGTAGTACCAGAAGAAGTAGTCTACGATGAACAACGGCTGTAAAAGCTTTCACTCAGGTTTTAATCTGAATACATAGTAGAATGTATAGTGACATTTTAATTTTCATTATAAATCAGTTTTCTCAAAAATTGTACTTTTTCTCGATTAAAATGGTATAACCATACCGTTTTAATCAAAGAACAATTCCAATTTTTTAATATACGAAGAGGGATCAGTAATCAGTGAGCCTAAACAAGAAAAAAAATCTATTGGAAAGTTAAAGTTATTTTTTAACGCTTTCTTCTTACAACTCATTACATTTAGTCTACCCATATTCAACTCTTTTCATTCGTTCCGAAAAGTAAGCTTTACGATACTGTCCGATTGTTCAAAATATGCGACTACCTCCTCATTCGATCCAAATCTCTTACCACCAGACAAGCTTTCAGTTTGGCAAAGAGTAAAAGTCTGAGAGCAAATACGTATATATGCGTCATCCTAAAGAAACAGCACTCTTTTCTTTTTTATGAGGGGCATTTTGCGTACTGCATCGTGTAGTTGATCTATAAGGGATGCATAATATTCGCCGCTGCTATCTTCACCCTTTTGAAGATAATCGATGAAAAGAATCTCACTATAGTCCCAAGACACAGTAGCCATAACCTTTCCAGACGAATGTACGGTCTTTTCCCTCTTCGGTGTATTTGTACCAGCTTCAACTCATTGTTTTCATCGTTTCTTCATTTGAAGTTTCATCAACTGCTATTATTTGGCATCAAAAACCTTTCTGATAATCTCTTCGCGTTTGTTGCCCACAGTCAACAAATATGGTCCATATCTTGCTCAATTCACTATACAAAGTCGAAATCACTTATCCATATAATATGTGTATGTATAGCATATGCTACTGTGCGTGTTTTTAGAATACACATGTCATTTTGGCATCCATTGCGTTGTTCATCAAACATACTGGTTCGCCCAGGTTCAAACTCAGATGTTTATCGCTTTATGGTTGCAGTCGATGGAGATTCGCTCCCGTAAACAGAATCAAATTCAGTTATGATTTGATCGCTTGTTCTGTTCTTTAAAAATAAGAACTTAATCATTAATCGGACCTCCACTTTTTCCGTGTTTTAAAAGAAGCTGAAAATATTTTACTTTCTATTGAAATAAGGAGCCATCCTTACGATTGGAATGAACGCAAATTTTAACAGTTATATTATGAGGGAATGCCAAGATGAAAAACTAATATAATAATATTTTTAATAGTGCTGCCCCCTTTCGTCAGACTGACTAATTACTGATCCGTCCTCATATTTTGAACTCGATTCTTTCAATTTTATTTTGAATAAAATCAAATTTAATTATAGATTTAGCCACATAATTTCTTCAATTATTTCTTGTTTTGATAATAATGTGATAACGATAGAGAAGAGAGAAACATACGTAGGAGTTGAGATTTAAAAAGACTAACTATCCAGCAACTCATAAATTTTTGAATACATTAAGTATTCGAAAATTACGTGTAGATCTGATTTTCTAAAAATTCAAGAATAAAATCTAACATTGTGATGTTACTTTCGATAGTTTTTAGAATCAAATAAGTGCACAGATCTTGCATTTTTTACAATTGATGTAAACAGAAAAAAACAAGACGATACGAACTGATTAAAACTATAGATTACTCCAACTGTCATTTTAAGAAGTTTCTAAAAAGAAAAATATATTTTAAATCTTGCTTACTATGCAATTTTAATTTCAAACATCGATACTGAAAATAATCGAAGCGACAGGTCGCTTAAACATGATTATAAATTCGAATCTCATTTTAAGATTTCTTATCGTGTAAATTTTGTCTATTTCAATATTACACAATAAAACAAACGATAATATAATAATAAAATATTAAAATAACTATCTACATACACTACCGGTCATATTTATTTGCCCACCCCAATTTTATGTGTTTCCTGAAATACGGATTATCTTTCGAAAAATCTGTATTATAATTATTCAACAATATTATTAGTGGAAGTAATTCCAAATGAATTTCTACGAAAATCTTAAATTGTTTATGATATATCGTAAAGGTGTCATAAATTGGAAAAATACCATAAATATTATATAGGCTAATCCCTACAGTATTAACAGTTTTACCTGCATTTCCGAAAGGTATTACCAATATTGTGTTATTGTACTAACTAATTACAATATTAGGAAGTGTTATACAAAAAGGAAAATAAATTTTATGTCAGTCATCGTTCATCTTTTGTTGCGAAAACAGTGAAATAGAGAGTTATTGTAAATATTGTAATGCAATGCCGAAGACGAAGGAATTATCTGTTGAAATGCGTGCTATGATAATTGCTTATCATCGTACGGGTAAAAGTAATCGCGAAATTGCAAAAGAATTACGATTAATTCGCAGAACCGTTGATTATAACGTTAAAAAATTTGAAGAAAGTGGTAGATTTTCCAACAAGAAGATTTGGACGACGCAAAGCGACGACATCTGCAGATGAAAGGCATCTAATACGGATAAGTAGACGCGATAGACGAAAAACAGCACCAGAAATTGCTGCTGAAATGAATAGAGCGCGTGCTAAACCAATTAGTGTGTCCACGGTACAGAGAAGGTTAAGGTAAGCGGGTTTATACGGAAGAATTGCTCTGCGAAAACCACTACTACGAAAGCAAAACAAGATAAAACGACTAAATTGGGCTAAAGAACATAAGAATTGGACTATTGATCAGTGGAATAATGTGTTGTGGACAGACGAATCGAAGTTTGAACTTTTCGATAGTAAAAGGCGAATATTCGTAAGAAGATCCGCAGGAGAAAGAGTACTGCCAGAATGTATTGCGCCTACCGTAAAACGTGGAGGAGGTTCAGTAATGATTTGGAGGTGTTTTGGTGGAAGATCTGTAGGCGATCTCCTCAAAATTGAGGGAATCCTAAGAAAAGAAGGCTACAAGGAAATTTTAGAAAATAACGCTGTTCCTTCAGGACTAAGGATTCTTGGCGAAAACTTTGTATTTCAACAAGACAACGATCCGAAACACACTTCTAGATTGTGTGGCGATTACTTGCGTCAACTAGAAGAGCAAGGGCAAATCTCTATAATGGTATGGCCAGCTCAAAGTCC
This sequence comes from Dermolepida albohirtum, assembly GCA_031893035.1. Taxonomy (NCBI): domain Eukaryota; kingdom Metazoa; phylum Arthropoda; class Insecta; order Coleoptera; family Scarabaeidae; genus Dermolepida; species Dermolepida albohirtum. Next base: position 165,973 of record JAVIWB010001898.1, on the reverse strand, counting down.
TGATCTGAATCCAATAGAGCTTCTTTGGGAAGAATTGGACCGGAAGGTTGGATAACGTGCTCTATCATCCGCCACTGTACTGTGGGAACAACTTCAAGAAGCCTGGGCACAAAAAAGAAGAAACACTGCAAAAATTAATTGAAAGGATGCCGCGGTTATGTGCCGCAATTATCAAAAATAAAGGTGGGCACATTGATGAGAGCGAAATTTAATAATAATTAATGATAAAGTTTTTATATAAGAAAAATGTAACTATTTTATGTTTATTTTACACTATTGTATTGGTACAACAAATAAATTTTCAGTACACATTTGATAGTTTAATAATTTTGGCTAAAACTAAGGGTGGGCAAATAAATATGACCGGTAGTGTACATAAAGAAAGAAAATGCAGCATAACATTAATATTGAATTTCACAAAATAAATTCATTGATACTTGATCTACGCATTTTGAAAACAATTGTGTCCATACATCTTGTTTATCTCATATGTTTATGCTTTTCATTAGACCTGTCTGATCACTAAAATATTTATAAGAAATTCTCGTGGTGAGGTACAGTGCGTACTAAATTTGCAAACCAGAACATGATGCATGATAAAATTTATTTAAAACTGCTTCGTGCATGAATTTAGAAAATAAAATCATGCGTTAGGTTGTTACTACGAAAAATTTGTGTAGTTCCCAAAGTTAAAGAAAGATGACTTGAATCTGAATAATCAATCTCGTTCCCGTCGATACAAGCTTGTTAATGACGTTTCATAAGGACAATTGAAGCAAGAATCTGGTGATGCTAGAAAAATGTTCGCTGGATCGCATTCAACATTTGTAAAACAAGCTCTTAGGATTTGTTTTAAAATATGGCAGATGGGTGTGAATCAATCGAACTGATATAAAATAGAGAGATTCAATTTTTAATCGTCTAATTACAGGAAATGACAAATAGTTTAACTGATTCTATGAGGTATTTAGTCAATACAGATTCATTGAAATTTATACTCAACTTCTCTAACATCCGCCAATATTATTTTTATAACAATAATTTTGTTGCAAAATTTTACATTAAAAAAAATAATGTCATAATAAGCATGAGTAGACAGAGAAATTAGTCTACTATGAAAATAGATGTATAGGAGTATAAGAGTAGCAGAGAGAACATATGATTGCTTATTTGACCAATAAACGTACACGTTGCCGAAAGGAAGGTGGGCCGAGCACATAATGTAAGTAACGTAACGTTTATTCGACATTCATCAATTAACGAATATTTATACCACCTATTTACACACATTTCATTATTTGTCGATACATTTTAATTCATGTTAGATATAACAAGTAATTGTTGTTCGGTGCTCGCCAAATACAGGATGTGTGTAAATGAAATTACAAATTTATATTGTCAAGAGGTTTGTAACTATTACCAATTCCATATCATTATATTCCCTCATGGATCGTGTACAACTGAAATGATGGGGATGTAATACATAATTACCACTACATTCCCCTTTATTTAGATTTTCGCACTCTGGTGAATTCTACTATATAAGCAACATGAATCATTAGTAGAACTAGATAGCCGTGTCTACCCGAGAGGTGCAGGTGAAGCAAGGTAAGGTCGCCCCGTACATATATCGTCTGCCAGAAAACCATCGACAACCAACGTGAGTGAATGCATGCTATCGGATAATATAACAATAACAATTATGTTGAACGTGTAAAAAGCTAATAGCGATCATTGTAAAATAGTTTATCGGTGAATTACGAACTGGCCCGATGGCGCGAAAATCGTATATTTAGTGTTCAATAACACGTTCAACCTATTTTTTATTATTATATTACCAATAATCACGCAAGTATGTATGTTGGATTTCATAGCATGCATTCGCTCGTATCGATTATCGGTGGTTTACTGGTAGACGATATACAATGCCGACACCTCCCTCAGTCGAGCAGACACGACTATCCAGCTCTAATCATTAGTTAAGACTCGCATTGACCTATGAAGAGATATATTAGCGACATAAGTAATCAGTGTTTTTGATATTATTAATTTCTGTTGTACGTAATTAGTGGTTATAATAAATACAAAGGGTACTAGAAAGTTTTGCAATACAGCTTTGTTTATTTAATTTTTTCAAAGTAATTTCTTCTACACTCAATACAGCTCTCCGTCTTCCTAAATCAATCATTAAACCAGTTCTGCCAGGTTTCACTAGGCTGTGACTGTCTTCTGTGTATCCAAAACGACGCGTTCCACAATTTCACTCGAACAGGTACACATTTTCTTCTTTGCAGATCGGGATTTTCTGACAACTACGGGTGTGTCCTCATCATCAAAGACCCAAACTTTGTTTTGAGCTTTGGTCGGCACATTGTAATAGTACAGCCAAGTCTCGTCACCTGTCACGATGTTGTTCACATACCGAAATTGTCCCTTATTAAACTTTTTTAGCGTCTCCCGGCACCAAGTCACACGTCGTGTCATCTGCTCTTCGGTCAGTCAATGCGCCACCCAGAGAGAACAAAGTTTCTTCACGTGCAAATGATCATGCAGAATTGAACGAATTGCTGGTGCATTTAGGCCTGATGTACCCTCTATCTGTTGGTAGGTCACTCGCCTGTCCTCGCCAAGCATTTTCCCCACTGTAGGAACGTTTTCCTCCGTAACTGACGTTCGTAGCCTTTCCGGCCTCTCAGCATCCTCCACAGTTAAATTTTCCCTTTGAAATTCTCTATACCACCTGAAAATCGTTGTGCGATGTGGACAAACATCACCTAACGCAAGAGAGATTTCTTCGAAGCACTGGTCTATGTTTAAATCACGCACGAAATTATAACGCAACACTGCCCTTATCTCATTTCGTGACCACAATGCCATCGCAAGCACTTTACACTCTCACTGCTAACGAATAACTGAGCCCATTGAAATGGTATGGCGGCTACTATGCACGTGTGAACATGTCTCAACATGCAGCAACAAGCAGCTTCCTACGATTCATTGTTGCGTCATATTGCAAAACTTTCCTAGTACCCTTTGTAATAATAAAGTTTCTATTACTTCGACATTTTATTTTATTGTGGCAAACTAATCTCGATAAATATATAACAGTAATGACCTGGTATCAAAATATATATTTTAAATACTTATTTGCTCATTTCAACCATCCGATATCTACTAAATTTATATTATAATGTAGTAACAAACAATTTAGTTGAAAATAATTTAGAGCTATGAGCATCAAACCGGACGTCTTTTATAACGATAAAGTAATTGAATTGTAATTTAATACAGTCTAGGATAAAGTTTAGAACTGGTCAAAATGACAGTTGAACCATATCTCATATTTCGAGTTAATAACAAACATACGTATTATGCGACATCTATAAATCGAAATTTGCAAACATTTAAGAGTCTATATTCACGTTTATCTAATAAACACCAAATTTCAAATGGACAAAAATTAAAAAGGTATTACATATCTACTCTTAGCAACAGCTTTCTTCTAATAGACTTCAGATAATCCGTGATATTTTACTTCATTGTTTTTTTTTTTTAGAAAATGCTTTTAAAATAACAAATATAACATATTATCATGTGTATGTAGCCCCGCCAAAAACTTCTGGCACATATATAAAAGCAGTTTTCAAAAACACATTGTAATCGTTTATTCGAATTAAGCAAAGCTAAAATAAAAATATTAACATTCACAGTGACTGCCTTTTACGGTAATGCAATCTTTCAGATGTCACAGGCAATCGTCTATAGCGACACGCATATTATCCACTAGTATCGCAACTACGGAGGCTGTCAATACTTTCTTAAAACTACGTACCTCAATTTCTAGGTCGATTCATATTTAATGAATAAAAAGTTTAGGTCTAGAGTCACCTGGGGTTCGATAACAATAAACTCCGGTACTTTATTACCTACTGTCGTGTAGTTTCATGCATCGTGGCCGAGGCTTTGATTTTTAAATAAAGTAGTTTTAACGTTCAAACCTTCTAATGCATCTTTCTAATAAACCTCGACTGAAGTATTCACTCTTCCTTTTTTTGGAAAGTAAATATTACCCCTTGATAAAATACATTCCACTGAACTATCATTGATGATCATGCTACACCTTCAGGAGAGTCATTTCGCTTCTTAATACTCTGACGACCGAAGTCACGTTCACGTGATTTCTGTTAAACAAGTTATCAGCCGCCGTCATATTAGTGTAACTTCGTCAAAGTAGCAGTTATCAGTTGCATTATGTTTATGTAACTTCACTTAGTTATTAGTTATCGGTTCGCGTTTATAGAAAATGTCCGTAGAACATGCAAAGTATGCTTCATTAAAAGAAGTTCAATAGGATTTATATGCTGCTTATGTGGCGTTACATTTCATATTGAAAAATGCTTTGAAAATTATCGTACTAAAACAAAATATTATCATAATTTTGACAAAACCTTGGTGAATAATAAAAACATTATATTATAACTGAGATAATTGCGGATATTTACTTATTAAATAATAAAAATGTCAGCATCAATAATTACTTTCAAGAAAGTTTGCAAAGTGTCAGCGACAGCCAGTCGTTTTTACCGCATGTCGGCAATAAGTGCCAAGCTTTTTGTAAAAAGTGCGACCATCAAAGTGTTAAGAAGTACAACCATAGACTATACTTTTTTCTCATAGATTTCTTTCTTAATTGTAAAAATTTTTCATTCCTATTTACCTATCCATTTGCGTGTCACTCTGACAATCGCTTACTTTCGTAGACTTTTACAGTCGACGTCCAATGATATAATTTTCCAGATATTAAAGAAGATATCAGTATAAAAGCGAGACGTAAATTATTACAATCAAGCAGCAAAATCGACAAGAAAATTATATCAATCGTTTATATCTTCTGATTTCAAATTTGTTAAATTCGATATGACAATGAAATCGTTGATAGTTTCATGTATTGATCATGACGTTGATCTAATTGAAATATCGAGTTCCCTAGATAACTTCCTGTTTCCATAGTGAATTTCGTCAAATCTACTCTCGTACAGTTTTGACCGCTGTTGGCATGTGAACAGTCCGAGGGCGATCACACCAAGATTTGTCTTTTGTAATAGATAACTTTGTAACGTAAGTATTTTTGAAATGTGAAATGATTTCAACGACTTGAAAATTCTACTTACATTTTTATCGTGCTTTCGAGAGAAATCGTTGAATTGAGCAGTTTACGTTATTGAACCAGCACGGTCTCAAACACAATCAATACTTTCTTGTACTTTTTTGTTGCTTCCGCTTACAATACGTTCAAATTTTCGCAATAAAACTTAAGACAGGGCTAAATATACAGATAATTGAATACGTGTTTCGTTCTTTTCATTCTTTCATTCATTCAATTGTTTCTTAAGTTATTAAAAAGTTAATGAAAAACATGTCATATATTAGGTTGTCGGAAAAATAATGACGCATTTTACAACGGATAACGCTCGGTCATTTTTGCAACTATTAGTCATTCGCACTTATTTTGATGCTATGCCATATGGCAGTTGATAGTAACTTAATTAAGACAAAAAGAATTCAGTAATTTGGTTGAATGTTTGAAATTTTATAAAAAATTTGGAAATGGAAGACCGAAGTGTGCATTGTTAAGCTTGTAAAAGTCGCGTAATAATTAACAATGTTCTATAAGAACGTCAATTCCAACGATGGTCTTAACGACGCTCTTCGGGCAGGGAAGCTTACTGAGATTTGTGATAAAATAAAGGCGTTTATCCAACCAAACATACGACACGTCAAACATTCGTCATTCAAGAGTTCATGAGCACATGAAAAAGTTAGTATACACCAGCAAGCTCGATATTTGGGTCCTTATGAACTGAAAAATGTTCACTTGACGGTACATATAAACATTGCGATATTGTCCTTAAACGTGATGAACACGATCTTTTTTGAAATGACTGATAACTTCATAAGTAAATTGTTTACAATAATGTAATGTAAAAGCGGTCTTGAGCCCGATAAAACAGAAATTCTTTGAATTATGTGGTGTGATTTTGAAGGTGTCGTGTATTTTCGAGCTCTTATGAAAACAATTAGTTCAGATGTGTGTACTGTCGGCAATTATTCAATTTCGACGAATTCATCATTCGGAAACGTCCAAAGCTTATTAAACATAAAGGAGTTATTTTTCACAACGACAACACGAGATGACAAACAAATTTGGCCGTTATATATTGGATTTTTGGATATTGAATGGCATGCGCTACCGTACTCACAGGAACCTTGCACCTTCGAACTTCCACTGGTTTTATTTTCTACAAAACTCTGCGAAATTTACCAAGAAAGGTAAAGAAAACCCTTACTACACTAATATTTATACTCTGGATACGTATTTCGACAACCAATGGAATTCATTTAATTTCCACTTACGTATATCAATAAGAAATTTTTTACCTATTTAGTTCTTGGGAAATTCATTGTTCGAGTGGACTTCGAATAGAGTGCTTCTCGGTTTATTCTGTATAGCTTTACTGTTACACGGTTTAGTTTCTGCTGACAATGACAACTTAGTTGCCAAAAGACATATCCAGAAAATAAGTATTAATGTGGTAAAGGATTTTTTTTACCTTTTTGGTTACTCATTTAGTTACTCTCCAACGAAATTTACATCTGTGCGTGGTGTAACGTTCGACTCAGAAGACTGTGAATTGGCTCATTGTAAAATTTGTCGCCGATAAAGATAGATGCTTGTATGAACGAGGAATTATAAAACACACCGAAAGATGGCAGAAGGTTATTGAAGAAAACGGGCAATATATAATTGATTGATATTTTACTTTTGGCTTACGTAGAAAAATCCGTCATGACTTTTCCGACAACCCAATACGTATACAAGGTGATGACATGTGAAATAAATAATGGAAGATGCCATACGAGCAAGTACTTCTACTCTCTAGAATGATATGAAACTGAAAAATTTTTACCACCCTCAACATCGTGCATATAAGCAAAAAATTTTTGAAAAAATATCCGGCCCTCCGATGAAGACTCGAACTCACGATCTTATGCTTACCGGGCATGTGTCTAAACCCTTCGACTACAGAGAATGGTGATATTCGAGTCTACTAACGTGCATATTGCATTATGAAAACAGATATTAAATAAAAACCCAAACTAAGTTTTAATGCTCACATGCCCAATAAGCATGAAATAGTGATAGAGTCTCATGCTAAAAGCGGTCAAAATTAGAATTTTTCAGTCTCACATCGTAAAAACGCATAATTATAGGTTATAAAATTATTTCTTCAAAAATATTTTACTGGCAGATTGTAATGTATTGGTTTTATTGACACTTTAAAAATGTTTACAATAAACTACAAAGTTTTCGTTATCAAAAAGTATTTAATTTATTGGGAGGTCATACTGTTTGCGGCCATCGATAGAATGTGCGGCAAATGATTCAGCAATCTGTGGAGAAATTTCGTGAAATATGGCCTGTAAATGGAATTCTAGATGGCCGAAGGTCAACAATACGGGCAGAAGAAAATATAGCAAATGTTGAGGAATGAATAACTAAGTCGCATAGTAAATCTATTTGAAAGCTTTCACAGCAAGTAACTTTCATATGGGACATGTTAGTTAATTCCAAAAAAGAAACAATGGTTTCTATATCAGATAAATAATGACGTTCTTGACAAATTTTTCTTCTCTGGTGAAGCATGATGTCATTTATCAGGACACACTAATAAACCAGTAAAGCATACCTAATCTAATGAAAATTCAAATGAATATGCAGGGGTAATTTGACGAGGGAGTGACTTCAATGAAATACATATTTTACAGCAAAAAAATATATTTTATTTTTGAACCTAATTCCCATCCAATTCTATATACTTGGCCCGGTGGCTTTAAGCTCATCAAAGGGGCATTCGTTGCAGCTATCATCTCCTCATTTGTCCCGACTGCCTTTCCTTCAAGTCATTTTCTTCCGTTTAGAAACAAGAATAAAATCATTAGGAGTCAGACCTAGTAAATATGGTGGACGAGGCAGCAATTTGTATCATAATTCGACAAATTTAGGAGTTGCCATAGTAGATGAATGATAGGACGCGTTATACTGATGGAACAAAAGTTCAATTTGGATTCGAAACATGTCAGTACATCAGCATAATATTAGCCAGTTATTGTACTTCTTTCTGTAAGTGGCCAATAAAGATTACGTCTTTGGAATCCTAATCGTGACCATAATCTTATTGGTCGAAAAAACGCCCAGAATCCAGAAAATATCCATTGTTTTGACTATGTTTTTGTCTCTGGAATATACGGTGACGTACCGTCGATAAAAATAATTTCGTTTGGACTTCATTTGACAATCATTTGAAATTGACACGAGTTCGCATTTACTCATTAATAAGTAAACGCTGTAGCCATCTTGCGATTAACTTCTTCGTATTTAAATGTTAATGCAAAATATTATGTAGCCGTTAGGTTGAGAAGTTTGCAGAATAACTATCTCATATACTTTTATTCGGCGGTCGTTCTTTGTAATAGTATAGACTTTATCCATAACGTTTAGAGAAGTTATTGCAAATCAAAGCCCTGGACGTTCAGCATCTTCTGCTCTCATATAATAACTACTTTTGAAAGTAGTGAATCACTTACAAATCATTCCATGAGAAGAAACAGCAAATTTTCTTCAATTTGTTTAATGAGTTTTCAGCCTAAAAGATGTTTAATTAACACATGAAATTCTTTCTTTTTCTCCATATTAATACAAAAAAGACAAGAAATAATTTACTTTACACGACTATAAACAGTTATTTATCTGACGCACTTGGGCAAAATTTTAACAATAGGCTTCTAAAACATGTGAAGTCAGAAATCATGACGAAAGTGTTGCTAACTTTTGGAAGTCACGATCCCATCATATTACCCTCGTACTGAAGCACTTCTGCATTCCCAAAAAGTACGCGTTCGACTTGCTGTTTCCTCGTTGTCTATTCTTTAGTAATACTGTGATTGCAGAAAAATATCCAAATAATTTATTACAACCGTTTTTAAATAACAAAACGATGGACTGATGTGAGTGATTTTTAAGAGAATAATACAATAACTCGTAAGACGAGGAAAACAATGGAATTATCACATGAATTCTTTGACAATCATATAAAAAACTTTCCACCACGATTTTTTAATTTGATAACCCTGGATTATTTCATTCATCCCTAACTAAAAAATAGTCGTCCATATGCAATAAAAGAACTTAACAAAAGTTATCCCAAATGTTTAGAAGATTACAATACAACAAAATTTAAGGAATATCTTTAATAACATGAAGGAAAAAGTCGATTTATGTATAGAAAATGAAGAAGCTTACTTTGATCATTTATAGCTGGTTTTTTTTATTATGAAACTGTTTATTCTTTTACTAGGATGTTTCCCTATGGTTACTTTTCAAAACAACGTAACTTCCAATTAAACTGTAAACGGTGTCATTTAACTCATTTATACTCCCAACTTAATTTTTAAAAAAATCATGACTTTTTAGAGTAAAACTATTACTTATATTAATATTACTCTTGTAATGTTTGTATAATTTCAAATTCAATTCATACTACACATTCAGCATTAGACACTTCATCTAAAATTTTAAAATTTGTACGATTGTCTTTGCATTAAAGCATCTATCACGAATCATCTTCATACTGCATATAAAAGACACAACGAAAGATCGCCCAACAGACCGCCAGGGACTTTCATTTTCCCAAAAGGACGATACGCTCATAAATGAAAAGCATAAAATGTTGATAACACAGCTGGCTCTGCTGGGAAATTGTAAATGAAAGAAGTAGAAAAAAGCGGTCTGTTTTGAAGCGATGCGCTCGTCAAAAAGAAACGAAAACAACTATAAAAGTAAAGAATAGAAATAAATAAAATAATAAAATACATGAGTGTTTGGGCTTCATGCATGGGAGCAGAGGGCTCAAGCAAATAATTATGCATCATGGCAGACGTATAGCTTGGTGGGGGAGTATCAGGGGGATAAGACGACCCTTGGCTGCGTTGCAATGTACGGGCAGCTATGGCCTGGCTCGCCGCTGGTGCAGGCAGGAAACTTTCGGTCTCGTTCACTTGATGGTAATCCTTCCTGAAATACAGAAAAGTTAAAATTTATTAGCGTTAAATTGAAACGTGCATGCAATCAGATCAAAAAATATTGATCGTTTGCTAGAAATAATGTAATAGCTAGTGCATGTGATATTCTGAACTGCACTTCGTGCTTACGACATTTTTTTTTTAGATACGAACTGTTTCCATGTTTCTTAATTCATAGTTGTTAGTTATAATTACTTACTTTGTGTTTTAATAACTTAAGAAATATACTCAGCTACTGAAAGTACCTTTGGTGGAAAAAATTTTAGTAGATAACCACGTTACATCTTCCTAAAAATGTATTGTTTTTTAAAGTTTACCTCGGAAACGATAAACATTAATTAAAAAATTAAAAACATTTGCAATTTTTTGTAGTAGTATTTCCATTCTACATTTGGTAGTAATTCTACGTTTTAAGTTTCTTCCTTGAATAGCATTGTTAATGTCAACTTAAAACGATAAAAACGTAACATATTGAACGACGAATAACAGATTATTGCACTATTATTGAATTTACAAATATCTTAGTAACGTTACGAACCAAATTTTTAATTTTAATAATGTAGCAAAATCATAGTAAAGTTGATATTTTGGTGATACAGCAACCATTTTGATCTTTCTATATTAACAGTAACTATACAGAACAGTAATTTTTTTCTTTAAATAAAAACACAAGTCACGAACGGTAGGTATTCAAACTGGATGATCAAGGCTTTTTAACGAAATCTAAGAGCATAGTCAACAAACAGTACGATTCAAAAAGATGAACAAAATTTCAACTGGCTACACTTCCCGCATATAATTCTCTTAAGTACGTTTGAAAGGAAGTGCTATAAAATTTGGAATACTATCACTACAGGCCTCCAGCGCCACACAGCAACGTCAGTTGTAAGAAAAATGACTACTATGCAACACAAGAATTTTGCACTCGTAAATTCAGTTAAAGTGAAAGTAAAAAGAGCATTTGTCAATGGAATAAACAAAAGTTGACTACATCCCATTTGCACCTAAATGTTCGACGTTTCCTGAATAAATCTCGACCTTGACGATGGATAAGTCGTGTAGGAAATGAAAACATAGCACTTTAGTTCTGGACGCTGAAGTCTTGTGATCTCAGACCCTGCGATTTTTTCGTGAAAAATTTAGTTTACGTACAACCTATTCCCACAAATTTGAATGACCTAAAAAACTGTATCATAGCTGCGGAGAACTCAGTGAGTGTATAATGACTTCAGGCTACTGTTTAGTTGCTATCCGTGAACCTAAAAGGCAGCATATTGAACATCTATAAACTTTATTGAACATCTATAAACTTTATAGTATGCCCAAAGAAGTCGTCTCCATCTATTTGAATCACCCTATATATTCTCTTTCCCAAATTATTAACACTTACGTGTTTAAATTCGACCAGGCCTATTGATATAAAAATCCCATTTTGAGACAATTTTAAAAAATGAAGTAGGAAAAGATTGGTCGCAACATCTCTTAAGACATGCATGACAACTGTTTCGTCGTTTTGTAATTTGGACATTTGTAGTAGCGATATCTGAAAGCTCTGTATAATTTTCTACACAAATTTATCACGAAGTAAGGTGTCAAGTCGACTCAATCTTTTTAGTAGATTTTAAGAACAAGCTTCCTAGAAATTGAATGTATGAGCGGTCAAACTCTTTTGCAGGCGAGACAATATAAACATGTAAATAATTCTACATAGTACACGTACAACGAGCTGCAACTACTGTTAATCAGTAATACAGTTTGATAACAGCATATCTATTATGTGAAATTTTGCACAAAAGAGACTCAAATATTGTAAGCTTGGTGTTAGATGGATACTTCTATTGCTGACCAAATAACACAATTTGAATGATAACTTTAAATATGTGAGAAAGTTTAAAATGGATTTAACGATTAAATTTATGCTAGAAATAAAATTTAGGTTAAATTTAGAGTCAAAACATGGCAGTATCCTAGCGTGTTCGTTACTAGAGCGATATAAGAAAAAAATTCTTGCTACTAATATAACCTAAGTACATACTACCAGTAGTTTAGTAGTCAAGTAGATTATCAACGTTTATAATTTCGAGACCAAGTTCGAAGCCCAGTATACAATGCTTTATAAATAAAGAAAAATTAGGAATGCACGTTTTCCAGGTAAAATAAATTAATGTAATAAATGAATTGCAAGAAATAGTCTTTGGCAAGAAATAATCCTTCTCATGGCTACCCCGGTGACGGCAGTAGACGAATTGCCTAAATTAGACAATTCGTCTACTGCCAAATTACCTAAATATTGGGTTACATTAATCCATCAAGCGATGGAAATAGCCCAAATATCTACTAAAAATAGCTTGCAATGGCGTAACATCCTATCTTCAAACCACCAAAAAAGCAAAAACTTTGTCTAAAGTTATGGCAGCATTTTTCTGAGGTCCTCAAATGATTCGCCTTGTTGATTTTAATGCAGAACCCTAATATTGAATACTGTTCAACACTTTTGCGTGAAAAAATTAAACAAGCGATCAAAACCAACCAGAAGAAAGAGTTATATTGCAGAAGCAAAATAATTCTTTCTTTGATCTAATTCTCGTTCACATTTTCCCACGAAGAAATACTTCGAACCATAAAAAGAAACAAAATCCTGGTTAAATGTGTTCTTTGCAAAATAATAATCGTTATTAGTGAAAGTCAAATTTCGACCTACATATGTTTTATAAAATAAAGCGAACCAATCTTATAACGAATATAGAAAAATTCATGACAAAATAGTGACAATACTTTGGCAGCAATGATCCAACGCGTTATTAAAAGTACCAGAAAGATAGACTTACAATTAATGTGTCATTATAATCGCTGCGTCGCGCACCAATAACTAAAGCTTGGTCTTTGTAATCTAAAGCAGTGATACGTCTAAAATAGCGCATATTCAAATAAATAATTAATATTTGAAACATAATAGTGGTTAGATCATTGTGCAAAACTACTTAATCAATGTTATTTGTACACAATTCCAATTGCAAAGAGTAAATCGTATCAATTGTTACTTAACCGAAGCCTTTTTGATTTCTTAAAATGCCTTATTTCTGTTTGAAAAGAAAATTAACGATGTACTAATTTAATTTTCTTAAAATGAACAAAACCTACATATAAAATAAAATTCTTTTTACCGTTTTCTGATATAAATCCATGTATGCGAATCAATCCAAACCAAAGCAGTCAACAGTATGCCAGCCAAAATCGCCGACGCCAACATCAAAGATAAACCCAGAAGTCCCACGTTGCAAAGTGCCCTGGCCCCTCTCAAATAATGCGTGTGCAACGCCTTACAATCCACTAGAGATGTCAACGAAGTCATCAGCATGTCACCCTCATTCACTTGATTTAACAACGAACTAAACTTATGATCGAGACCCTTCCGAGGAAATAATTCGATTGCGGGTTTTTTTAGGTAACCTAGTACTGTACGAACGTTTTGAATGGCCGTTTTGCCTTCCCTCTGTCTTTGCGTGAACGGATTCGCCCTCACTCGTTCGCAACTCGTGTAATAATGAAGAATTTCTTTGGTCACTTCGGTAGACGCTTGATCTTGGAGAAACTTATCAGGAGCCATACACAAATCTGCTAGGGCTACGGTTGTGGCTATATAGAGGCTAGCCATGACGTAAGAGGCTATAACGGCTAAGAGACCGCAAACTGAAAAAGCTATAAGGGCACATCTGTTATGTCTGGCGACACCAACTAAAAGTACCACACACAACATTAATAAAATACTTAATAGGGCCATTGTGGTTGGCCATCGTATTGCTTCGATATTTTCACCTTTAACCACCTTTTCCGCAATGTGAATACTTTGCAGGGGTCTCCTGATATCTGCCGCGGCATTGGCGGCGGCTGAATTATTTGCAGAAGCCATATTAATCCATTCTACTACGAGTTTTTTCGCTGTCACATTAGCGATCGGTTCATCTAAAATATCTTTGATTTGCGTCAATTGGGAATTCGCTTGTATCCTCAACTGTCTCTCTATAGCGTCTGTTTGATTTCGTATACGAGCGAAAAGTTGATCGACCTGTCTCCCTTCGGACAGAAACTGCGAGATTCCGTTGTGCAGGTCATCGTTTCCGTAGAGACCTAAACCGATTGCGGCACAGCAGAGTACTGAAACCACTGCTAGAGTAATCTTTAGGGCGGATATTGACCTTAAAGGTCTCGGCTTTCGATCACAGCACCTTGTGAGCAGATATATAAGTAAAACTAAGAGGGTGAGTATTAGCCATGCCGCTGGTATCGATCCTAGGATACCAAGACTCTGAAAATAAAAGAAAAGTACATATACAATATGTTACTTAGATCGAAGATATATATAATATAAATTCTAAGTATATTGGAATTACATAACTTAAATATTTGACGAACTAAAATATAGATACATGTGAACGTGCGAAATATATATTCTTTATAATAAAATTTTTACCCAAAGTTCTACATGATGAAGGTTTCCAATATGTACACCTAAAGTTTTATTCACATATGTATCACGTGATTGACAGAATTGTGTTGATTCACACATTTAGAATTGTACACTGTGTCGTATTTTGTTAGGGTAATAGCAAAATAAATATAGTATATTGTATAGTAGTGTAAGTATTGGGTTGGCAACTAAGTACTTTCGGTTTTGTAGTATAAAATAAAACACTTTTTTTTAAACAAAGAATAGTTTTTAATCAATTATATATTTTCCATTTTGCTCAATGACCTTTTGCCATCTTTCTTTCAGCTGCGTGATTCCGCGCTCATAAAATTTCTGGTCCTTATCAGCAAAAAACTGAACCAGGTGCGAGTGAAGGTCATCGTCATTTGTGAAAGTTTTACCATTCAAAGAATTCTGCAAACTTCGAAATAAATGGTAATCAGATGGTGCTAGATCAGGGCTGTATGTGAGATGTGGCATCACTTCTCAGCCAAGCTCCAATAGTTTCCCACGAGTTGCCAAAGATGTGTGAGGCCTTGCATTATCTTGGTGGAAAACTACATCTTTCCGATTTGACAATTCTGGCCGTTTTTCTTTGATTGCTTCGTCCAGTTTTATTAATTGTTGACAGGAAACATCAGAATTGATCGTTTGGTTCCTTGGAAGCAGCTCAAAAAACACAACACTTTTGTAATCCCACCAAATTGACAGTATGATCTTTTTTGGATGCAATTCAGCTTTCGATGTGGTTTGAGCTGGTTTATCGTGTTTGCTCCATGATGGCTTTCGAACTATGTTACTGTACAGGACCCATTTTTCATCACCAGTGATGACTCTTTTTAAGAAAGAGTCGGTTTCATTTCCTCTAAGGTGCATATCGCAAAAGTTGATTCTTTGTGTTAAATGAATTTCTTTCAATTCGTGAGGTACCCAAATATCAAGCTTCTTAACTAGCCCAAGACATTTTAAACGTTTTTCAATTGTTGTGTGCGATACATGTAGCCTCTCCGCAACCTCTCGAACAGTTATATGACGATCCTCTTCAATTATGACTTTGATTTGGTCATCATCAACTTCAGTAGGCCGACCAGAACGTTGCTCATCTTTGAGGGAAAAATCTCCAGAACGGAATTTTTTATACCAATTCTGACACGTGCGCTCTGTTAAGCAATTAGCACCATAAACTTCACATATCTTTTTGTGAGCCGCAGCAGCTTTCTTTCCTTTACGGAAATAAAATAGTAAAATATGTCGAAAATGTTCATTTCTGTACTCCATTTAAAATTAACCCACAACAAATAGCTTTAATAAAAATCACGCACTACTTGCTTCTGAAGTTACGTCAATGTGACTAGTATCACGCGACAAACGGTAAAGTACAGCACTAACATACGTTATACAAAAAATAAAGCAACGCTCTCTATCAGTAAAAACCGAAAGTACTTAGTTGCCAACCCAATATATTGTAATTAATAAAAGTATGCGTTTCATTTATTGAGAACTCGTTCTACCCACTATATGTAGCTCACCTAATCAGTGGTAATTCAAAAACAATAAAAGCAGAAAATAAGAGAAACTATACTTCCATCTCTCGGATAGAAATGAAAACTTTCCGAGAAGTGAAAGTACATTGCCGAGTACTATTTTGCTTTAAATTAAATGGTTAAAGCATCTGCTGCTAATACGAACAGAGATCGTAATATAAATGGTCATTGTAAACGCCTTAAACGGTCATAACCACAAAATGTTTACGATCTAAATTTCAATTTTGGTCGATATTTTTAGGTCGAGCCGTGACGATATCAAACTGAAAAGAGCTCTTGTATATTTCATGAAAAGAAACAAACGAACAATGGTGTGCGTTACATGTAATTCAAAAAGCGCAAAAATTTGTTTACGTTTTTGACCTTATAACAAAAAGCTTCTAACGACTACATTCTCTCTCTCGCCGTTCAGGTAATATTTAAAGAAGGTATATATTGGGTCTGGGAAAAAGTTCGTGGCGTTTTTTCAGTAAAATTCAACTGGTCCCCGCATGGCGCGTGGACGAATTCATTTAAACCGAATATGCTCCATTATTATCGACAATGTTTCGCCATTTTTTTGGTAGATCCATGATCCCATCCGTGAAAAACTTCTGTGGTTTCTGGTCGAAAAACTGAATCAAGTAGTTTTCACAGGCTTCTTTTGAAACCAACTTAATTCCATTGAGAGAGTTCTGCAAAGATCGAAACAGATGATAGTCAGAGGGTGCTATATCCGGACTGTAAGGTGGGTGCATCAAAACTTCCCAACCAAACTCTCTCAATTTTTGACGGGTCATCAAAGAAGTGTGTGGTCGGGCGTTGTCATGATGGAAGACAACACCTTTCCTATTAATCAATTCGGGCCGTTTTCTTTCAATCGCCTGGCGTAATCTCTCTAGTTGTGCACAGTAGAGTTGAGAATCAATCGTCTGACCAGTTGGAAGTAGCTCGTAGTGGACGATTCCCCTCCAGTCCCACCATACACACAGCATCACTTTTTTTGGCGTCAATGTTGGCTTAGCGAACGCTTGTGACGGCTCACCATCCTTTATCCACGATCTTTTACGCTTCCGATTATCGTACGTAATCCATTTTTCATCTCCGGTTATTAAACGTTTCAGAAACGGCTCGATTTCATTCCGTTTCAGCAGCGCATCGCAGATGTTAATGCGGTCCATCATGTTTTTCACGCTCAACTCATGAGGAACCCATACGTCAAGCTTTTTTTTGTAACCAGCTTTGTGTAAATGGTTCAAAACAGTTTTGTGGTCAATGCCTAGCTCCATGCCAATATCGACACTGCTGATATGCTTATCTTGTTGGACTTTTTCAAGAATTTCATCAGATTTTTCAGTGATTGGACGACCGGAGCGTGACTCATCTTTCACATTGAAATTTCCAGAACGAAAGCGAGCGAACCATTTCCGCGCAACAGATTTCGATAAAGTACCTTCACCGTACACAGCACAAATTTTATCACAAGCCTGCGCAGCGTTCTTCCCCTTATCATAATAATATTGCAGAATATAGCGAAATTTCTCATTATTCTTCTCCATTTTCAAGTGCGAATAACTTTCCAACCCCTGCACCGATTACAATGTTTCTACGCTCAAACTAACGTTCGGAAGGTCATCTAAAAAACGAGCCGTCGGTGGTGTCGCTATGACTTGTTGTTCTTTAGTTATCGGCAACCAATGCCATCTATCGGGAAAAACGCCACGAACTTTTTCCCAGACCCAATATTTACTTCACTCCGCAAAATAGCGAAGAATTAGCATTTTGCGTACTGTTTACTATATAATATTGAATTTTGTGAACGTAATTTTTATTCCGATTTAATATTTTAAGTAAAAGTTCCAGCGGCATATCTTTTGATTTTTTTAAGTTATTTAAATAGAATTTCGAATTAATTTATAAGATAACTATTCTGATAATACGATTTTATGAATAACGTATATATAAATATATGTTTTTGTATAAATGTAATGATCTAATTGTTTAGATCTAAATTTTTTAATTCAATTTCTTTTACAGACCGAAACCAAGAATTTCTTAAGGGACTTTGAATAACACTTCACGAACGTTCTGCTGAATGTATAAGTCTAGAAACAGATTATGTTGAACAAATAAAATTTAGTTTATAAATTTTGTGCTACTGTGTTCCGTATGATAGGTTAAACGCTTATCAATACCACATCGTATATACATACATTTAAAAGAAAAATTTAACGTAATTACCATGTAATGTGATTAAAATACAGTATCCCATATGATAAGAACAGATAGATACTAGGTGTGAATCCAAAAGTAAATATGATTTCTTGGTATTCCCCTATGACTCATTGCGTTAAAGCCACTCTACTGTGACAAAGTTTTCCTGACACTTCCAAGATGATTTAATGTCCTGACACCAATTGTAAAATTTGTCACCGGTCAGAAAAGATCAATATGTTTAGCCCCTCCCAATGTCCTCAAACACGCAAATATGAGCTAGAAAAAATGTTAACTTAAAAAACCGCGGTCTGTCCATTAACATTTGCATGTCGCAATTGGGTCTCTCCCTTTAGAATACACTCCTTTTTCATTATCTGTTTTGGAATCGTCATGGCCAATGCATCAGGATATTCTCCCAACACTATTTACTTTGGTATGTTTCGTCGAAAAACGATCAAGGCGTTTCAGGGACATTGAAGGAAGATGATAAAGATACGCATTGAAGACGTACAAAAATATTTAATGTGATTTCTAAAAACGTAAAACTCACAGAATGATTTAATGTTGTCACTAACACTGGATTTGAACTAAAGTAATATTAAGCTAAAAATTGACTTTCTTAATTATAATCTTTTGTTTTGTGTAATAAATAGATGTGGATAGTCGTGTCTGCCCAACAGGGGCGGGTCGTCACATAGCGAATGAGATCTCCCGTACATATATCACCTCCCCATAAACCGCGGACAATCGATACGAGCAAATGCGTGCTATCGACTCGAGCATACATGCTTGTGTAGTAATTCATATAATAACAATTATGCGGAACAAATATCTGAAAAGCGACTATTGGCTGACAAAATAAAAGAGTTTATCGGTGACTATACAAATATACGCTGGCGCGAATACTGCAGATTATTGTACAATAAACATTTGATGTGCTGGAGCAAAACACAGTGTAAAAAACGTGTAAATACTGTTGAACCCAAAAATAAAAGAATATCGTACGATTAAATACGCATTTTAAGCTTGATTTAACGTGTATATTTCTAACTTGCAATTTATCATTTGTTTTAGTTGAACAACAAGCATTTCGGCATTTCTGATATAAATATAATCCTGAACGGAGGTTACAAATTTAGGCGACATTGTGAGTTAGGTACTAATTGTGCGCGAGAATATTAAAAATAAAATTCAATTTGAGTTAGCAAATACACATCTGTGGTTACGTGACATACCAATCGATTAAATTTTGTTTGATTCGTTTTTATATTACTAATTACTAAGTCCGATTTGATAGCATGCATTAGCTTGTATTAACAGACGATATACGTACAGGCGACCGCCCTCGCTATATGTCAGCCCGCCCCTTTCGGGTAGACACCATTAGTCAGCTCTAGTAATAAAAGCATTTCCATGTAAACCTTTAAAAAAATTAGATGCATTTCAAGAAACTTCATCATTTAACAATAACACATCCCCGTTTTTAAACGAAATTTAATATTCACATTAGCGATTTATTATATAATTCGTTTGTTTTAATTGATAATTTTATGGTAATATTACTCACAAACTTGAAGATCGTATCATTTTCAGATCATCCACAAAATCTTTTAATACTACTGCTACTACTTTTGTCACATTTTTATATGAATAAATTGAATTACATTTTCGTAATTGAGCTAGTGAATTCTAATAAAAATTTATTCAATTCGTAGGACAAAACGAGTAACTTCACGACCTTAATGCCTTCCTATTGTTAGGTCAAAAGCTATTGCCGGTTGAAGGAATGAAATTTTGCAATTTCGCTGTCGCTTATCGACAACGTGCATATGTCAGGAGATCTATTGCCATTAACTGCAGCGGGCATATCCCGTCTGTAATGGCAAATTTGTAAAGTTTTAATCTTCGTTCTAAAATATGTAGCTCCTAAAGTCATGACATAACCCTACTAAAATTGTAAAGTCCTTATTATTATTATTATTACGATCTTGTACAAGTTTAATTTGCAAACATTGAGTTGCTAGATAATTGCTTATTTTCGCAACAACGTGATGAAATTAATGTTAATAACAGAGGAAAAGATTACTTATCGGCAAATATAGAACAAGAAATTTAATATATGCAACCACATATACGACTGTGTATACAATTTTGAAGATGAGACATGAGTAGATTTGATGAAAGATGTGAACTATGTTCTAGAAGCGGTATACTTATATTATTTGTTTCGAACTGTGTTGAGTAATTACATATTTATACAAAATGTTAGACTCAATTTATAAGACGCCACGCATTTTTGAGTTGAAATATTACGTGCTGACCAAAGCAAAACATCACACTGAAATTTCATATTATAAAAGTACACAAAATTCTCTTAAAATCTAATACGAACGAGATTGTATTATATTTTACTCAACACAGTAACTCACCTTCGTCAATGAGGTCTGTTATTTAACATTTTTTTACGAATGTAAATTTGGCACGAAAAAATAGAATACATCTTTCCCAAAAATAACCGACAAAAGTCATTTTATTTTGTTTGAATTTATCTCCTTTAGTAACGGGTCTTTCATTAAGCGCTTCCTATCTTTAAATTTAAATAAAACAAAGTGTGTGTGAGATATCGAAATTTTTTATTCGTTTGAAAGGCCTATCGACGCCTTTGTGTGTGGAATATAACATCGTGAAAAGCTCCGCCACGACTTCGCTGTGTGGCGCGCATCCGAAATGTCCAATGACTTATTCGCATAGACCTGCGACTTAAAATCTCGCAAGAAAAGTCTGCCCGGGTCAAATCGCACGATCTCGGTTGCCAGTTCACATCACCTCCACGTGAGATGACCATGCCCTCAAATCGCTCGTGCAGAATGTCCAATCTGGCATGAGCTGTGTGGCACGTAGCGCCGTCCTGTTAAAACCACATGTCGTTGATGTCTATATCATCCAATTCAGGCCAAAAGAAGTTAGGAATCGACCTATAGCGCTCGCCGTTGACGGTAATGGTCTAGCCAATGTCGTTCTCAAAGAAATATGGGCCGATAACGCTGCCGGTCCAAAATCCACACCAAACAGTGACTTTTTCGGGATGCATTGGACGCTCTTGGATCTCATGTGGATTAGTATCGCCCCAATTTGACAATTTTGTTTGTTGACGTACCCATTCATCCAGAAATGGGCCTCGTCCTTACATGTTGGCAAACATGGTTGAAGGAGGCTTTTTGTTATTCTTATTTGCAACAAATTAAATCTGTGAATCTACAATTAAATCCTGACGAAGCCGCAGCTATTAAGGAAACTCAGATAAAATTTAAAGATACTTCCTTTGAGGTACAATACGGATCCATAAAGAAAAGAACTCTTAGTTTTTCTTCTTGTTCAGTAGTTTTTCTAAGTCGTCCAATTCAGAGTCTCTTCTACGATGTTGAGTATCTTTTTCGGACAAATCTTTCCAGCAAAGAATAGTTGTAGCAAAATTTCTTTGTATCTGCAATACCCATCGCATACAGTCCAGTAATGCGATCCTTTTCAAAATCACTTAACTGACGATAATTTGGTCATCGAACTATTAGCATTTTAATACACTATTAACTAACTACAGACTGTTACAATGAAATAACAAAATTAATGATTCAAAATAAAAAGAAACACTAATTTTTCGTTGTTTGTATAGTCTAGTGGTACGTCTCCTATTGAAGTGTTTTTCCTATTCATTTTTAGGAGATTGGGATAAACATTTCAACCCGAGTGTACCAAAAAATTGTGTTGGAAACTGTGACGGGCTCCTTGTTTAGGAGAAAGATGTGGATGATTCAAAAGGATGCGATATCTCCTCATAAAACGGAAACCACGAAAACATATTGCGAAACAATTTTCCTAAGTTTTTCTGGACTACCGTTTGGTTGTCTGGTGTAAGAAACATCATTCAAATATGAAGTCTTTGAAATAAAGTTTTTACATAAAAAAATCGCTAGAAGCAATGCGTACATCTATAGGCAGAACAACAATATCGAATATGCTTCTTAAACCGGAGACATCCTAATTGAAATGTATTTCAAAGATTGGATCAACGTCTTCGTGAAAGTGGTTCGTTTAATCCAAGAAATTCTAGTACTGATCGGTCAAGACTAAGGCTAGCAATATAACTAAAAGTGCAAATTCTAAACGCATTACAAGAAGATTCCTCGTTAGTACCCGACAATTAGCTTCAAAATTAAATATCCCATGTAATTGGATAGTTCTACGAGGAAACTTTTTTCGCCCATATCATGATTCTACATTTCAGCTACTATATGAATAAAATAACATATTTTGCAACACAATCTTGAATAGCATTCAAGAAGATGGCTACATTTTAAGGTGTATTCTTGACTGATGAGTTTATGGTTACCAGAGGTGATGTGTTTATTACACACAATTTTCACCATTTAGCAGAGGAAAATCTGCATTAATATGATCACCAAAGAAAGTTTTCGTTAACGTTTGACTGGGTATAATAAATCTCAGAATCATAGAGCAAATTTATCTACCCAATCATCTTGATGCCAATGTATTATTGTATTAGAACAAGTTATTGACGAGATGCTGTTGAACATACGCCATAATATGATTTACATACATGACGGAGCTCCTGCTTACTTTACTTGTAATGTAAAAGAGTGATTTGATGAAAACTTGGCTGAAAGATGAATTGATCGCGGCGGTTCTATCTTATGGCCCGTGATATCTCCCGACCTCAATACTTTAGATTTTCTTATACGATAATTTCTTAAGATGCTGTCGAACTTAAGAACAGAATTAACGCAGTAGGATTAGAACTTTCACCAGAAAGACTCGAACGAGCAGCCATACATTACTTTGCAGATTGCAAATATGCTTAGACACAGACGGATTTCAATTTGAACTATTACGTAAGCAATAGTGTCAAAGATCAATCCTGTTTGTATTATTTTGACAATAAATAATTTCATGAACAAATCATATTGCACAAAGTATAGAATAGAAAATGTTCATTCATCCACCTGGTACTACTAATAACGGGTAAAGTGTATTCGAAATTGTATGTTGTCCTGAAAACATACGAAGCTTGGTACAACATAAAGATTTTTGATTTAGAACTAAACAAAGAACGTTGCTGCGTGTAGCTTTTATGCCAATTTATATACACCCTGTATACTGCACTTACAATACATACATCGTACAATCAAAATAAGTCTCCGTCTTAATGTTAAACACTATACAATCGATCGATAGTAATATGTAGCAATCTAACGAAGAGAATTAATTAACCTGCCAATAAACAAGCGTAATTTATTGAACACAGAACTTGTTCCACAACCAGATGAAAACAATGAAAATATCACTTCAGTTAAAGAATTGAAAAAATGTAGTCATCCAAATATGTTTTATGCTCTATCAAGCGGAAATATGGATTGATTAACTCTAATTAAAAATTTTCATACAACTAATACGATAAAAGCGATCAAAATTGTTACCTTCTGGAACGATGTACACTACCGGTCATATTTATTTGCCCACCCTTAGTTTTAGCCAAAATTATTAAACTATCAAATGTGTACTGAAAATTTATTTATTGTACCAATACAATAGTGTAAAATAAACATAAAATAGTTACATTTGTCTTATATAAAAACTTTATCATTAATTATTATTAAATTTTGTTCTCATCAATGTGCCCACTTCTATTTTTGATAATTGCGGCAACCTTTCAATTAATTTTTGCAGTGTATCTTCTGTAATTTGTGCCCAGGCTTCTTGAAGTTGTTTCCACAGTACAGTGGTGGGTGATAGAGCACGTTCTCGAACCTTCGGTCCAATTCTTCCCAAAGAAGCTCTATTGGGTTCAGATCAGGACTTAGAGCTGGCCATACCATTATAGAGATTTGTCCTTGCTCTTCTAGTTGACGCAAGTAATCGCCACACAATCTAGAAGTGTGTTTCGGATCGTTGTCCTGTTGAAATACAAAGTTTTCGCCAAGAATCCTTAGTCCTGAAGGAACAGCATTATTTTTTAAAATTTCCTTCTAGCCTTTTTTTCTTAGGATTCCCTCAATTTTGACGAGATCGCCTAGAGATCTTCCACCAAAACACTTCCAAATCATTACTGAACCTCCTCCATGTTTTACGGTAGGCGCAATACATACTGGCAGTACTCTCTCTCCTGCGGATCTTCTTACGAATATTCGCCTTTTACTACCGAAAAGTTCTAACTTCGATTCGTCTGTCCACAACACATTATTCCACTGATCAATCGTCCAATTCTTATGTTCTTTAGCCCAATTTAGTCGTTTTATCTTGTTTTTCTTTCGTAGTAGTGGTTTTCGTAGAGCAATTCTTCCATATAAACCCGCTTGCTTTAACCTTCTCTGTACCGTGGACACACTAATTGGTTTAGCACGCGCTCTATTCATTTCAGCAGCAATTTCTGATACTATTTTTCGTCTATCGTGTCTACTTATCCGTATTAGATGCCGGTCATCTGCAGATGTCGTCGCTTTGCGTCGTCCAGATCTTCTTTTGTTGGAAAATGTACCACTTTCTTCAAATTTTTTAACGTTATAATCAACGGTTCTGCGATTTAATCGTAATTCTTTTGCAATTTCGCGATTACTTTTACCCCTACAATGATAAGCAATTATCATAGCACACACTTTAACAGATAATTCCTTCGTCTTCGACATTGCATTAAAATATTCACAATAATTCTCTATTTCACTGCTTTCGCAACAAAAGATGAACGATGACTGACATAAAATTTATTTTCCTTTTTGAATAACACATCCTAATATTGTAATTAGTTAGTACAATAACACAATATTGGTAACACCTTTCGGAAATGCAGGTAAAACTGTTAATACTGTAGGGATTAGCCTATATAATAATTATGGTATTTTTCCAATTTATGACACCTTTACGATATATCATAAACAATTTAAGATTTTCGTAGAAATTCATATGGAATTACTTCCACTAATAATATTGTTGAATAATTATAATACAGAGTTTTCGAAAGATAATCCGTATTTCAGGAAACACATAAAATTGGGGTGGGCAAATAAATATGACCGGTAGTGTATGTAGGTATATCGGTGTCCGTTGTAACGAACTCAACACAGAAAAAGAACGTCATTGTAATTCCTAAAAGAAATGTGCAGTCAACAGCAGAGTTTCTTAAAAATTAAATTTATTTTTCAATCCAGACATGTCATGAACGATACGTATTTTATAATTGATTTTGTTACCGGTGACCTGCGCGACCCGCCCGACTTATTTTTCTTTCCTTTAGTTTATGCTCTTTTTGTCTACGTTGAAAAAGGATCTTTAAAGTTCGTTCCTTGTTACAGTAAAGAACAATGGTAAAATTATTCTTTTGTAGGAGAGTGAAGGGACATACGAAAGAGAAAAGTAACTGTGTGGAGTTATTATTCAAGAGGCAGAGTTCACTTGATCAGAATGCAGAGCAGTCGGCCAGGAAGCAAACAATTGTAGCCCGGGTTTCTTCCTGTACCGTCTTGTTTGTTCGACTAGTATTATTGAAGTTGAAGAACGAGAGAGACGGGTGAAAGAGGCAGAAGTACAAACGAATTAACAACGCAAAGGAAATATGAAATTTAATTATAAGGAAGTTTCTGTTTAAGTTAAACGTATTTCGAAAATTTTAAATCTCGAATCGTGATGGTGGAAGAAACTTTTTCCGTTAATAAGAAAATTTACAAAAGCCAGCGTATAAAAGCACTTGATGTAGAAGTTTAATTACACGAAAAATATTTAATTTCATTTTATAAACAGAAATATTTGAATACGTATTTCGCAATTGTTTTAAATTGAGCGGGATTCATTATATTTTTATGTTTTACGAAACATTGTGATTCCTTCATATTTCTCGTTTTATATTAAATATGAATTGTAAAATACATATTAAAAATAGAACAGGACTTACATTAATTTTAACGTGAGCTAAAGCAAAAGGTAGAAATATTTTTTCATAACCCCCAGAGAGGTCAACAATTTAGTCAATAGGGCAAGTAGGATGAGTACCACCATTTGGAGTGATCTTCAAAATTTAACTAAATCATAATCTAGAATTTATTAGTCTATAATCTTGTTTAAATTTGTCTAAATCCAAAATTAGGTCGGATGTCAACAAACATTTTAGCCCATGCCCTTAACTGATTAGTACATTTGGGTGTATTAACGCTGAAACGCTGTATGGTTTCCTTGACAGAAAGAGAAGTAATAAGGTGCGTCGACTATGGCACGCTATACTTTATTTTGGAACCTCTGAAGCATATCGACAAGTTTCTGGGAGACCCCATAGTTGAATAGCGATGGATTAGGATGGCTTTGTAACTATAACAGCACTTTGTTATCTAGGAATAGATTTAATATACAGTCAATAAGCCAATAGATTTGATTTAGTATAAGTCCCAATTGTTTACGCTTTGATAATATTAGCAATTGTTGATCTTCACTTCACGCGACGGAATCCTTAACGGTTCTCTTCGCGGGTGACACATCCACAGTTATAGACTCTGGGAATGAAGACTTGAGTATGGGCATAACAGAAAATATACATGTGTTAGGGAAGTGGTTTGCGGCAAATAACCTACAATTAAATCTATCCAAAACCCATCTGCTGACCTTTGGTAACAGTTTACCGACAGATGTGGTGGTGGGTGATGAAGTGCTTGCCTCTAAGTGTGGCCTTAGGGTTTATTCTGACTCTTTAACATCCATGAACTATCTGGGGGGCTGTCTCGATTCTGCTACTGCTTGCGTGTTATTTCTTGTAACGTTGGTGTGAAGGCGGGGCTGCTTTCTTACTTCGCCTATGTACATTCGAGGCTCCAGTGTGGTGTGGTGTTCTGGGGCAATTCCATCGACTGGCGGAGGATATTTATCCTCCGAAAGTCATGTATTAGAGCAATTTATGGCATGTAATCAACAGAGAATTGTGTGGGTGTGTTTCGATCTGCCAAAGTACTAACAATGCCCTCAATTTATATACTTCAGTGCACGCTGCATATGAAAATAAACTATAACGTATATATATATATATATATATTGTTTGATTGCGAAACATTGGATACATTGTCAGAATACCAGCATTCATATTAGTAAAAACAATACGGAAAAGGGGTAGGAACGGAGAGAAAAGGAGAGATCGATGCAGGAAAAAGTGGAAGGTGTAGAGTCAAATTGGGAAGGTGTAGAGTCAATGGCCAGAGATAGAATACTATGAAGAAGAATAACAAAGAAAAAGAAATTAATAGAAGAATATGTTTGCAATTGAATACATTAATCACAACACATCGCATATAACTGTCAGCATACTGCAAACTAGGAAATTTAAGCATAACTTTATTAATAGCTGTCACAAAAGCAATCATTCCTCGTTTACGCGATATTGTTACATACGACCACAACAACGTTTGAAAACAAACTGCTTGCCAAATGGGACGCTGAAATCCAGGTTTGCCCGAACTTGTTCATTGTCTCACTGTCAATTAACGAGTTCCAGACATTTTTGGATGGACAAGTCGTGCCAACAGCACACACTTGAATTAATTGCTTCGTTCTTTGGTAGGTATTTGAAAAACGCAACACTATTAAAATTCTATGTTAAGGACGAGACCACCATCTATCAGTCCAGTCGCTTCAAAAAAGAATCGTTTTTCTCACGTTTAAGAAACATATAGCAATATTTACAAGCGCCGTCAAGAGTATTTCTCTGAGTTCATGTGGAATCCAAATATCGAGCTTGCTAACGCATTCTAGCTTTTTCATGTGGTGGTCAAAGCTTAAATGATGGACGTTTAACGTTTCTGCAGCCTGTCATGTCGTGTGCCATAGATTTGATTCGATCAACGTCTTTATCTTGTAGTTGATGACTACAAGATAAAGGCGTTGATCAACTTCAAGCCTCCCTGATGGAAGAGCCTCATTAAGATTAAAATTACCTACAAAGAAATTTCGTGAATCATCATTGGCAACGACATTTTTAAAGAGCACTGTTACTATAAACTTTATGTACTTTTCACAAGCTCGACTCTGTTTTTTTAAAAAATCAAGTTAGGGCTATCAATATACATACTTTTAACATTCATTTATACGGCAAATCGCCGAGGTATCAAGCGTCTGTACACAAGCTCTAGGAACTTTGTTCTCGATCAGCGAGATACACGCGTTCTCGCTATTCAATACATTCTTGTGTTGGACGAGAGAGAGAAGTAATATTAATTAATTATTTTTCTGTAAAGAAGAAAAGATATGATAAACTCTTCGAAGGAATCGTTCGTTAATAACACAAGTCTACCTGAAGATGAGTGAATCTTTGAAACATATGTAGTAGACAGGGTTTTATTAACATTTAAATGATTCCTTTTAACATTCAACATACATACAGATATACGCGAATGACTCTGGCATTTGTGAAACTAAATTAGCGCAATCTGTTGCAAAAATGCGTCATGACTTTCCTGACAATCCAATAGGCTGAATACGCATACGTTTGTGTAATAAAATAAAAACGTTTTTGATTCTACATCTATCTACATATTGAAAATTATCAAAGATCTATCTACTAATTCATTACAGGTTCGCCTGGTAAGAAATATACCATTTAACTCCACGAGTATGTAAATGTCGGTGTTGAGAGCTTTCGTGTCTGATATAGCACATAATAGAAACGAATGAATCCATTTTCTTGTTTAAAATATATTTCAGCAATCTAACAATCGCTAACTATACCGTGCTGTCATATTAAAATGCTACAAACACCGTATCATATTATATTCGGGTCTAGATGCCGAATGCCGATCAGAATGTAAAGTGGTGGGGCGCGAGTCAGTCGAATCACAACAACGACTGACTTCAGATTACAGATTAAGTAGTTATTCGTGTCGCCTACAGTCAAATTAGTGGTGGGGCTGCAGCTAGTACGATCAGTAATCATTTATAGTCGTGATTCAAATGACTCGCGCCCTACAACTTTACATTCTGATTGGTATTCGGCAGCTAGACCCGAATATAATGTGGTACAGTTTTCGTAGCGAAGTAAAATGAATGCACGGTATGTACTCATATGCACTCCACAATAGAGTAATATCAAATACATATTTTACATATTTATATAAATTTTACTAAAATTTAATATTATATTTTGATTTTCCTTTATTTTCGCGAAACCCTTTAAATGTTGAAATTTTCGTTCATAAATTTATTTTATTTGACGGTTCTATATTATGTAAATAAGCTACAAAGTCCATAAAAATTAATATTCTCTTTGATGACAAATATATTGAAATGTTTAAATTAATATTTTTTTCCAGAACATATTAGCAATGGACGGATTAAATACCTACGAAAAATAAAAACTTGGGGGAATGAAGTCAATAATGTCAGTAAAGTTAAAATTTTAAGGAAGGGAGCTTAAAATGACAGCGGATGGTGTTTGGGAAACGAATTAGGGTGCGTCCGTAAATCTTAGCTTTATATATATACAAGATGAGCCGCGTATAATATCGAACGAAGTTTATCGAATAGCGGATAAAAATTTTACAATTCAGAACACGAGTACTGAAACTGGGAATATTAAAGCTCAGTGGATAAAAAAACGTTATTCAATTTATACGCAGAAATTTTTAATTCCCTAATGACCAACTTTCGTTTTCCTAACCGTAATGCCATAACTTAAACGATATTAACTTTTTAAATGGAAGTCGACGCCAAATAAATTCCTCTGAAATGAGTGAAATATTTCTCTTTATTAATAAAAAAAAATCAATTTTTTTGCGGCGGCGTTTTGTGTAAATTACATTATATACATATATACATACATATATATATACATATATATATATATATATATATATACATATATATATATATACATATATATATATATATATATTAATTATACTCTCTTTTCATCAAAGAAACCATCGTTCGCGGCGATTACAGCTTTTGTTATTCGGGGCATTCTTTCTATTAATTTTCTCATTACATCTGGTGTAACGTTATTCCATTCTTTTTATAGAATATTCCAAAGTTTTTCGTTCGATGTTGGACATTCCTTTCTAACTCTTCTATAGAGTTTATCCCATAATAATTCAATGGGGTTGAGGTCCGGACTCTGAGGCGACCATGTCATTACTTTCAAAATATTTTCATTTTTCTCCGCCTCAAGGTAATTTTTACACAACAACGACGTGTGTTTGGGGTCATTATCATGCACAAAATCAAAATTATTACCGATTAATCGCAGGCCTGATGATAAAACGTGATTTTCCAAAATTTCTCGGTAATTCTCGTTCCTCATAATACCATCTATTTTTATCAAATCTCCCATTCCGGCTAATAAGAAACAGCCCCAGACTATTATAGAACCACCCCCATGTTTCACTGTTGGAGCTATGTAATCTGGCAACATTGTTTCTCCTGCCGATCGTCTGATAAAAATTCTTATCTTTTGCCCGAATACTTCAAATTTCGATTCGTCACTCCACAGTAAGTTCCACTTCCACTCATCGATTGTCCAATTGCGGTGTAAGCTTGCCCATTGAAGTCGTTTCTGCTTATTTTCACGTCGTAATAATGGTTTCCGTGAGGCAACGCGACCGTGTAAATTTGCTTCCATTAATCATCGTTTCTTTTGCTAATTAATTTAATTCTTTCGTCGTCAGCTTTGGAAGTACCTCTCGATGGTCCCGACCGATTACAGTCTTCCAAACTGACAGTTTCTTCAAACCGGCGAGTTGTGAGACTCACTGTCGATTTTTTCACTTTTAATTTTTCGCCAATACCGCGAACTGAATACCTCTCACGATGCAAAGTAAATATCGCTGATCATGTTCCACTATTAAGCGGCTTTTCCCGTGACATTTTGTAAACAGAAATTACACTATTCGCTTACAAAATAGACAACTTCACACAAGCACGTTCAGTAATCTTCTGATGGGCACAAGGAGCTAGTAAGGGTAACTGACTCATTTCCGGTAAATTTCTAGACCTTAGTCCCTTCTTAGTAACCGTACCACTAATCATGATATGTAGTTGGGATTATCGTACAATGCTATTGAGATGCAATATCAGGTAATTATAGTTATTGTTAGATAAAATTGTTTCTATCATATTATTTTGAGAATATATACAAATTTATACCTATTTCAATTATAAACCTTCTTAAGAATAAAGAATAATTATACTATCGCTATTTCTTGGCATTAATATAATTTTTATGATCGTTATATAAAATTTAATAAAGTCTATACTTCCATGAGCGGGAGTGTATATATATATATATATATATATTAAATATTGAATAAAAAAGGGGTGCAAATGTAAGTTGACATCGGTGTCTATTAATGATTGAAACTGATGTTATGTCAAATCTAGAAGATTTCGTGGTTTATTATTTGATTTGTATCTAGCAGAGATATCGAAATGTATCATAATCAATCCCAAGATATGTATGCAACTGAGCTATTCAACGAGATATTCCTATACCATAACAGATTGTTGCAGCATCCAAATATCAAAAAAATTATTCAAACCAACAGAGGACGTGAGAAGAGTGAAGAGAATCACACCTTTCGATTTTGTTACTAAATTGAAATAGTATATGGTGTGTACTTTAATATAGTTAGCTGCGTTCAATAAACTCAATCTGATCAAGTCATTTATTGTCAATAAAAGAGGCTTAAAAATAAGGGAACGATTTTCTACAACGATGCGGTCATTTTACAGTTTGGTTTCAAATACCATAAAATATGTAGGATTATCCTGACTGAAGAAAGACCAAAATATCTAAAAAAATTAACAAACGAGACAACAATGAAATATTTCATTAAGAATTAATCAAATTCTAAAATAAAAAATTCTTAGTGTATATGACGAAAAATGATGCCAAATTTTCGTAAAAATGCAAAAACTTAGTATAAACTGTCATCTGGATTGTATATATACAACTGTCTTAGAATTGCTCCCAAATTAGAGCAATTATAAGACAATTGATGTTACAAGTGAGACACGCTAACCTATTAACAATTTGAAGCAATATCCTCTTTGGAAATAAACAATAGGGACACTGTATGAAAACAAGAATTTTTTGTTTCATAAATTTTAATATAAAAAACAAAATAAAGAGACGAGTTTTGAAATGAAGAATTATTATTCCAATAATAAAATATCGTAGAAATTAATGATAAAATGAATCACTTGTTGCCTTGACCCTCGAAGCTTCCAGCTGTTCAAGTTTCAAATTTAATCCATTTCTTTTGAATGCAACAAACTAATGTCTTTGCTGGTTTAGAATCTCGGAACGGAGTCTTTAAATCACTTTATTGAACAAACTTTTGAGCAACATTTAATACTTCTTTGTACATAGATACATAAAATTCCCTTTTTGATAAAACTTTTAATTACTGTGATAAATCATCATCCATTGCTTCAGTTAAGGCTTCTTTCAGTATTATTTCTTTTATACCCTTCAGTCTTCTCCACAGCAAACTTTTGTCAATATGATAGCTCTTTTCTGATTTACGAAGCGTAATTTTTTTTCATTCAGTTTTCGCAAGGCTTATTCCAAATCTATATTCGTGTAATGCTTGTGCTTTGGAATCTAACTTTCACTAATTGTTATGATTTCAAATTAGTCATTACGTCGCTATACAAGCGTTAATACATTTTCTTGCTGCAGAAGATCTCCAATTCCTTAATATTTTCAATTAAAATTTGACGTGTAATATTTTGTCTTGTATAGTATCTTGTTTAACATATGTCATACATTTTCAATGAGACTTATGTCATGTGAATTATCTAGCCAAGACCAAACCAGAATAGTTTTATTACGTAGACAATTTGAAACCGATTTACAGTTTTACAGGGAGCTTTACCTTGCATAAATTTAAAAGATTAGGAACAGAATCTAATTGCGTTCAAATATAAGCAACAGAATTGACAGCAAGTCTTATATAATGTTCTTTCTTCGTGATACCATAACTTACACAAAGAGATTCTCGTTCCTTATTTTAAATCATGACTGATGAGAGATGTTTGACAGCCTATTGTATGCAGCATGAGTAAAACTTCTCAGAAAACTTCTTATCAATTATATTTTGCAACAGCATTACTAGTTACCTTTTCCCAACACTAACTTGTAGCCGCTTTCACAGTTTTACATGGAGCTTTACCTTGCATAAATTCAAAACATGAGGAACAGAATCCGATTGCGTTCAAATATAAGCAATAGAATTGACACCAAAAGTCTAATGTTCTTTCTTCACCATTACTTACACAAAAAGATTCTGGTACCCTACTCTAAACAATAACTGATGAGAGATGTTTGACAACCTGCAGCGTGAGTGAAACCTCTCAAAAAATTTCTTACCAATGATATTTGCAACAAAATTACTAATTATCTTTTCTCAATACAGAATATTTTAAATATTTCGCAGATTTCTCAGCGAGATTCGACTTCATTTTAAATGAACAGTTGAACGTAAAAAAATAAATTCCACGAAAATTCTTACTGTTCCAATTTTTTTGGTAAGGTTCTGTACAAAATATTAGGAAAATGATATTGTCTGGAAGATATATGTACATTCTAAGGTGTCCGTTTCGTATGTATAGTAGTGTATATAGTAGTATTTCTTAACAAACAATAACGAGCGAGCACCTTTTCTTAGTATTCTTGTTTTTTTTGACAGCGATTCGTATACATATAGTTACAGAGACTAAGCCGTAACAAAGTTTCTACGAAAAGAGCGATCAATCTACAAACCTGTCACAGTTAATGATAGTAGCTTACATTTCCGATGTCTAAACATACTTTAATGCAGTCCATTTATAATGTTAAAACTTATCGGTTCAATATTTACGGAAGAGGAAAGCTAATATTGATTTAATTTCATTTTAATTTAATTTTAAGCACCACAATCTTTAAATTACAATATAAAGAATGTTTCAATACCCCGTTCTATGTTAATAACAATGAGCGGAACTAGAAAAAATCTAGATAGCCTTGATAATTGTACGTTGCCTAGTGTAATAGTGACATTTTTGTATTTATGTGTCAAATTTGACTTCTATCTGTTGATTATTTTATGATTTATGAAGTTTTTCGCAACAGAAAATTAGCTTTGTGAATTTAGAACATCGCAGTGTCAACAAATTTTTGACAGAGCAACAGAATTCTCATAAAATTATTCACGAACTAATATGCCTAGTGAATGGAGAGGAAAATTACATAAATAACAAACATTTTTCTGATATAGGCAGCTTTAGACTGTTATACACTATAAATAAAAGTCAAAAACTTAATTACTTAGAGATATTGTTATGGACGAGGTAACCATCTCTCCCACTCACCCGCCACTCTGAGAGACACACACATGTACAGTATCGTACAATCGAATTAGAACCACCTATAGTTTTTAAATATATATATAAATTATATATTAAATAAAGAGAATATCTAATCACTTATTCTAGTATCTTCTCTATTGTGTTGGTAATAATCTTCAGCATCGGGTATAAAATTCATATTATTCTAACCACTATCAGGTTGTCCTTAGGGACAAGGGTACAAGGTGAAATTTACAGGTAACATGAAGGGGTTCTTTTACCTGCTCTTCATCACTATGTGCCTATCATTGCAAGAGTTAAGCGATTGTTTAGTAGCAGTTCCAGATATTTGTTAAATGTTTAGATATTGTATAAAATTTTAAACCAATTTTCGTTGGGTGTTGTGCACATAGTGCTAAATTTTGAACAATGGGGAAACATAAAAACATTTCAAATGAAAAAAAGATCACAATAAAGATTTTATTAAAAACTGGAAAGTTTGCTCATCGGGAAATAGCAAGGAAAGAATGTGTTTTCTGTCATACCGTGGAGAGAGTAGCGAAATTAGATCAAGAAACCCACCACGTCAAAGTACTCGCTGACAAGGGATTAGAAAAACCACAAAATGCGAAGACCGCAAAAACGTATGAACTGGTTCATTATGAATAACCTATTTGAATCTGGATAAAACCAATTTTATACAGTTTGCACTTGGCATTGAAAGAATAAACAGAAGTTTGTTCTTATATATCAATTCAGTCGACCAAATTCTTGGGACTATGCCTTGAAAATCGTTTCAGTTAGGAGACGCACTAATCAACTTTGTAAGAGTCTTTCTTCCGTATCTTACGCTATTTGCAGATAGTCTCAGATAGTTAATAAGAAAATCGTTTTGGCATATTATTATGCTAACTTTCAGTCCAGAATAACATATGGTGTTATTTTTTTGATACGTCGGGTTTCTAGAATCAGGGTTTTATCAAGTAGAAAGCTGCTATACGAAACATGGCATTTCAAGAAAAACTTCGTGTCGTCCCTATTTGAAGAAACCGAAACTTTTAACGAGAGTCTTGTGTACCGAAATATGTACTAGTTTTCAAATAAACTTGCTAGCATGTGCATCGTTGATAAGACCGTATTTTTATGTGTAAATTGCTGAGTAAACGAAATAGGAGACCGATAGTGCCCGAAATCGCCAAAGAAATGAATCGCAACCGTGCAAAAAAATTTCTGTTACTACGGTGAAAAGAATATTAAAAGCTGCAAATCTTCACGGTCGCATTACCGTAAGAAAACCCTTACTTCTAAGGGGAAATAGTCAGAAACACAGAGAGATTGGACACTGGATGATTGGAAAAGTATTTTGTGGATGAATCAAAGTTTGAAGTATTGTCCAAATACTTCAAACAAAAATCAAGACGTGATTTTGTAAGAAGAGCGAGCGGTCAAAGAATGCTGCGGGATTGTACAGTGCAACCGCCAAACAAGGAAGAAGTTTTGTGCTTGTTTGGGGTTGTTTTTGCTACACCGACACAGTATTATGTCTTGAAGTGAATCGAGAGTATTTTGCGAAAGGAGGGTTATTTAGAAATATTGCAAGAAAATGTAATACCATCGGGGCTACGTTTAATCGCCGAAAATTTTGCGTTTATGCAGGACTACGACCCCAAATGCTCAGCAGTAATATGTAAGAAGGAGTGTCCGAAAAGTGGATCCTACCTCAACGAATCACTTGTGGAACATATTGCAAGAAGAATGGAATAGATAGCGAATAGAGTCCTTGAAAAACTCGTGAAACGGATGCCTCGAATTGTACGGGCTGTTCTCGCGCAAGAGGGGGTTTCTTCGATGAGCGGAATGTTTAAGATATCTTTGTTTATTTAACGTTAGAATTACTTTAATTTTTATTATTATATTCTATTAACATCGATGAACAATAGTGCAATAAAAATTTTAAGTTTTGACATAAATAAGTTTTCTCTTCTTTTAAATTTACTCCGAATTAATAAGGACGGCAGTATACATTTATCAATTAATTTAAAAAAATATTGTTTTAATTTTCTTAAATATAGATTGATTTGTAACTAGAAATTATATACAAAAATACACTGAATACACAAATTAATTAATGCGCATTTTTGTACAAGAATCAAATGAAACCAAATAAATGAACAAAATTTTTCATTTCAATCAACGAAAGCTTCTCCCTTTTTAAAATTACTCTTATGTATTACCAAACATATTCTGTAAAATTGGGTTTGAAATACTCCTTCAGATCAATTACGTTTATCTCCTAAATTTTCCCACAAGCATACACACTGGAAATTGAATGAAGAGAAAGTGAAACGAGGGTGCGTTACCCCGTCAAAATGTCATCGTCGTTCTCGCAAAATCGGATGACACATTGTTACAGGTAACTTTACCATCAACGCGATTGCCTCCTGAATAGAATGGCAGCAGCAGTCTGTCTTTTATTTAGCGTGTCACGCCTACATACGTGCATGTAAAGACGGTCATGTGTGGACAATAGAATATCACACCTTGAGCGGCTAGAGTGACACCTATAACATACCTCTAAGTAGACAGGGGACTTGTAATCGAAAGTACTATTGACGCGATGAAACGTAACGTTCAGATGGGGCAACGAGTGGAGTTTCTGCGCTAGTGTGGGGATGCTGTAAACGTCATCCCCCGGAGAGCCCATCACAGCAACGAGGCCGAGCGAACTCCTTCACGTCACGCCATCTTCACTTTCGATGTTTCGTCCGTTCCTTTCAATGATGTCCTGAAACAAAATCATCGTGAAATATTTATTAGTTACATGTGTTGCTCGTAATAAATCATAGGTATATACGTATGACATGTTTACTCTTTCTATATACAGGGGATTCGAAAGTCAGGTTTGTTTCGTGTTGGCGAAATTTTACATATAAAAAAGAATGGTTTAAAAATGTATTTCTTTTACAATAGTAATATAAATCTACACGATCAACTTATTTATGTATACAGGAAAATTCGAAGTACTTTAATAATAATAAGCTTTATTGCCCAACAGAACAAGTTCCAATTACAGGACAACTAATACTAACTGTAGCTGTAAATAGTAAGAAAACACATTGAATTAAACGTGAAATGAGCTTAATCAATATATTATATTGTTTTGCAGTGATTAGATTACTTTCATGAAGGGAAAAAATTAATTGCATAAAGGGAAGAAAAAATAAACATAGTATATGGATACGGTAAAGAAAAACTACCTACGCCAAGTTAAAATACTAATAAATTACTAGATTAAGCGAGTCGATATTATAATTTTTATAATTTTTATTTATAGATAAAAGCAATACTATAAGAAATATGCCTAAACTGTAAAAAAGATAGATCAAAGTAGATATCTATGTTCAAAATTCCTTTCAGAATAGGTATGATTCAATTGAAAAAACTTAAATTTAGCGAACCTGCGTTGAACCATCAACAATTAACGATTTTAGCCTTGCATAATACGTGGGTTGTCTTGTAAGTTTTGCATATAGAACTGGAATAAAACAGTAGATAGCTTTTAAAGACTTTATTGTTTTTCGAAATATTCTCCACAAAGACTAGTACACTTTTACATGCGCTCGAAGCAATTCTGGAAGCAGTAGTGACTGGAATCTTTGACCACGCAGTCCGTTCTTGATTTTCGGAAAGGTAAAGAAATCGTCATGACTTAGGTCCGGACGGTAGGGAAGATGGTCCAACAATTTGACGTTTTGTTGCATTGTCTTGGTGGAGAATGATTCGTCGTTCGAGGTTGGTTTTTCGAAGCTCAGCGATGACTTGCGGCATACAAATTACTGTATACCAATCGACATTAACAGTTCTTTGATCTTGTAGAGGAATTGTTGCTACATGATCTGCTTTCGAGACAAATGTTATGACCATCTTTTCTTCACCTTGGAATACCCAAACGGGCAACTGGCGACCAACGTCGCAGATGCTACAATATTATTCTAAAATATTAATTTCAGTTCTTGTTTTTCGATATAATTGATGTTACGTAATTCATTACTACGTTTTGCTGAAACCAGAAACTACTACTGTCAGCAATTCGGTAATTTAAAAACAGCAGTCCAAGAAAAGACGCCGGCTATGTTCAATAGGAAGGACATCATACTGCTTCATGATAATGCTAGACCACATACTGCTTTGGAGACATGTCAGTCCACCATACTCCCCGGATCTAGCATCCTCCGATTATTACTTGTTTCTTTTCTGCAAGGCAAAAAATTCAAAAACGAAGGAGATATCGGACAAGCACTGGTTCAATTTTTCGCCTCTAGACATAAGGCAGTTTTTAAAAATGGGGTATAAAAATTGCCATCATGCTAGCAAAAAGTTATAAATGATTATAATAAAGTTTATTTAACGTATGAAAAATTTATTATTTTGTTATGTTCTAAAAACGGACAGAACTTTCCGGCAGACCTGATATTTCCAGAGGATGCTAGATATAGAAAATACAAGAAGTGAAATAGTGAAATTAGAGAAAAAATAGGAGTGACATCGGCTAAAGAAATTCTGGAAAAAGAATTAAGTGGTTCGGCCATGTAGGAAAAATGAGAGAGGAAAAACAAGTTATGAGTATTTGGACATTGGGACCGACAAAATAAGAGAGATATCTCGGTTTATCTCTCTTATTCAGAGGATGCTAGATATAGAAAATACAAGAAGTGAAATAGTGAAATTAGAGAAAAAATAGGAGTGACATCGGCTAAAGAAATTCTGGAAAAAGAATTAAGTGGTTCGGCCATGTAGGAAAAATGAGAGAGGAAAAACAAGTTATGAGTATTTGGACATTGGGACCGACAAAATAAGAGAGATATCTCGGTTTATCTCTCTTATTCAGAGGATGCTAGATATAGAAAATACAAGAAGTGAAATAGTGAAATTAGAGAAAAAATAGGAGTGACATCGGCTAAAGAAATTCTGGAAAAAGAATTAAGTGGTTCGGCCATGTAGGAAAAATGAGAGAGGAAAAACAAGTTATGAGTATTTGGAAATTGGGACCGACAAAATAAGAGAGATATCTCGGTTTATCTCTCTTATTCAGAGGATGCTAGATATAGAAAATACAAGAAGTGAAATAGTGAAATTAGAGAAAAAATAGGAGTGACATCGGCTAAAGAAATTCTGGAAAAAGAATTAAGTGGTTCGGCCATGTAGGAAAAATGAGAGAGGAAAAACAAGTTATGAGTATTTGGACATTGGGACCGACAAAATAAGAGAGATATCTCGGTTTATCTCTCTTATTCAGAGGATGCTAGATATAGAAAATACAAGAAGTGAAATAGTGAAATTAGAGAAAAAATAGGAGTGACATCGGCTAAAGAAATTCTGGAAAAAGAATTAAGTGGTTCGGCCATGTAGGAAAAATGAGAGAGGAAAAACAAGTTATGAGTATTTGGAAATTGGGACCGACAAAATAAGAGAGATAAACCGAGAACATGAGACAATTTAGTAGAGGAAATATTGAGAAAAAGAAGTGAGAATTGGAAGTCAGCGATGTTTCGCTTAGAACAGAAACGAATGGAAAAAATTGGTAAAACAAAACAGGACACATTAAACAGATTCAAACTTCGCACCCTAATAAACGATATTAAGATTACGATTATGTTATTTCCAAAAAAAATTGTTTAAAAAACAATTTATTTTTGTGTTTTCGACCTTGATAAAATTATCATATTTAAACTCTAATTTAAAAATAAATTATATGGCTTATTGTTTCAAATACTTTTTTATACATTTTATTTCAGGCCTTATAATGATTATATACTTCTTAATTCAAGAAATCAAAAAGCAAATATTTAAAAACAAATTAAAACGTATAATATAGCATTGTACATGTTTAATATACAAACGTTATCTGCATATATGTTTGTATTAATACGTAAAATTCTGTTTTATCACAATAAATACAAACAGCATGAATACCTGCATTTATAAATTGTGTACCATTTTATATTAAAAACACGTAGATTTCCTGTTTACTGGAACAGTTTCTAGAGTATCGTTAAAGGGAGATAAATAACGTGCAAAGGTAATTCAAATAAAAGTGAATAACCTATTCTATAATTAATAACCCTCGTGACAATTCGTTTTTATTACACGCATTTCGTAAATTAGTAGCATAAAAAGCAGAGAAGTAGAAATTACAAAAACGTTTAAGGAGCGGTAATATTAAGGAAAGTTTTACGATTATAGTCGCTCTCATTAAAATAATGTATGTTCATAAAATTTGCAGTAAATCCCTTATATCAGATACTTGACCTGAAGCCCGAATTTAACACGCCGAACACGTAGACGAGATAATGTTTCCTATTTTCAAAGTTGATTTACTTCTAGTTGATGCTTAACTTTTTCTTCTTTTTTATATGTTTATAAATATATTTTTGTGTGAATATTTAAAACTCTTAAGCATATATTGT
Source organism: Dermolepida albohirtum (assembly GCA_031893035.1). Classification (NCBI taxonomy): domain Eukaryota; kingdom Metazoa; phylum Arthropoda; class Insecta; order Coleoptera; family Scarabaeidae; genus Dermolepida; species Dermolepida albohirtum. The sequence continues at coordinate 124,796 of JAVIWB010001898.1, read as the reverse complement.
AAAAGACGAAATTAAAATAGAAAATTTAGTGAGGTACCCAAAAATACAGTGTCCGAAATGGATAAAACAATTTACAACGGGAAGAGAACTAATAGAAATTATTAAAACAATAACATTGGATCACAATGTGGCCAAGAAGTAAAAGAAGGACCAGAAATAATGATGGGATGAAATGAAGGAAGATATAATGTAAAAACAGAAAAGAGTAAATGAAGAAGAATCATGAACATTATCAGGACACAAGACGATATGTAAAAAAATAAAGAAAAAAAAAGGAATAATGTGCCTCAGCAAATGGATTTAAATAATAAATGCTTGAAGTATTAGTTATAATACTCAATATGATCAGAAATGAATAGTGAAGAAATTATGAAATATTTATTAAAATATATTGAGTTAGAAAAGAAATTTTTGCTATGCCGAATTGCGAAATGAAAATTTGAACTATAATCTTAAAACAATAACCTATTATGGCCAATAGGAAATTAATTGCTTTTCATGGTAACAGTAGACTAGATGCTTCTTCAATTCAAGGAACATTGGCAGAGCTAGGCCAGGAAATACTACATCTTTCACATTCTCCAGATATAGAACCTTTGGTTCTTAAACATTACCAAAATAATTAAATTTAAAACTTTTCGTAGCTAAGCTGGCATAAAAATTACTATAAATGAGTGCTTAAATTTTAGGAAGAACATATTAATCTGCTGCCTGAAGGATGGAATAATGTTATACAAAATGATGGTCAATACATTGCCCATTATATTTTTTCAATAAATATGTTTCATTACCTACAAATTCTGAAAGTAACTGATTTGATTCCCGTCTGTTAAACAAAGGTAACATGAAGTAGCATACACGTATTGAGGGCGGCAGAAAAAAGGTGAACAAAAATTTTGCAATGGCATCGAAGAATACATAAAAGAAACATTAAAGAACTGAAAATAGTGACTATTGCGATAGGTGGTTCAAAATCAGGAATTATACTGGAAGAAGGATTATTTCAGGCTCTTGCTTAATTCGATGCATTTAGAAGCAGTTACTAGAGTAAATATCTTTAATACAGTAAAGAAAATGAACTCCTTTAATTGAATTCTCCCATACCAGAAAAGATCGTACAATTTATTGCCATTATATTGTTTACTTATATAAAAACGTCAATAGTTAGAAGTAGAATGGATTCATCATCATAAGAACTTTTCTGAGTCTTGACCTGCACAAGCCTATTCCGCCACACATTACAATCCTTGGTCATCATCGTCCAATTCCGTACTTACAATTTTTCGGCATCCTTCGCAACTTCATCAATCCATGTCAGCATCATCAGCTTAGCTTGCTCCTACGATACCTTCCCATAGGTTCCGTCTCAAAGATTTGCTAATCATAAAGTTTTATGCTTTCCACGTGTCCTTACCGAGCAAAACGTTACATTTTATATATATGAACTGGTATTTTTAGGTTGTATGTTTTGTAAAATTCGAAGTTGATTCTTCTTGTAAAAAAAACATCAACAGCAAGTCTCATAGATCCTTCTTAAAATTTTCCTTTCAAAAATACAAACCTTCTCTTCAGCAGTTCTATCAGTCGTAACAATATTCTGTAAATCAGTACCATTTTGCTTTTAGTCAGGTTTCGAAAGCTAAAGTACTTTTTTTAGACTAAAGCATGCTCTACTGAATGGTAGTATTCATCTGTTAATTTTATTGGATATGTTCTTTTGTTAAATATTTGTCGAAGCCATAGCCTCCTACAAAGATTTGCGGTGTTGTTTTTAACCATTATATAAAGATAGGTTTCTTGGGTTCAATTTTATTATGATTCTAGTATCTTCCAATGATGTTAAGATGCACAAAGCAATTCATGAACATACATTTTAATAAATGCTAATTCTTTTAAGACTCAAAGGACTGTTCTATAAAATTAAGATCGACAATTAATGAGCAAACATATAGAATTGTAAACAACACGAAAATATTTTAACTATCATATGCTCAAAATAGACCCCACCAATTATATCACTTGATTGTTGAATGCAGTTTGATACTTCCGCGTCTAAGCTATACTACGGACTGTCTCTGTTTTGTCTAATTTCATTTTTTCTTATTCGCTTCCAAAAATAGAACACGGTCAGCACTTCTCGTTTCAATAAATTTTTACAACGCACTTACGTGAATATGCACAAAAGACAGAACTGACTATTTATAGAATTGCTGCGAATACGCGGCACACCAATTAACGAATTCTCTGGAAGCTTCTAATGTTTGAAAATAACATTATATAGTCTTGGGCAAAATTATTAAGCACTCCCTCGCTTAACGAGTTTATTACATTAGACGCACGTTCTACTTCTATTTCTTGCTGCTGGAAATGAAAAGAACTACTTGTATAAGCAGATAAGGACTATATACGAGGGTAGTGTCAGAAATATCTGACCTAACAAAGCACAAAAAATTTACGAAAAAAAAATATTTATTTCTGACATAGTCTCCTATTAATTTGATACACTTTTGCCGGTAATGTTCAATAGCTTCGATACTCTATTTACAGCGTTGATATCTCAAAATAGCCATCAACTATAGACTCCATCTCCTCATTGTTGGCAAATCTTTTGCCACCGAACTATTTTTTCAAGTTTGGAAACAGAAAATAATCCAAAGAGGGCTAAATCGACGAATAGGGTGCATGAGGAAACAATTCAAACTTGAACTTATTGATTTGGGTCATCGCGATGATGGCCAAAATCGATGCGTGAACTGGTGCATTGTTTTGATGAAACAAAACCTTTTTATCCTTTATTTCATAACTCAAACGTTGCATTAAATTCTTATAACACATGCCGTTGATTGTTTTTCCTTTATCAAGATAATCAATGTAAATTATCTCACGCGCATCCCAAGAAACTAACGCTATGACCTTGCCTGCAAATGGAAGTGTCTTCGCCTTCTTTAGAGGCGATACTCCCGTATCAGTCCATTATTTCAACTGTTCTTTCATCTCAAATGTGAACTAATGGGAATGAAAATATTGTATTACATAGCGATGATCAATTCTTTCCATGTTTACAAATTCACTGAAAGCGTTCACCATTAATGGCTACCGAACAAATACTAAACGAGATGGTGTCGTCAAACTTAATATTTAAGCTTTATAAAGTTGGTAATTTCTACCACAGTCATTTTGTTGAAACAGCAACCGCATTCTGGACGGAGTCGGGGAGTACCCTCGTACATCAAAAAAATGGATAGCTTCATGTCTTTCTCTACGAAAATTTTAATAATTTTTGTAAGACAAGAGACAAGGTTACGAATAATTAAAAAAATTAAAATACGTATAGAAACTATGCTTTATATCTTCGAATGTTAAAAAAATATGTATATCCATCCTTATATTTGACTATTTTTACAAATCTTTCTCCCGTTTAAGACGCATTTCGCTCTGACACGTGTAATATATCATGCATCATGTCTTGTCATTTTATTTAAGTGACTCGTTTCTGAGCTCTTGTTCTATACGCACCTTGTCAGGAGAAAGAAAAATCAATTGTTTAGACATGCAACAGGCACGCCAACAACCTGAGCTTCCGACGATATGAAATGAGTGGAAGTCTGAACGTTACCTACCCACACCCCTCTCCCACTAGGAAATACCCTGTTGCTCATTTCATTATGTACTCATTAACCTACTTACAGTGGTGGCTTTATCGAACACGGAGCGTAGGCAATGACCCTCTTACGCCGACATCACGAGGGAATGAATATCAAAGAGCAGTAGTGCAGCTTTTATTATTAATAAAAATAGATGATTTACTGAATGGAATGAAGTTATACTAAAGTTCTCGTAAACATGGAACGCGAATTATTTGTTTTGTAATTTGTATACTAAAAGGAGAAATGCTTTCTTGCTTTTAATCACAAGCTCCTCTTCAAAGTAATCACTTTTAATTTCTATCGGTAAACCATAATTAACATGAAAGAGATCACGCCGAGAATAAACTTCTGTTGATTCTAATTAAAAAGCGTATATCGAAAGTATTTTGGTCTCGAATGAATTAAGATTCATTTCGACACACAACAGAAGATAAATGCATTCGGTTTATATCAGGTTAAGAATTCAAACAAGAAGAAATTAAAACATTACGGTTCGTTTATTTATCTGTTTACTTTTACGTAATTGATGTTTCACGATTTTCAGTTACATATATTTTCTTGGTTTATTTTAATTTGACATTTTTTTATTTACTTATTTCATTTTAATACATTTCAACTACAAGATGAAAATTCGTATTTACAGAGTTATACTAGGTGTACCGGAAAGTAATTACCGTTTTTTTGTGAAAAAGCTACATAATTTTCAAGAAAATAGTAAAATTTATTTATTCAAAGTATTGGTCATTTGATTCTACACATCTTGCCCATCTTTCAAGCAATTTATGGATGCCATTCCAAAAAAAATGTTTATCCTTTGAGCAAAACCATTGATCGAGCCATTTTCTAACTTCTTCGAAATTGGCGAAGTGCTGGTCTGCAAGCGCGTGTCCCATTGATGCGAAAAGGTGATAGTTGGACGGGGTAAGATCTGGGGAGTGGGGCAGGTGCGATATTGTTTCATCTAAGTGCTTTCAACGCGTCCTTGACCAATTTTACTGTATAATACGACGAGCCCATTCTGAACGTTTCTCTATCAATGCATGATTCAAATTGATAATTTGTTGTCGGTAGCGATCAGTATTAACTGTTTCACCTGGTTTCAACAGTTTGTAACACACCATGCCAATCTGGTCCCACAAAACACAGAGCATTGTCCTTGGACCAAAACAATTTGGCCTTGAAGTCGATGGGCCGGCTTCGCAAGATTATAACCATGCTTCTTTGCACTTAGGGTTTTCGAACTATATCCGTTTTTCATCACCCGTCACTATTCGATGCATAAATGACTTCCAATCATACATATGTGTGGCACCTCATCTTTTGAATTCTTCCCATTGCTCATAATTGGTCGTTAATTATTTCTTGGGCTACATTTAACACGTATACCAATTGTTTTTGAGTTTGGGTTGGGACTTCACCCAATAACTCCTGCAGTTTCGCGTCTTCGAACTTTTTCGATCTACCAAAACGTTCTTTGTCTTGCACATCGAAATCACCATCTTGGAATTGTTGAAACTACGCCTCACATGTTTTTATAGTTGGAGCATTCTCACCGTAAGTTTCTACCAGCAAACGATGACTTTCAGCGACTATTTTCTTTTGATTAATTAAGAAATATAATGCGTGCCGCAAATGCACGAAACTCGACATTTTCAAAGTGGTACATAACGGTGTTACTTTCGCGAAATATAACATGTATGGATTTGATGCTTGATGTCAGTAGAATAAAATCGTATATGTGTCAACTCATAACAGTACATACTTAAGCCTAGGGACATCTGTTAGAAAAACTGGTAATGACTTTCCGGTACACCTAGTATTAAACTTAAACTTTAAATTAAACTAATTGCATACTTGCTACTCGTGTACTGTGACAAGGTTCTTCTAGCAAATTAACTTTTCGCCACGATCTATAAGACAACCGCTTCCTTTTAACAATCAGAACTCAACTCGGATGAATCAAAAGTACATCTTCAACATAACTTAAATGTACTTCAAACTGAACTAAACAAAATAAATATAAATAAGACGAAGAGTACGACAATAACATAGGAAAAGTAAATAAACCATGTTAAACTAAACAAACCCAAGCAATAGAAGAAGTTAAACAATTGTCCATATACACATCGTGACAACATAGTTCTACATCAAAAATAAATGCAACGATAATGAGATTCCTCATAAAGATTAAAAACAAAACGAGAAAACAAAAAATACGAAACGAAACATTCTGACAGCAACTAAGAATCGAGTCAATGAAATAGTAATAAAATGGTAAAGAATGAAAGAAGTGTATAAGACAGAATGAATAAACGCAACTCAAACCGTTTTACACCTTATGCTAGAATGACATGAGATTAAGATACATTCTAAACAAGGTGCGACATCCTTTTTATGAAAACATAAATATTGCGGTTGTAAAAAATAGTCAAATCAACAATAATATGTAGTGGTGAAACGTGAACGTTAACAGAGAATCACAGAAAAAGAATAAATGCAATGAAAAAGAAATTACTCAGAAATATTGAAAGTAAAATAATAAGTGATAAAATACGAAACAAAATATTCAGGCAACCAAAAAGCAAGTCTACTAACGATAAAAAAGCAGAAACTAGCCAAGACAGTTTGGACACGTATGAGGAATGCCTGAAGAAAGATGTACTGAAGAATATATGAAGCAAAAATACCAGGGAAAATGACGAGAAGAACACCTGGGGAAATATGAGAGAAGGGAATAAAGGAAATAGCCAAGCAAAGATGAATAAAATAGGAAGAAATCAAAGAAGAACAAAAAACAGAAAGCTGTGGAGAGAGAAATGTATAAGAAGCAATGAATTATTTCATCTCAAACCGCCTTACACACCATCATAAGAAGGCACAGAATTAAGAAGAAGAAGATAACGTTTCAATAGATTCATGATTCAAGATACAATGCGTATACCTAAAACCTCATTCCATATAGCAACCTCTCTTGAATTTCCTCAGAGTGTAGTTGACGCTTTTGCCTATAAGCTCGCTTCTATACACCTTCCTAACATTAATTCTACTTAACATACTCAACACTCTAACCATTTACCTTTAACATTACTTCCGGTTACTCAACAAAAGGTAATAAATATATTGACTAAGTTTTTCCATGAAAGAAGATTGCAGCAGATGATTTAATCTAATTTTCTTCCATATGATACTAAATTTGCTTTGGAAAAACCTTTTCCAATGCTGTGGAAGAATTGTCAGAATTGATGATAATACTTGCATTGATAATTATAGTCCAATAGCAATTTTATCAAATTTTGCAGTTTTCGAAAACGTTATTTGTTCTTGTCTATACTAATATTAATTAAATCAAGTATTTCATGCTTCCAATATGCATTTATTCGTGGAAGATCTTCTGCAAAAATTCGTACAACCATATGTATATCAATTTATTAATGAACACCTTGATGAAGGTGGCCAAGTAGATATCATTAACTTTTAATAGTAATTTTAATATAATAGACCATGGAATTTCATTTGCTAAATTGTGATTTTCCGACGATGAAAAGCTCAAGACGGCAATAAATGCACATTTTTCAGACAACTAGGAAAGCTATTTTTTGCAGGGAATTGAAAACTTAACTTCGAGATGTAATAAATGCATTAAAGTTTATGTATTATATTAAAAAATAAAAATAAATTATTTTTGTGTTTGGCCTTTGTGGTTATACCGAGAATACAATGAATGCCCCTCGTACATTAGGCGTAGCGTATGGTTGCTAACATCAGACGATTGTTGGGAAGCGATGGTATTAAAAACAGTAGCAATTCTTTCGAAGTATATGTTGCCGGTGCTTTCTAAAAAGCATTTCAAGATCTTATCTAGCAGAGTAAGTGTAACGAGTAAACTTAAACGTTTATTTTTGTATATACATACGTATCTATGTATTTAGATAGCACTTTATTCACCCGTGTGACGTTGATACAGTTAATAAATTGAAATTGACTACATAAGGCGAACGTATGATAGTACAGACGTCAACGGTACTTTTTTAACACTATAATCTGATTACTTTGATCAGACTCGATTGGCCTTTGAATAAGCGAAGCAAGTCGCGTAACTTCTTTCATACAAATTAAATTTAATCTTTGGAATATGCAATAATAACTTGCACGTGTCCTAACACGAAAAAATAATAAGATTGGAAACGTATTTGTAACGTATCAGATCATTTCTAACTGTCAAAATAAATCCACTTCAATGAAATTGATGATATAAATATTGAAAAGAAAATAACAAATTGTGACTACAAATAAGTATTTCTATGTACAGGGCATTGCATTATATTAATGTTTTCATCATCCATTAGCTCCGTCCTTTCTTGGACTGGAACGTTTTGGATTACGCGGATGACCTGAAGATCTGTACTCAGTGTAGAGAAAACAATATTTCACTGAATATTCGCAAATAATCAATTGTGGGATATTCCAGAACTGTAGACCCGCTTCAGTTTTCCTGTGGTGTTAACTGGGTTGAGATTCCTCGATGATCTGAGGTAAGGCACTTGGGTATTCTCTTTGACATGTGTCTCCTGTTCACCAACCATATTTTGCTCATGTTGCTGCCTCCAAGTCTTTGGGTTTCGTGATTTGAACTTTAATAGTCCTTCGAACTTCTAAGTGTCTATGGTAAGGCTGTATGATATTTACTTTACACTTACAAACAGATCGCTTTAGAAGAGACCCAGAAGCGTTTTTTTAATATCTCAGCTTCAAATGCGATTGCTTTTATCCACATGCGGAGTTAACTCCGACTCTTTGCGACACTGTTTAATTTCTACTGAATATGACAACTTAGTTGTTGAAATACGTATTCAGAATACAAATATTAATGTGATAGGATTTTGTTTTATTTTTTGATTGAACCAATAAGTGAATTTATATTTTAAGAAACTTACGACTTTGATATATTTTATGAATACGCAGTCTTTTCTATGCAACAGGATTTATTTTACGATTACTGATTTCTATTATTTTTTTATAGTTTAGCGAGATTTAATACTATAAAATGTATAAAATGTGCATTACTTAAACCGTTTTTTATTAACATAATAGGACTTGGGTGTTTTAAAATTATCATCGTCCAATATATCTTCCAACGTTAAGCTAAAATATGCCTGAATGACAGAAAATGTAATTACGCGAATAAAATGTGAAACGTAGGCTTTTAAAATATCTTTAGAACTATTGATTTTTATGCAAAGTAGACAGATGAGGATTACACTAGCGCCTAAAAGCTTTATCTCACGTACAAAGATACTGAAAAATAATTTATTACAAAGTAACCTATTAAAGAAACACTAATATATACTAGGATTTAAAAATAATTATTTTAAAATTAAATATTAAAAACATTTATATATACCAAAAGGTAAGCAATTAACAAAAATCGCAAAGTGAACTTAAAAATAAAGACTTTAGTTAATTAAAGTTAAAAATGCAATTCGATAATTTATTGACTTGCCTAAATTATATTAAATGCTATTTAATATAATATTATATATAGGTTGCTTTAAAAGTTTTGCGATTCAGCTACCCTACGTAAGGTGAAATATTCAAGCAACCAAAAAGCAAATCTACTAACGATAAAAAAACAAAAACTAGCCAAGACAATTTGGACACGTATGAGGAATGCCTGAAGAAAGATGTACTGAAGAATATATGAAGCAAAAATATCAGGGAAAATGACGAGAAGAAGACCTGGGGAAATATGAGAGAAGGGAATAAAAGAAATAGCCAAGCAAAGATGAATAAAATAGGAAGAAATCAAAGAAGAACAAAAAACAGAATGCTATGGAGAGAGAAATGTATAAGAAGCAATGAATTAATTCATCTCAAAGCGCCTTACACACCACGATAAGAAGGCACAGAATTAAGAAGAAGAAGAAGAAGAAAAAGAAGATAACGTTTCAATAGATTCATATTATCAGATACAATGCGTATACCTAAAACCTCATTCCATATAGCAAACTCTCTTGAATCTCCTCAGAGTGTAGTTGACGCTTTTGCCTATAAGCTCGCTTTAAAATTAAATATTAAAAACATTTATATATACAAAAGGTAAGCAATTAAAAAAATCGCAAAGTGAACTTAAAAATAAAGACTTTATTTCCTAAAAGTTAAAAATGCAATTCGATAATTTATTGACTTGCCTAAATTATATTAAATGCTATTTAATATAATATTATATATAGGTTGCTTTAAAAGTTTTGCGATTCAGCTACTCCACGTAAGGTGACGCTGTCGAAAAATTTTTTGTCGTATTCTCTGAAATTTTTTCAGTCTGAATAGCATTGACAGATTGCTAACGTGCTTTTTAGAAATTTTTTAAATAAAATGAGTTGTGTAAAATGGAATTAACCCGCTAAAAGTTCGGAGACATGATTTTCTGCGATTTTAAAAACGATCTCACTCAACGAGAGAGTTCGCAAAAAATGAAGCTATTGTTTGGCGATGAAGTACCATCTTTTGCGACGATTGAACGGTGATACAACGAATTCCAACGTGGACGTGTTTCGCTCAAAGACCAGCATCGTGAGGGACGGTCTGCTACTGTAATCATTCCATGCACAATCATAGATATTCGGGCATCATTGGGTATAAATGTGACACACATCAGAAGTATCCTGCATGATCATCTTGCCGTTTGCGATCATCTTAGCGATCGATGGATACCACATAATTTAGCGGAAGCTCAGAAAAAGCGCGTATGAATTGGTGATAAAAATGATTGAAAAATTCAATCGAGGTCGAGCAAAATCAGTGTACTACATCGTTACAGGTGACTTGCATTTTATGATTTTTGAGGCATAAAGTTTATAATTCCAAAGATTACTTTATGTTCTTTGTTAATTACTTCCCTTCTCCATATGTAAATATTTCGAGTATTACCATGTCAAATTATTCTTTTTGTTTATTACATATTTTGGTAAATTATTAGGTGAGCCAATTATTTATTGATCCACTGTATATATTATTTACAATATTTTGTATATAAATAGGTACGTATATCTGAACTTGAAATACCTTCCAGGTATTGTTGAAATTTTACGATGACCTTCCAACTACATTCTGGGCCAATTTTTAATAAACAAAGCAAATGTAACGGTAAACAACATGAGTAACATTCACTTTATGACGAAATGTTTAAAATAGCCTACCAAATATGTCAACGTAAGGTATTCCCATACTAGTACATAGGTATCTTGCAACTATGCATACGTGCTACATTAAATTTGTCTTGTCACTGTCGTTTCAATTTACTCCATTGAAGTTTATCAATTTTTTTAAGCAAAATTTTATTTCTACTTACCACATCATCTATTAATCATAGTTCTTGTTCCAAATGTTGTTGTTTTCACTACGTTAGAACAAAAACGAATCGATGTATAATTGAGATTACCTTAAAAAGTTATTTTCAATTTGTCAGCAAGCGCATATAGAGTTGCCAAAAAATGTTGAAAATAAGATTTTATTTATTAAATTCTGTCTTGGAAAATTTTAAAAATATTCTCTTAATTTTTGTAATATCTAGTACGTTAATATTTACTTGTTATGGAATTTTTTTAATATTTATTCTTTTAACGTAATTGAATATAATTTTTAAATATTTTTTTTAATATTTTAGTAATAATCCTTTTATATACAACAATTAAAAGACCAATTTAAGAAACATTTACAAATAAAATCAAACCAGCTAACACACATGCACACACTTATGACTTACTCTTTCGGATTTGTAAATTTTTGAGATACAAAGTTGGATTCTCAATAAATACATCGGAAGAACGGCCACAAATTATGATACACATAATCAACATTCTGTGGTAAAACGGTTTACATTAGTCAGAGGAGGAAGAGCGTTCAATGACATAAAAAATGTGCATTATGTAAACAAGAAAATATTCTCAGAACATATTTTTTGACTACGAGAAACAATACTCTTCATAAAACAATAGAAACACACAACAAAACCACACCATTAAACCTCAATAATATAAATTCCAATCCAGAAAAAAGTAATATATTAATAACTAACACAAATATACACTGACAAACAGCGAACCAACAAATGAATGATAATCGGAACTATTTACGCAGAAACAGAAGGTTTCACGATTGTAATACAAGATCTAGTTGTGAACACGAGAAACTGTAGTAAATTATATCATAAAATAAAACGACAGCGAAGACATATACAGACAATGCCACAAAACATGAGAAACAATTGAATACATTCCAGGCGCATGTACATACAAACTAGCACAGACAAAATACATAACACGACATAACATTGTCAAAAATAATACATCGATACCGTCTAAAAAAAAGCACAAATTAGTAGATACAATTGACCCAAGGTACAAATATGAACCACAAACAATTCGGAGGTTAAATTATATTAGAATAGAAACATTATCGGATCACACAATAACATATAATTGACCAGACAACACTAACATAAAAACATACCTGATTGACTTTTATATACCTAACACCCACAACCATCAACAAAATATACATAAAAATGCAATAAATATATCACAACACTCTATAAGAAGTGATCGAATAATTATGGTATCAAAAACAGATAAATTATACCAATGATAATTTCTACTACTGGAGTAATCAATAATAATTAAAGAACTCAATCTCTGTTATTATTAACACAAGCTTAATCGTTAGAAAATTTTTGGATATGCAATGAGAAAAAATTTCCAAATTCATCTGCATTTAACTATAAAAATAAATATAGATAATAATTTTCCGTATGGAGATACAAAGTATTATAAAACTTGAGTTAATTTACCGTTTTATGATCTATAATAGTAGTGTCAGCCGCGTACAGTCGGAGTTGAAACGCGTAGATGTTGAACAGTTTCTTGTCGTTAAACTGAAGAGGTGCGAGAAAAATCTACGAGAACATAATATATGCATATACATTACCCAAGAACTTAACAATTACAGAGGACATTGCCAGGCCTAAAGTTATTATTACGTCTGCCCTAAAACGACAAAATGTCCATACATATTGAAAAAATTTCTATATATTTTGAGAAAATATTTAAGTTAGTTAAATAAATAATTATATTCAAAATATACTTTATTTATACTATATTTTATAGGAATGAAATTAAGAAATATTTTCAGGGGGCACCAGCTTAATCGTTAGAAAATTTTTGGATATACAATGAGAAAAAATTCCCAATTTCATCTGCATTTAAGTATAAAAATAAACATAGATAATAATTCTCCGTATGGAGGATACAAAGCATTATAAAACTTGAGTTAATTTACCGTCTTATGATCTATAATAGCAGTGTCAGCCGCGTACAGTCGGAGTTGAAACGCGTAGATGTTGAACAATTTCTTGTCGTTAAACTGAAGAGGTGCGAGAAAAATCAACGAGAAAATAATATATGCATATACATTACCCAAGAACTTAACAATTACAGAGGACATTGCCAGGCCTAAAGTTATTATTACGCCTGCCCTAAAACGACAAAATTTCCATACATTTTGATAAAATTTCTATATATTTTGAGAAAATATTTAAGTTAGTTAAATAAATAATTATATTCAAAATATACTTTATTTATACTATATTTTATAGGAATAAAATTAAGAAATATTTTCAGGGGGCATCTTATATAAAAATAAATAGATAATAAACTCTCTAGTGATACCTTACTTTTTCATTATTAATGTCTCAGAACATTTAAAATGTATCCGATTTCATCAACAATTTATACTACGTGACCACTTTATTTACGAAATTTTACGCTGAATAAAATATTAATTTTCACGGCGTCTACGGGGCGCCCACTTTGAGCGCCATTCTCGAAGTAGTTGTCATCGTTTAGTACGTAGCACTGCACATATTAAATTACGCGGAATATAAACACTAATTTGATTTCGAATCTACTGCGATCTTGTTACTATTTAAAAACAAATCTTTTATCGTTGAATATGTACATATGTATGTACATGAAAGAATAAGATACATGTAAGATGACTGATGTTAACCATTATTCGACCATAAGAAAATTATAAGGTAGCTGTTTGAAAATACTCATATTCTTAACTAAAACCATCTCGCATAAATTGCTGTGCCCGAATTACACAAGAAGTTAAAAAAAAATATGGATGTAATATAAAATGACAATATTAACAATTGATTAAACTTAGAAATAAAATTATACACCTGAAGTGAAGCAAGAATTGAAACAATGGATTTGAGCTGGTACAAGTACACTGAAGAGTAAAGACACTTGGCCGGAATGGTCGGGGCTAGTGTTTCACGAAACCACAGTGAGATTTTTCCTATTAATTCTCTCAAAAAAGGTAAAACCTCTGTATTATTTTGAATTAAGTATGAAAAAAATGTGGTAGATGTGTACCGCGAAGAAAATTTAATAAAACTTACTTTTCTGAAGGAATCAAAACACTTGAATATTGGTGGAGTAAATATAGTGGGCAACAAGAAATGTTTGAAAAACAATACTATTTTCTGTAAAAAAGTTTGTTTTCTTGTTCAGGCTTTCTAATTACTGAATCGCTATTGCAACTTACCATAGGTTATCGATTGTTAAATTTTAATGGTTAAGATATTCACTTTATATGGTCATCAAAATTTTCACTAAATAAAAACCTAATATAACTTTTTTTTAAATATCGCTGCTAAAAATGTTTCATTCATTCTCTTAGTTTAATTTCTGTTCAAAAGATGGAAGTATCCTTTCGTCACCATGATGTATGGCCTTACGATTAAGGACTGTGGGTAAAGAGCATTCAGCACATCTTCATCAACATCTCTTAGACAATGGAGTTGTTCTTTATACAAATGAAAAACTTTTATTTCAAATTGGATAAAGTTCTTAAAATATAAAAGCAATCATAGTGTTAACGCAGATTGTTCTTTGATAAAGAACCTGTATAATTATCGCGAAAGATACGTTTGAAAGCATGTACATTTTGAAGAATAAAGGCCTCATCAACATCTGGAAAAACTTTTATTTCAAATTGGATAAAGTTCTTAAAATATAAAAGAAATCATAGTGTTAACGCAGATTGTTTGCATTTGATAAAGAACCTGTATAATTATCGCGAATTAGATACGTTTGAAAGCATGTACATTTTGAAGAATAAAGGCCTCATCAACATCTCTTAGACAATGGACTTGTTCTTTATACAAATGAAAAAACTTTTATTTCAAATTGGATAAAGTTCTTAAAATATAAAAGCAATCATAGTGTTAACGCAGATTGTTTGCATTTGATAAAGAACCTGTATAATTATCGCGAATTAGATACGTTTGAAAGCATGTACATTTTGAAGAATAAAGGCTTCATCAACATCTCTTAGACAATGGACTTGTTCTTTATACAAATGAAAAAACTTTTATTTCAAATTGGATAAAGTTCTTAAAATATAAAAGCAATCATAGCGTTAACGCAGATTGTTTGCATTTGATAAAGAACCTGTATAATTATCGCGAATTAGATACGTTTGAAAGCATGTACATTTTGAAGAATAAAGGCTTCATCAACATCTCTTAGACAATGGACTTGTTCTTTATACAAATGAAAAACTTTTATTTCAAATTGGATAAAGTTCTTAAAATATAAAAGCAATCATAGTGTTAACGCAGATTGTTTGCATTTGATAAAGAACCTGTATAATTATCGCGAATTAGATACGTTTGAAAGCATGTACATTTTGAAGAATAAAGGCTTCATCAACATCTCTTAGACAATGGACTTGTTCTTTATACAAATGAAAAAACTTTTATTTCAAATTGGATAAAGTTCTTAAAATATAAAAGCAATCATAGTGTTAACGCAGATTGTTTGCATTTGATAAAGAACCTGTATAATTATCGCGAATTAGATACGTTTGAAAGCATGTACATTTTGAAGAATAAAGGCTTCATCAACATCTCTTAGACAATGGACTTGTTCTTTATACAAATGAAAAAACTTTTATTTCAAATTGGATAAAGTTCTTAAAATATAAAAGCAATCATAGTGTTAACGCAGATTGTTTGCATTTGATAAAGAACCTGTATAATTATCGCGAATTAGATACGTTTGAAAGCATGTACATTTTGAAGAATAAAGGCTTCATCAACATCTCTTAGACAATGGACTTGTTCTTTATACAAATGAAAAAACTTTTATTTCAAATTGGATAAAGTTCTTAAAATATAAAAGCAATCATAGCGTTAACGCAGATTGTTTGCATTTGATAAAGAACCTGTATAATTATCGCGAATTAGATACGTTTGAAAGCATGTACATTTTGAAGAATAAAGGCCATGTGTTGAACACTGACCTGGGGCCCAACCATAACTCTTTGGTGTCTTAAACGACAGACAAGGGAGGGTGCAATAAACCGCATGTAGGTATTCGTCTTTCCTTCCCCATTTTTCCTTTTTTCTTTTGCCCTTCATCTCTCACGATCAAATTTGTAATTTGCCATTTGCTGGAATAATTTATGCCTTTTCGAGAATATGTAGAAAGATCATATTGATCTGAAATGACAAAAGCTTAACATAACAACCAATTTTGAACTAGGAACAAATACATAGAAGTGGTGATGGATAAAAAAACTATTATTGCACCAAATTGTATATTTGTATATTTACGAAGCCAATTCATAATAAAGCACATCGAAGGAAGTTACTATTTTTTAATAAATATCGTGTTTCTATTTTATGTACTAGAATCAAACTTTTACACAATGCAGTCAAATATATACACTACCGTTCATAAGTATTTGGGCACCCATATTTTATAAAATTATTTGAACAGCATAGCTTCTAGGAAATTCATTCTTGTAATATTGGATAGGTATAAGGAAAGTATTAAATCTACAGAAACACTGCATAAGTAACATTATGTATTACTTTATTACCTGCAATAAACCAAAATTTGTTATTGGGACTACCTGGGGATTAGGGCAATAAAAGTTTCTCCAAGTTCTTGTAATTGTCTTTCTGTGAAGGATAATGAAGGATAAGTTTAGTAATGATGTTTTAATGACCTCGGGCGAGTTTCATGTTAGATTTTTGAAATTGCCCTCAGTTACGTTTCTGTATTCGTTGTGAGATATTCCTGTGCTAGTAGTGTTGTTAAGATCGTTAAATATGCCAAAAAGAAAAGAGATGGACATTGAAACGAGTTCTCTTATAATTGCGCACCATCAAGATGGCAAAAGCAACCGGCAAATTGCGAAACAATTAAAATTAAATAATACTTCCGCAGACTATGTCGTCAAAAAATACCGAGAAAGTGGCAGTGTTCTCAATAAATCACGGAGTGGGAGACCCAGAGCGACAACTTCTGCTGAGGATCGTGCAATAGTGATCACAAGCAAAAGAAATCGATGGAAAACAGCCCCAGAAATCGCTGCAGAAATCAATGCAGACCGTCCAAAGTCAATAAGCGTAACAACGGTCAAACGTCGCTTGTACAAAGCAGGTTTGTACGGACGAATTGCAATGAAAAAACCGTTATTGCGCAAACAGAATAAGCGGAAACGCTTAAACTGGGCTCGTGAACACCAACATTGGACAGTTGAACAGTGGAGTAAAGTCTTGTGGACCGATGAGTCAAAGTTCGAAATTTTCGGGTCCAGAAGACGTGTTTTCGTTCGGAGATCTACAGGTGAGCGTGCGGCAGAGCAATGTATTGTGCCTACGGTTAAACATGGCGGTGGTTCCGTGATGATCTGGGGTTGTTTTGGTGGTACGGCCGTGGGTGATATTGTGAAAATTGAGGGAATACTAAGGAAAGAGCAGTATCGAAACATTTTGGAGACCAACGCTATTGCTTCAGGATTAAGACTTTTGGGTAGGAATTTTGTATTCCAGCAGGATAATGACCCAAAGCACACAACCAAAATATGTAAAGACTATTTGCAACTCTTGGAAGCGGGAGGATCCATCGAAGTTATGAAATGGCCTCCCCAAAGCCCCGATCTAAATCCAATAGAGTTATTGTGGGAGGAACTTGATCGGGAGGTCCGGAAAGCAGTACAAACATCGGAGGCTGATTTGTGGAGGAAACTGCAGGAAGCTTGGGTCCGCATAACACCGGATACATTAGCAAAACTAATTGCAGGAATGCCGCGATTATGTGCTGCCATTATAAAAAACAAAGGAGGTCACATAGATGAATCGAAAATTTAAATATAATATGTAATTCTACTGCCAGATACTGTAATTAGTTATGTATGTACATGTAATAAATACATTTTCATTTTTTCACTAGTGCTTTTAATCATTTTTTCTAAATTTATGGGTGCCCAAATACTTATGAACGGTAGTGTAGACAGTCCTGAAGGTACAATATTACTTTTTATATAAGTTTCAAAGGTCTATAAATTAAAAGCTTTCTTAAGAGCCGAAAAATTAATAAACGCATCTTATTTCCTTGTCTTTACTCTTATCGTATTCTTTGAAGATTTAAAAAAGTTATGGATAAAGAAATATTTAGTATGAAGCATACAGGGAGTATTACTAAAACTTTCGTTATATCCCCTTTGATGTGTAACAAGCCGTAAATCTATCTCGAAGTTTTCTGTACCTAATACTTTCATATGCATGAACGGTCACGTAAAGGTGAAAGTATATTGATGAAAAATATAATAAAAAGAATTGCATAAGGGTTATTTACATTTTAAAAAAGAAATCTTATTTACTTATATTAGTAATATTACATTACAGCACGTTCTACATCGGTATTTCTTCCTGTTTTAAACGGATGTCCTCTAAAAGACAATGCAGTTTGGATTGTGGCCAATGTTTAATCAATTAAAAACGAACATCACGTACGCGCAAATCATTAACTTTAACATTATACTTAGTAATATTATCTAGTTACTGAGATACACTTAATCTTCTAAAATGTCGAAAAACCCTGTAATACATAATAGAAAAGTTTTTAACTTGTGAATGTACATATGTACATATTTGTAATGGTATAAGTTAAAAAAGAAGTTCACGTAGGTGCAAGAACAATGCATACCAAATCATCATGAAAAAAAAAGAACTCCTAATACTATGTGTAAATAGATATAATTAGATACAAACATAATGAATGAATCAAATTGGTTCGTAGTTTCGTAGAGTAGTCAGTGTAGTGTTGAAATGCTTGGCAAGCAGTATTTATGTTTTGACTTTTCCTCCGTGACATTGACCTTAAAAGTATGTATGTATGTGTCCGCAATGATGAAAATATGTTAAGTGTACACATGCGTTCAATGCTTGTTCCGAATGAATGAAAGTATGATTGTTTTCATTTTATAATTTATGCAACGTCAATATAAGTAGTATAGGTTGAGACGCTTGCATAATGGAGTGTACACTATTAGATAAAGAATTTCGTATTATAGTGTCTCAATGAGGAACTGAATTTTAAATTTAAAAAAAAATATATTTTTAAAAATAATTCTTCGAATTTTTTATTTGTTTGAGAAGCATAAATGCTAATATCAGACATGAAATAAAATAATCAAATTGCTACCACTGCATCCTTTCAACGAAACTTTGGAAGATATTTTGTAGTAAAGGCTACTGAATTTCATGAATGTTGCGTTTGGTTTTTTCCTTAAAATGTTGAACCATTATAGGATAATTTAGATAAACTTTATTTTTCAAATAACCCCAAAGGAAGGAATTAAATCGCAACTTCTCGGCAACCTGTTTTTGTCTCCAAAGCGAATTATAACATGACTTGGGAATCTTGGTTGCAATTATGTTATTGTTTCGCATGCAGTGTAGCCAATTGCACCATCCTCTTGAACACATGTCATTTACTTCCATTCCATCCAGTTATCGACAGAAAGTTTGTCAACATGTCACGAGATCGAACGCCATTGAGAATTACGAAAGTGTCGTTACCATTTTCAAAAAAGTATTGTCAGATGATCTCTCCCGCCCACATAGCTCACCAAACTTTGACTTTTTAAAAGTACATCGGAAGTTTCTGCATGACACGTGGATTTTCTACTCCCAAACCCGAGAATTGTGTTTGTTGAAATACCCATTGAGATGAAAGTGTGCTTCATGATTAAAAATGATCACATTGGCGAAGTTTCTACGTTGTCCTTAGTCGGACGGCTTCAATTCTTTAGTCAATTGGATCTTATACATAAAGGTGTAAATCCCTCGTTAAAATTCCTTAGAGGATGTTGTAGTTGATTTTTAATTCCTAGGTGTAATGACGACTAGAGGTACTAGACTGTTCTGCGATACTAGCTCTGATAGCGACAATATAATCAGCAGACAGTCCAAGGTAACGATATGTAAAGGATTTTACATCTTTCAATGAAAATGTCGGCGCAAATTTTGCCAGTAAATTTTTGATAGGTAGCCACGACGATTAGGTACACCAAAATAATCACGTAACTTGCAAATTGTCATTGTAAAATGTTCAAAATTTTTATAATTCGTTTTCGCAATTGATAAACATTGACAAACTGAAATGGCGAGCGAAAATTTCACGTTCGTACTAAGACATCTTTATAATGCAATTGTTTTGTTTTATGTAATGCAATATAAAAGAAAAAATGTAATAAAAAGAACACAAGTTTCAGACCGATATAAATATTTGCGCAATGTAGCCAGGAAAACATATAAATTTGTGAATAGTCTTCGAAGTATATAATTCGATATTTCTAATCTATAATTCAGTTGCTAGTTTGTACTTAAGTGATCTAGTTTTAATTACAAAGCATGTAAAAGAAAGTAAAGGTTTTTCATGATTTCAAATATGGATTAACGCAGAAGCAATGTTCCAATCAGCCATATTTCGCTTTTCAGGGATGAAACAACTACTCCCAAGAGTGGTATTTTCAATGAATTTGCCGAATACCAACGCAGACGCGCCACTCTTAATGATGAATTTCGTGAAGGTTGTCCATTGATGTCTGTTGTTACAGTTAATGTTGATGCTGCGCTTGAAACGATTAAATGAAATTGGCATGCCATAAACCGTAAGATTTACGGATCCTTTGATATTGGCATTAAAGAAATATTGGGTCTGGGAAAAAGTTCGTGGCGTTTTTTCAGTAAAATTCAACTGGTCCCCGCATGGCGCGTGGACGAATTCATTTAAACCGCATATGCTCCATTATTATCGACAATGTTTCGCCATTTTTTTGGTAGATCCATGATCCCATCGGTGAAAAACTTCTGTGGTTTCTGGTCGAAAAACTGAATCAAGTAGTTTTCACAGGCTTCTTTTGAAACCAACTTAATTCCATTGAGAGAGTTCTGCAGAGATCGAAACAGATGATAGTCAGAGGGTGCTATATCCGGACTGTAAGGTGGGTGCATCAAAACTTCCCAACCAAACTCTCTCAATTTTTGACGGGTCATCAAAGAAGTGTGTGGTCGGGCGTTGTCATGATGGAAGACAACACCTTTCCTATTAATCAATTCGGGCCGTTTTCTTTCAATCGCCTGGCGTAATCTCTCTAGTTGTGCACAGTAGAGTTGAGAATCAATCGTCTGACCAGTTGGAAGTAGCTCGTAGTGGACGATTCCCCTCCAGTCCCACCATACACACAGCATCACTTTTTTTGGCGTCAATGTTGGCTTAGCGAACGCTTGTGACGGCTCACCATCCTTTATCCACGATCTTTTACGCTTCCGATTATCGTACGTAATCCATTTTTCATCTCCGGTTATTAAACGTTTCAGAAACGGCTCGATTTCATTCCGTTTCAGCAGCGCATCGCAGATGTTAATTCGGTCCATCATGTTTTTCACGCTCAACTCATGAGGAACCCATACGTCAAGCTTTTTTTTGTAACCGGCTTTGTGTAAATGGTTCAAAACAGTTTTGTGGTCAATGCCTAGCTCCATGCCAATATCGACACTGCTGATATGCTTATCTTGTTGGACTTTTTCAAGAATTTCATCAGATTTTTCAGTGATTGGACGACCGGAGCGTGACTCATCTTTCACATTGAAATTTCCAGAACGAAAGCGAGCGAACCATTTCCGCGCAACAGATTTCGATAAAGTACCTTCACCGTACACAGCACAAATTTTATCACAAGCCTGCGCAGCGTTCTTCCCCTTATCATAATAATATTGCAGAATATAGCGAAATTTCTCATTATTCTTCTCCATTTTCAAGTGCGAATAACTTTCCAACCACTGCACCGATTACAATGTTTCTACGCTCAAACTAACGTTCGGAAGGTCATCTAAAAAACGAGCCGTCGGTGGTGTCGCTGTGACTTGTTGTTCTTTAGTTATCGGCAACCAATGCCATCTATCGGGAAAAACGCCACGAACTTTTTCCCAGACCCAATATATAGGATTTTGCATGAACATTTGAACGTACGAAAACTTTAGTCGTTGGATTACACACAATTTGACAGAAGTTCAAAAGCAAATTCGTGCGAAATAGTGGGAAAAAAAACACTTAAGAAATTCTACAGAGGATATTCAAATATCGTTACTGCTGGCGAAATTTAAGTTATTCCTATGATCCTGAAACTAGACAAGAATTCGTTATCTGAGCTTTTTAAAGTAAACAAAAATCTACCAAAGTTGTTCGATCACACAGTGTTGTTAAGCGAATAATTGCTTGTGTCTTTGATTTTACTGGACATATAGCAAGCGTAGCTTTAGAGAATCAAAGAACCGCGAACGTGGTATATCACAATTCATAAATCAGAACAAATAATCGAAATCGAAATTCTTCTTCATGACAACGCCAGCTTTCATTCGTTAAGTTAAATCGTTGGTTTTTACAAGCCACAAAAATTGCCGAATTAATGACTAACTGGATTAATTCACCTGATTTATCCGCCTTATGATTTATATTTAGGTCCGAATGCAAAAAAAATGCTTAGTAAGCGATTTTCGTCGCCTAAAGCAGTTGTTGAACGATTCCGAACACTGGTCTCCGAACTATCATTTGTAAAATGGAAAAAATACTTTGCAAATGGGTTAAAGAATATGCAAAAGTGTCTTGATGTTACGGGCGAACAATTTGAAAAAACTAAACTTTACTAAATTTTATACAGTCTTTTTTATATCATTTCCACAAATATTTAGAGCAGTCCTCGTATAAGAACCAACTTGGATTTTCGAAAGTTATGCTCGCCTATATCAGAAAATTGGATTCTAAAACAGTATCGACATCAAAAAAAATTTCTTAAATACTCTTTTATGTGACGAAAGAAATACATAAACATATATTTTCTAAATAAATGAAAATTTACTCTAGTTGTTCTCGATACAGAACAAAGAAGAATAAACAAACTATTACAATAATGTTACAGCGAAATATTCTCATTTCTAGGGATAACATTATCATCGAAATAAATTTCGTTTCCAATTTAACTTTGCTTTTATTTTCCGTATTCTTTAAAACTTAGTTGAACCAGAATTTCCGCGAGAAAGATCGTATATTATCTACAAACGTTACCTCGACCGCGAATGTTCCAATTAAGCATACATCTACTTTTACAATGTATTTGTGTATATGCATACAAGAGATAGCGGATAAATATAAATTGTTCCTTTTACATTAAGAAGAACGACGGGCCCAAGCTATGAGAATTAAAACGGTTTGCTGAACTGTTACAGCGCTCATGGGAATGGATTTAATTTATTAGATGAATGATATCAGATTAAAAGCCGCCGGGGAAACTCTCGCGAGAACGGAATTGAGACCTGGCACAAAACATTATTGAAAAGTTGATGAATTAGTTATTATTAGCAAGTCCGATAAGAGATTCAAACAACGAATATTTCAAGTTTACGGAAACAACAAAGACGTTCTATATGTATATACAGGCATACTCATCTCGTATGTACACTACCGTCCACATTAGTTCGGATAGTTAGTGAAATTTAGTAAACCCTTCTAAAAATGATATAATTGCGTTTAAATATAAATGATATATTTTTTTAAATAATATATTTACATTAGGTTCTCTACGAGGTTCATAACCAATTGCAGGCAAATATATCTATTAGAGCACCCACTACTATTATATTTTATGACTCACTGCGGTAATTCTTAGAATAATCCGTACCGCCATAAATACGATTATTTTTGAGATAATATTGCAAGCAAAAAACTTGCGAAACTTACCTGCCCTCAGCCTTCAGTACTTGAGTACTGAAATATGCATTAGTTTTCAAATAAACTTGCTAGCGTGCACATCACTGATAAGACCGTATTTTTATGTGGAACGCTTAAAATGTCGAGAGGAAAACCAACAAGTTAGAAAAACGTTCTGTAATTATTGCTTTTCATTAAGAAGGTTATTCAGTGAGTCAAATTTCCGAAAAGACACATATGATAAATTGACTGTTAGTGATATCATTTGGCGACATCAACGCACAGGCAGTGTAAGAGATCCGGCACGTTCAGGTTGTAAGCGAATAACATCTCACAACGACGAAAAGCGTATAAAATTGCTGAGTAAACGAAACAGCAAACTGACAGCACCCGAAATCGCCGCAGAAATGGATTTCTGTTACTACGGTGAAAAGAAGATTAAAAGCTGCAAACTCTTACTTCGATTGGAAAAACAGACAAAACGACAACAATGAGCAGAAACACACAGAGATTGTACACTAGATAACTGTAAAAGAGCCTTATAGATTGATGAATTGAAGTTTGAAGTGTTTGGACAATCAAAGCGTGTTTTTGTAACAAGAGCGAATGGTCAAAGAATGCCGCAGGATTATACAGTGCCAATCGTTAAACAAGGAAGAAGTGCTGTGCTTGTTTGGTGTTGTTTTTGCTACGCCGGCACAGGGGACTTAAAGCGAATCGAGAGTATTTTGCGGAAGGAGGAGGAGAAATATTACAACAAAATGCAATACCATCGGGGCTACGTTTAATCGGCGAAAATTTTGCAGGATAAAGACCCCAAACACTCAGCAGTAATATGTAGGAATTTCTTAAATGGCGAACAAAATAATAATACCTTACAAATAATGACATGGCCACGGCAAAGCCTCGGCCTAAATCCCATAGAATTGTTATTGGATGAATTGGACAGGAGGGTCCGAAAAGTGTGTCATACGTCAACGAATCACTTGTGGAAGATACTGCAAGAAGAATGGAGTAGTTAACCTAATAGAGTTCTTGAAAAACTCGTGAAACGGATGCCTTGAACTGTACGGGCTGTTCTTTGCGCAAAAGAGGTGGTTGCTTCGATGAGCGGAATGTTTAAGATATCCTTGTTTATTTAACGTTAGAATTACATTTATTTTTGTTATTATACTTTATAAATATCTATAAACAATAATGCAATAAAAATTATAAGTTTTGACATAAATTAATTTAACTCTTTTCCCTTTTTTTAAATTTATTTGAGTAACCGAACTAATATGGATGGTAGTGTATGTAGGAGGGACGTTTAATGTACTCTTGGTATCAGCATGAAGAAAAGCCCAAGAACAATTAAATATATTTTTATTTTTCGATGCAATCCATCATAACATCAATGTATTTTTTATATCTCGAAATTGACACCGTAAAAAATAACTCTACTAAAGTAAAATTAAACTAAAAGATGTGCATTGAGCGTTCATCGTTGGAAAATCTCTACTATACCTTTCTTATGCTACTTTACTTTCAAGGTCATAATGATGAACCCTACTTTACTTTCAATGTCATAATGATGAACGCTACTTTACTTTCAAGATCATAATGATGAACCCTACTTTACTTTCAAGGTCATAATGATGAACCCTACTTTACTTTCAAGGTCATAATGATGAACCCTACTTTACTTTCAAGGTCATAATGATGAACCCACGTTTCATCTCCAGTAGCATTTCGGGCAAAAATACTTACTGTACCTTCACTACAAAGCTTTAAAAATTCTCAACAGTACTCGACCAGCACTGGTTTTTGAAGCATCGTGAACATTCGCGGCATCCGTCTTGTACTTTTGAAAGGTTAAGGTCATAAAGAATAATGTGTATGGTACCAACGGAAAGGTTAGTTACCTCTGCTAATATTCTAATCTTTATTCGAGCATCCTCTAATACAAGTTTCTAAACATTTAAACATTTTTAAATATTTTCCTGTAGCGGCAGTAACTAGGCCGCATGAGTCATCTTCAATACTCTCTCGGCCCCTTTTTAAATTCACATAACCACTTTTGAACTGTAAATAATTAAGGTGTAGAACCTTTTTAAATGGTCACCATCTCTTCGTGAATGATTTTTTGATATTTCTTATTTTGTAAGGAATTTAATCACACCGTGGTGCTTGATTTTCTTCAACATTTCTTGACTACGGATTATTAGCGTACTAATGATCACAACTATATGAAATTTTATAATGATTCTCTCAGATAATGCCACTATCTAATAAATTAGTCAAATTAGCCACATCTATAGGAAATCACCCCTAATTAAAAGATGCAGAGAGTACATTGAACGCCCCTTGTATATATTTAAGTTAGGGTACGTAAGTGAGATTTTACGACATAACAAAACTATTTGTAAATAGCAGGTAATTGTTGGTCTTTCCAAGTGAGCTTTCTATGTTGCGTTTATTTACACTGTGTTCATAACTTACGCATTGTGTCTGAAACACGCGAATTAAATCACGCCAAGAGAACTAAAATATTTTTGTTACATTCACAAAAAAAGAAATTATCCGCAATAGCAAAAAAATTGAAAACAACAGCAAGAGAAAAGAGTGATATAAGAAGTTCTGGACACGCGAGGTCAGCGTTGAATTTACGTCTTCGCGTTTTATAGCACCAGTGATAAATACTAATGAATAAAAATAAGGGTTAAGTAAGTCATGTAGAAAAGTCAAAATTCTGTTAAAACATACGAAAAATATTTTATTTAATAAAAATTCGTTTTCTAGAAACTAAAACAAATCCGACATTTCATATGCAGCAATAATAATTAGATTTAATACAGACCGATCTAGAATGATTAACGGTGAGGTCACGATTGTTTTAACCAAATGTTATCAAAACCAATTTCCAGTAGCCAGAAATGATTGCTCTTGACAACTGAAATTTTGACAGCGATTTTATCAATTGACGTTCGTGCAATGTATTTCGCAAGTTTTATAAGTTTCACGTTATTCATAGCATTAAAAGTAAGAAATTTTTTTATTTTTTAACGCTAATCTATCTAAACAAGCTTCTACAATTTTGTGAGTACATTTTTTCGCTAATTAATTGAATTAAAAGACGTTTATTTTTTATTTTTAGGTTAAGACATATTGCAACATTCAATATGGTTTTGTCATTAGAACATGATTAATTTATGCTCGAAGCATATTTTCGGAGTGATCAGCGGAATGACGACAAAGCTTGGGACTACTCTATTCGTTTATGTTATTTACAATGTATTAATCAGTTTCCGAACGAGTTGATTACGAGATGTTTGCACAGCATATTCGCCGAATTGTTGCTCGTTTTCATAACACTGGTAGTATATGCAAGAGAGACTCTCCTAGACGGCCATCAATTTTAAATTCAGAAGTTTTAGACGTTCGGGCCCGTTTAAACCAAATAACTACAAAGCCTCTATGACAGTTATCTGCTCAAACAGGAAAAAAAACATTGATGAAAATTATAAGATTTATTATTCACTACACATTATTCCCTTCTAAGCTTATGGAACGTGCAATAGAGCTGCAAAAAATGCATTTACTTTTAAAGTTTCTACCGTGTAAGAGCTGTTACCACGAGATTGTAATCAGATGGTTGTATATTGTCATTGCTTTAATGAGAACTTAAATGATGACAACATGTTGGATCTTACGTTTTTTTTCTGATGAGGCATGGTTTCATTTAAATGTATGCGTAAACTCACAGAATTATCGAATATGGTCTACAGTAAATCCTCATGTTACACACGAGACAACTTTGCATCCCGTTAAAATTGATGTTCGCATAGCTATGTCACGTAGAAGAATATATGGACCGGTATTTTTCAATGAAACTGTTACTGGTGATAGATATCGAAATCATATGGTACAGCCTTTTTTTTGAACAACTTTTTTTGAACTCTTGATGATGAAATACAACATGGATACTTCCAATAAGATAATGCAACTGCACACACAGCATGTGCAACAATAGCTTTAATACAATAGTTTTTTAGTGATCGTGTCATAAGTGTAAGGAAATTTCCTGCAAGATCTCTAGACCTAATTCCGCTGGGCTATTACCTCTTTGGATATTTAAAAAATTCAATATATAAAAATCGTTACATACACAAGAAGATTTACAGGAAGCTATCACAAATCAAATTCATAATATATTAGGTGCGCAACTAAGTTCTCGCTGTTTTTTTGATGAAAATGCAACTTTATTGTGAAAAAATGTTTACTAATGAATCATTCAAAATATTTCCCATCGCTAGCGACAAATTTTTTCCATCTTTCTGGCAGAGCTCGAATACCGTCACGGTAGAAGTGTTCGTCTTTTGAGACTATCCACGAATCAAGCCATTTTGAGATGTCTTCATATGAGCGGAACTGCTGATTAGCCAGACCATGTACCATCGAACGGAACAAGTAATAATCGGACGGCGCAATATCTGGGGAATATGGCGGGTGGGGTAGGACCTCCCATTTGAGCGTTTCTAAGTAGGTTATAACGGATTTGGCAACGTGAGGCTGAGCGTTGACATGCATGTATTGTGGCCGCTTTTCGCGCAGTGCTCGGCTCAATCGCATCAATTGAATTCGATAACGTTCCCCAGTGATGGTTTCCTTCGGTTTCAACAGCTCATAATAAATAACACCGCCCTGGTCCCACCAAATACGCAGCAAAACCTTCGCAGCGTGAATATTCGGCCGAACCGACGACGTAGAAGCATGACCGGGCAGTCCCCATGATTTTATTCTCTTTCGGTTGCTGTAGTGTATCCATTTTTCATCACCTGTAACGATGCGATGAAGAAAACCCTTCCTTTTTTGCCGCTGGAGCAGTTGTTCACAGGCGAAAAAAAACGACGCTCAACGTCTCTTGGCTTCAAATCATAAGGAACCCAAGTTCCTTGTTTTTGAATCATTCCCAACGCATGCAATCGCTGGGAAATGGCTTGGCGGGTAACTCCTAATGCTGAAGCAAGCTCTTTTTGCGTCAATGCCCCCAATTCAACGTCTTCGAAGGTTTTTGGTCTTCCTTCACGCGAACGGTCGTCAACATCGAAATCACTGTCTTTGAAGCGACGGAACCAATCACGGCACGTTGTTTCACTTAGAGCAGCATCTCCGTAAACTTCTTGGAGTTCTCGATGCGCTTCAGCCGCCGTTTTCTTCGAATGAAAGAAGAAAAGCAACACTTCCCGCAAATGACGATTATTTGGCACAAAATCAGACATTTTCACACAACCAAAAGTATATTACGCAAAAACAAAATCACTAATGTGTCAAAGGGGTTTGTTTACCATATGTCTAAGCTTGGTTCATGACGTTTTGGTTATGTCACAATCGACCAGCACTTACTACTGGAGCCATCTCTTAAAAAACAACGAGAACTTAGTTGCGCACCTAATAGATGAAGAAATTCTACGCATTTAGAATAACGGACATAGACATTTTGAGCATGAATTGTAAATTATAATTTATTATCGCAAAATGTTTCTTCAACAACAAATAAAAAGCGACATTGAAAAATCTGTAGTAACTTTAGTAGTAACATTTTCCGTTTTTACTTTTCTGTTCATTAAAAGCATTTTTTTCCATTTTAACCAAAACATTTGACATCAGAATAACCACCATTTAATACCATATGACTGGTTGCATATTTATATAGTTGATTTTGTTTCCTTACTAATTTCCGCTGGCACGCCTGATTGTAATATAAGATCAATGTATAAGTTAAATAGCACAATACAAAAGTCAATAATTCAAATTATAATTAAGATTACTTAGCTGCGTGGATTTATGAAAAAAAAGATCAGTTGCTAACTAAAGTTTTGTACGACTTTATAAATGTTATACCCATAATGGATTATAATTTCGAAAAAATCATTATTAATGAATAAAAATAATAATATATATACTATAAAACTTACCTTATATTTCTAATTGTAGAAAATGGTAGTAGATACATAAAAACGAATTTTGTTTGCATAAAACTTAGCGCCCTAGAATATTTATTGTGTGATAAACGCGTGTTGACTTGTTTGAGTTTGCACAATTATTAAAAATAATTTTATAAGTACGTCATCTGATAAACTGAAATTACGAATCACAGCGCCTCTACAAAATGCTCATGAGCAGTTCTAAGATAAATTTTAGTCATATTGTAAATCTCGTAAGTACATATGTATATATACATGTGCAATTAATCTCGTAATATGTATATGCATAAAGAAAATTATACTATCTCTTTCTTATAAATAAAACTTGTATATTAAATTCTAATTCCTAATATAAGTATACTAGTAAACAAACATTTAAAATCAATGTAAAATAAAGAATACTTTTATTAAGTTCTTTGGACGATGAATTTCGTGAAGGTCGTTCCACAAATGTCGTGTCGGAAAACATTAATGCAGTGTCTGAATTGATAATGCAAGACCGTCATGTGATATAGCGTAAGATCGAGGCATTTCTAGGTATTGGTAACACCAGCGTGCATAAGATCCTGCATGAACATTTAGCCGTTAAGAAGCTATGTTCACGTTGGGTACCACACAATTTGACA
Organism: Dermolepida albohirtum; assembly: GCA_031893035.1. Classification (NCBI taxonomy): domain Eukaryota; kingdom Metazoa; phylum Arthropoda; class Insecta; order Coleoptera; family Scarabaeidae; genus Dermolepida; species Dermolepida albohirtum. The sequence continues at coordinate 94,428 of JAVIWB010001898.1, read as the reverse complement.
ACCGCTCAAAAAAGAACTCGCGTCGATTGGTGCCAAGAAATGCACAAAAAATACAATGGCGGTGCTTCAAAGAACATTTATAAAGTACTGACAAGTGACGAATCTTGAATCTATACGTATGAGCCCGATAGTAAACAGTAGTCGACTGTGTGGGTATTCCAAGATGAGCCAAAACCAACGAAAGTTGTTTTTTCAGAAAAACTGGTCACGTTACAACCATGCCTTTAGAAAATTGTAGAACGGTCAATTCTGAATGGGTACACAACTATTTGTTTGCCAAAAGTTTTTGAAGAAATAAGGAAAACAAACCGAAAATGACAGATCATTCCCCACCATGACAATGCGAGCTCTCACAGGTCGGTTCAAACAATTGACTATTTGACCGGGCAAAACATTGAATTAATGAGCCATCCGCCATACAGTCCTGATCTAGCACCCTGTGATTTCTTTTTGTTCCCACACGTGAAAAATAAACTTCGTGGTCAACGGTTTTCTACGCCGGAAGAGGCAGTTGAGGCATTCGAAACTCATATTTTGGAGATACCGCCTTCACAGTGGCAGCAATGCTTTTCAGATTGGTTTAAACGAATGCAAAATTGCATTAATTTTCAACGAGAATATTTTGAAAAGCAATAAAACTATTTACGATAATAAAATTTTTTTTTTGCTATTCCCGAAATATAAACGGCTACCCTCGTATTATACCAAAAACAGCATACATAGTTGTAACAGAGGATTAAAACATATAAAATTAATTTTGAATTATTCTATATATAATATTTTTATTCTATAGCCGAAAGACACTTTGATTTTTTTATATGCTTATGTTGACCATATCTTGACAAAGAGTGCAGAATCCCATAATTTTGACACAGAGTTTTAACAAAAAAAATAAATAAATGAGCTAAAAATAAGATCGACGTAAGTATCTATTCGTTTATATAGGTTACACGAAAACTATAGATATTTCTAATATTCATTAACACATTTAACTATGCTAACAATCGTTTATAAATATTTACAAGTTAACACAAGTCTCAAATATTAATCCACACTGTTCATACACTAAAAATACATTTATTATACAATCAAATTGAATCACATTAATTGAATTTAATTACACATATGATAAATTGATTTAAAAACATTTAATAAGCAGTAAAATTCAAGATACATATAAATTTATCCTTCACTCATTTATATTACAATATACATACACTGCAGGCCATAAGTTTGGAATCAGTTCCAGTAAATTCATAAAAATTAAAATTTATCTATGTTACGTTCGTATTACTTTGATATAAGTACAAAGGATTATTCTTAAGTACATTATAAAGCTTTACATAAAAGATGTAGTTTTAAATGTATTAATAGTTGGAAAATAACCAGAGATTAAGGAAACTCTGCGTGCGGTATTATTTATTCGAGCAGGTAATATTTCTGCATAATGAACGATTACCTGGAATGGACAAATTTTATTGCAGGCCCTTCCGCATAAACCTTTTGTAATTACATTTAGTTTTTATATTTATAAGTATTTATACATTTTGAAGTAATGAGAATATTTTAGTTGCTTCGTATCATTTAAAGTGTGTAGACACATAAAAGTGTGTAGAATCAGTAAACATCGTTTGATTATGGCGAAGAGAAAGCAGATATCGCTAGAAAAACGTGTAGAAATTATTAGTCATCATAATCGGGGAGATTCCATACGGGATATCGCGAAAAGAATGAAGATATCGTACAAAGGTGTACAAAATACAATTAAAAGATACCAGTCTACTGGAGGGTATACGGACAGAAAACGATCAGGAAGACCAAAAATTACAACTTCTGCAGAAGATCAGACAATTATATTGACGTCGAAAAGAGATAGAAGATTAACGGCCTCGCAAATCCGCGGTGAGTTTAACAGGGAGCGTGAAACTCGTATCTCTTTAACCACAGTAAAAAGGCGGCTCAGAGCGGCTGGACTGATGGGACGTGTAGCAGTTCGCAAACCGCTTCTACGTCCGCAAAATAAAATAAAAAGGCTACAATGGGCTAAGTTACACAAAGATTGGACAATAGAACAGTGGGAAAAAGTACTATGGACCGACGAATCAAAGTACGAGGTCTTCGGTTCCAGACATCGGATATTTGTAAGAAGAACTGCTACGGAAAAAATGTTACCGCAATGTGTGGTGCCCACGGTAAAACATGGTGGCGGTTCTGTAATGGTTTGGGGATGTTTTTCTTCGGCCGGTGTAGGAGATCTGGTGAAAATCGACGGAGTTTTGAAAAAGGAGGATTACAGACAGATTCTCGAACACAACGCTGTGCCCTCCGGTCTGAGATTACTTGGAGAAAACTTTATATTCATGCAAGACAACGACCCAAAACATTCTTCTCATTTATGTAGAGGATATCTCCAACAACAGGAAGCTGACGGTGTTTTACAAAACATGGTTTGGCCGGCACAATCGCCAGACCTCAATCCAATAGAGCTGTTGTGGGAAGAATTGGATAGAAAAGTGCGTGAAAAGTGTCCGACGTCCCAGACTCACATGTGGCAAGTTATACAAGATTCTTGGGCAAATATACCCAATAAAACCCTTACAAAATTAGTGTCTCGTTTACCGCGATTGTGTGCTGCCGTCATTAAAGCAAAAGGAGGGTATTTCGATGAAAAGTCCGTTTAGTTGATAATAAAAATAAGTGGATGTAAATAAATAAAATTTGCTTTTTTTCCTGCTTATTTTATAATAAAACGTTTTGGTATATTAATATTGTTTTATTTTTACAATGTTTGTTAAAGCCACTACAATATTTTCATTATATTCAGAAGTGATTCCTAACTTATGCAAGTGATTCCAAACTTATGGCCTGCAGTGTATGTATATGCCAACTAAACCGCTATATATCAAAATTTCCTGTCATGATAATAATCAAACAAAGTATAATTAACAATGACGTCCTTGTTGATGCTCAAATTAAAAACTTATTATCTCAATAGGCAATGTCATATTTGCAATACCGTGAAAGAAATATTTTTAATCTATTTAATCATGGCGCTAATCAGACTGATAAATATAATAAAATAATATATTAATGTTGCAGATGCATCGCCATCGGTACACATTTTAATACATATCCCAATAGGATCAGATCACAATATAACAATAAAAAGGAAACAAAGATACCGGTGATGTACGAAACAAAAGTTAAATTGTAATTCGAACCATCCTTCCGGAAAGTATAGGCGGATTTACATGATTCACTTTCGTTATGAATCTCCGATGAATCATGCATTTTTATTTGATTAAAGCCATTAGTATGTGTTCAAAGCAATTTACTGGGGATGCAGTAATTATATTTATAGAACTTTTTATCGTGCATATGTATATACGAGGAGTTCCCAAAAAAACCCGGTATTTCTCTAGAAAAACCTGTATTTTACTTTTTTTTGAGAAACAACCTTAATACCTTCAGTATACTCTCCATTTAACTTTATGCATCTGTCTAATCGACGATTCCATTGTTGAAAACATTGTTCTCAAGTCGTTTTTCTGTATGGCAACGAGCTACTCTGTCGTATTTCATTCACCTCCTCCACGTCGTTAAAACGATGTCCTTTCATGTCCCTTTTCATTAGTGGAAACAAAAAAAGTCGCATGAAGCAAGATCTAGTGAGTAGGGGCGCGAGGCAAAGGAGTCATGTTATTTTTAGCCAAGAAGTAGCGTATGTAGGGCGGCAATTCTTGTCATCCCCAATTCTCCCGACAAAATTCGCTGCACTGAGCTCCAAGTTATTCTAGATAACTCCGCAATTGCTTCAAAGGTTCGCCATCGGTCTTCAAGCACAATTGCACGAACTTTTTCAACATTTCCGTCCGTTCTGGATGTTGATAGACGGTTAGAACGAGATTTGTCATTAATTGACATTTCACCTTCTTTGAAACGAGGAAACCATTCGTACATACATTTGAGTTTTTGCCAAATCGTCATCCTGTTTGCGACATCAAAACTGTGTCTGCAGCATTTTTCCAAGCAGGAAGCAAAATTTCACAGCAGCATGCTTAAGTCTGACATTACAAAAAAACGACTAGCCAACGAAAATGCTTTTACAAAAAAAAAATGCACTGTAACAAGACACAACTTTATTAGGCGAAAGAACCTACTGTACCGAACACAGAACACCTAGTGGCACGAATATGTCCTAGGCAAGCCCCACTGACAACGCTGCCATACCAATTATTTTTGGGTAGCCCTCGTATAGTTAAGCAATAAAGTATTAGCACTCTGTTAACAGTGCTTTTGTTTTTATAATCAAATGTAATTAAGATATCTATTAAAAACATTTTGTTTAATTCTTCAGCACAATAATATTTACATGATATCAGTAGAACTCCAATATGTAAACGTTCTTACTCAACTTGACTAGCTATAAACACGGTATATGAAATGAATACTGCCTTAGCGACACATAACGTCCGTTCACAATAGATATCCTGTGTTTACTAAGCATTCGTATTTGCTTTATAAGCAGCTTGCCATTTTGTAGTGTGTACTTAATACCTTTAGTTTCATATCTTATTGCTTTTTGCAACACATCTATAATATGTACATGCAGAGAGCAAGAAGTAATATATGTATGTATAAAAGAGGAATTGTCTAAGAACATATTAAGAAAATAATTTTTAATAATAGTAACGCGCTTGTCCTATAAAAACTGCTTCACGAATAGGGCATTGTGAGCTGGTGCGTTGTCCTGGTGCAGAATCTACGAGTTGTTCTTCCACAAATCCGGTCTTTTTTTCCTTAGTCTTTCCCTCAGCTTGATTAGGACTTCTTTGTGGTATCTCCGATGCTTCAAATATGTATCTAGTAAAATTCTTTGCAGCTCACCAAAATAACTTTCATTAAATAATAAACGATTGCAGTAAGTTTTTTATTAATAATTTGTACGCCACTTCATTTTTAGAGTCCTGTAAATCAATAAACATATATATATATATATAGCGATCTTTTTAGTGTCGACTGCTTATCACCACTGCTTCTTGTTCCTCCACGACTCTTCTTCAATGCCCCTGGATTCCTTGGTTCCACGATTTCTTTGGCCTACCTCTTCTCTTCTTTGGGATCCATTTTAGTCACCGGCAATTCTTTAAATCAGGTTATTGACAGCACTGAATCTGTATTGGGTACAGTATAGAACTGGCTGTCATGTAATAACCTGAATATTAACAACTCGAAGACAAACATAATTCTTTTTAGATGCAACAATTTTACTGATATCCCTGACAGGGTGGAGCTTGGCCATTCCTTGTATCCTGTACAAAATAGTGTTCGCATATTGGGAGTTACGGTCGATCAGTTCCTAAAGTGGAAGGATCATATCAATGTTTTATGTAAAGTCCTTGCAAATGTGTGCTTTGGGATTCGTCTCTTGAGGAAACTCGTTAGCGATCAGGCGCTACGAATGATATATTTTGGATGCTTTTACTCCAGGGTAAGGTATGGCATTGCTGTTTGGGGTAGTAGCAGTGAATTGGATCGCGTATTTATAATTCAGAAAAGAATCCTCAGAATAATGCACAACATGAATTTTGAGCAGTCGTGCAGGGGCGTGTTCAGAGAACATTTTCTCCTAACTGTTTTTGGGATATATATTTTTGAGGTCCTGCTTTTTGCTTACAAGCATGAACATTTGTTTGAGGAGCATATCGCTACTCACGATTACTCCACAAGACACAAAAATGATTACTACTATCCTAAACACCGCCTTGCCTTGGTGGAAAGTGGACTCCGCTACTCTGCCATTAAATTTTTTAATCACTTGCCCGAATCGTTCAGAGAGGTTAGGGTATTTTCAGTATTTAAATCGAGAGTTCGTGATCTCTTAATTGAGCTGGAACCATATAGCATATCTGAATATATGAATCATAGATTTATTTAAGATATAATACATTTTATTTACTCCTTTCTTTTTTAAATTATATATGTAACATATCTATGTCATGACGTTTGTATTTCTTTCTTTTCGACGAATTACAATAAAGCTATTATTATTATTATTATTATTATTATTATTATTGCCAAGCATGAGTTGGTAATCTATCTTCAGTCATTCGTTTCATATAGCAGGGGAGTTGCTTTTTCTCTATAGTATCTCTAAATTTTTTTCTACATTCATTATTTGTTTAATTCTATCCGCTCTTATGTGACCTTGTAATGTGAGCCTACAGTTTCTCTGTAAATGGCTGTTTTCTACTGCATTTATTCGGTTTTGCCGTATGTAACTGCGCTCACCACTACTCGTATAATTTTGACTATATGTTTTTTGTTCTCTTCTGAATATCTTTGTTCCTTAAAATTGAGTTTAATTAGTTCGTACTTGCTCTTCTTCTTCCCATTGTTAGCAATATGTCCTTTTCATCTCTTCCATCTTCTGTTAGGGTAATTCCAAGATATTTATATTCCTTAGTGTTTTTAATTATTTTACCATAAATGTCTAATTCTTTTCCTGAGCATCCTATTGTCATACATCCAGTTTTTTCCATGTTCATTTCTAGACCTCATTTTTTTGAATTCCCGCACCAGTTTTCTAATCATATAGGTAACATCTTCCACTAGAACAACCTGGATTCCCATCTTTTTACATTTTTTGAACCAATGTTTCAGAATCAAGTTATATATATATATATATATATATATATATATATATTGGGTCTGGAAAAAGTTCGTGGCGTTTTTTCAGTAAAATTCAACTGGTCCCCGCATGGCGCGTGGACGAATTCATTTAAACCGAATATGCTCCATTATTATCGACAATGTTTCGCCATTTTTTTGGTAGATCCATGATCCCATCGGTGAAAAACTTCTGTGGTTATCTGGTCGAATAAACTGAATCAAGTAGTTTTCACAGGCTTCTTTTGAAACCAACTTAATTCCATTAAGAGAGTTCTGCAGAGATCGAAACAGATGATAGTCAGAGGGTGCTATATCCGGACTGTAAGGTGGGTGCATCAAAACTTCCCAACCATACTCTCTCAATTTTTGACGGGTCATTTTCCCGAAGTGTGTGGTCGGGCGTTGTCATGATGGAAGACAACACCTTTCCTATTAATCAATTCGGGCCGTTTTATTTAAAAAGCCTGGCGTAATCTCTCTAGTTGTGCACAGTAGAGTTGAGAATCAATCGTCTGACCAGTTGGAAGTTAGCTCGAAAATGGACGATTCCCCTCCAGTTTCACCATACGCACAGCATCATTTTTTTTGGAGTCAATGTTGGCTTAGCGAACGCTTGTGACGGCTCACCATCCTTTATCCACGATCTTTTACGCTTCCGATTATCGTACGTAATCCATTTTTCATCTCCGGTTATTAAACGTTTCAGAAACGGCTCGATTTCATTCCGTTTCAGCAGCGCATCGCAGATGTTAATTCGGTCCATCATGTTTTTCACGCTCAACTCATGAGGAACCCATACGTCAAGCTTTTTTTGTAACCAGCTTTGTGTAAATGGTTCAAAACAGTTTTGTGGTCAATGCCTAGCTCCATGCCAATATCGACACTGCTGATATGCTTATCTTGTTGGACTTTTTCAAGAATTTCATCAGATTTTTCAGTGATTGGACGACCGCAGCGTGACTCATCTTTCACATTGAAATTTCCAGAACGAAAGCGAGCGAACCATTTCCGCGCAACAGATTTCGATAAAGTACCTGCTGTACACAGCACAAATTTTATCACAAGCCTGCGCAGCGTTCTTCCCCTTATCATAATAATATTGCAGAATATAGCGAAATTTCTCATTATTCTTCTCCATTTTCAAGTGCGAATAACTTTCCAACCACTGCACCGATTACAATGTTTCTACGCTCAAACTAACGTTCGGAAGGTCATCTAAAAAACGAGCCGTCGGTGGTGTCGCTGTGACTTGTTGTTCTTTAGTTATCGGCAACCAATGCCATCTATCGGGAAAAACGCCACGAACTTTTTCCCAGACCCAATATATATATATATATATATATATATATATAGAATCTTGAAAAGCGTAGGAGACAGGCAACAACTTTGTCTCAGACCCTTGTTTGAAAGTATTCTGAAAGTTCCCGTAGTGTATTAATACAGCTGATGTTGCCTTTATAAAAGGTTTTCACCGCGTCGATGCATTGTGGATTTACTTTACTGAGACAGTGTCTTATGCCATTCTTAAATCAACAATCAGATGTAACTGGTTCCCATATACTACTGCTTTCTCCATTAGTAGTTTTATACGAAACAAGCTGTCGATACACGATCTTCCTGATCTGAATCCGCTCTGTTCCTCATGCAAACCTATCTCATAAAAGAGCAATGAGGAAAATATATTTGAATAATATCCTAAGAAATAAATGGACTTTTATGTCATGTTATTTCATGAATTCATTATAAAGCGTTTGGAATTATGAAACATTTATGAAGACACTTACTTATTTGATTTTAGTTTTAATATATTTGTCTGAGTCCTCCTTCTCGCCTTTTTATTCTACTTACTTCTATAGCACATGTTTAACACACTTATAATTGGTATTCTATAAATAATTTCCACCCATTTTATATCTTTGTTATTGTTGAAGTTTTTGGTTCCTGGTATATTTTTCTTAATTCTTGATCTCTTTTTCTACACCGTTCATATTTTATTTTTAGTTTTATACCTTCAAAAAACTTTTTCCTTGCATATCTCCATAGCTTGTTTTGTTTTTAATTAAGAATTCAACTGTTATAATTAGAGTCCGGATTAAAAAGCATTAAAAATATTGAAAAAAGCGCTTAAAAAGCCTATCGATTTTCGAAAAAAAGCATTACCATATGCAAAAAAAGCACGTACATTATACAAAATTGTATAAATTATATATACATTATTGATTAAATAAACATTGATTTTGAGATTTATAATAATTTATTTTTATAACATTAACATTTAAGTACTTCAACAAAAACATGTAATAAATTCAGAAAACATGTTCAGTCATAAAACTCAAATATTTTAAATAAAAGAAATTTTTAAAACATTTTTAATTCATAGATACAGAGTAATATTTAATAATTATAATTGAAACATGTGTTTTAAAATGAAAAACCTTAAATTCTTTTTATTAACAGTTTTTAATAAAAACAACATAAAAAAAAATTATTTCCGTTTGAAACACGAAATTATTAAATGTTCATTTAAATGTTCCATTGTAAAGTTCTGTCGTCTATCACTTAAAATGTTTTTATAATTTGAAAAATTTCTTTCGACATCAACACTAGTTATAGGGGCATATTTAAATTTTGCCACGACAGCTGGATCCATATTTAATTCTTGAACTACCTCTCCACTTAAGATCGAGGATATTTTACTTAAGGTTTGAAATCCCTCGTTCTTTGACAAAACATCGTTGAGTTTTGTTTGCACTGTTTGACCAATGCGCCCAGGTATACCGTCTATGGCACTTTTAAAATCATTAATTTTTTTAACAGATTCAACTAATGACAATTGCTGCTGCTCTAAGGATTTTATGGTTTTACTTACAAGATTAAAATGACATTTAATAAAAGAGAGACTCTTTTTCAATTCTGCTTTTTCTAAAACGGCTTGGCAATCTCTTATCGATTTAACAGCAGTATCTGAAAGCTCGAACACAAGGTTTTTAAAATCTTCGAAATGTTCAGCGTAGTATAAAGCAGCGTCTAACCCCCACCGAGTTAACACTGGCTCAGGTGGTAATGGAATGTTAGACAATCTTTTTCTGAAGAGTTGCACTCTTAAAGGGGCTTTAATGAACGTTTGTTTGCCATTTTTTATTAGTTCATTAACAAGAGGGAATTGAAGCCGTATAATTTCGGCAACCCGATTAAGACCGTGTGCTAAACAAGTGCAATGAACTAAATTTCGATAAAAAATCTTAAGATTTGATGCAGTTTTAACCATATACGGTGCAGCATCAGAAAGCATTAATAATATTTTGTCATAGGGCACAGCCTCGGGTAGATAAAAATTTGTTAATGTCTCATTTACAAATCTTGTAACTGTATTGTTATTTGTTGCTTCCAGCTCTTTTGAGCATATCAAGTATCCTTCCGTTAATATTTCCTCATTAAGCACACCTATAATTAAGTTTGCAACATACCTCCCGCAAACGTCTGTAGTTTCGTCTACGGTAAACCAAATATAATTATTACCCACTAGCGTTTTTATTTTCTGGATAGTTTCTTTATATACAGAGCTAACATAACATTTTCGAAGGGTACTTTCATCCGGTACATGTATCTTGCAATATTGTTCCAAAAATCTTTTAAAGCTATCATTTTCTAATTTGTTTAATGGTATATCAGACTGCACCATAGCTTTGCATAGATCAAAATTAAATCGCTGTTGTTCGTTATAGCCAGAACATGACTGTAAGGATTCACCAATTGTTTGTTGCTTAGATTTATTTGTAAACCTTTGTGGACTTTGTTGATGCAAAACTGTTTGCACATGTTGTTTAATATTGTATTTTTTGTCGCACTGAATCTAAAATTAGGAACAACAATGATGTACCAAGGATTTAATCTATAAGAAACAACTTACCGTTTTTATACAGGCTCGGCAAAATAATCTACCATTTTCAAAATGCAACTCTTTATATTCTTTAATCCATTCGTCTACCGTGGGCCTCTGCTTTGGCATTTTAAAATAATTTTACACAAAACTAAACTAATTCAGTTTAACAACGTGTAAACACACTTATAGAATGTAATAGTTCATGAAATGTTTGTCTACAAATGCCAAAGACACCGGGGAATTCCAGGAACGGAGGTGTATCACGTGTTTGTGATGTGATATTTCTAGCGGCACTGTTTGCTGATGCGACGCGATCAACGGGGAAGTACCTACGTGTGTATGGAGATGCGGGGAAATAGTCGACATAATGCATATTTAGATTCTCATGTTTGATCCGTTGTTATTTTTTAATTATTTTTATGTTTTCCATACATCTTTTTCTACACTAAGTATATTTCTGATTTGTTTATGTAAACTTATACGTAAAAATATTAAAAAAGAAAGCTGTAAATAAGCACAAAATATTAAATTAAGGACAAATATTACTAAAAAAGCAAAAAAAGCATCTGAACATTAGTGCCAAATGACTTATTTTTACATATTTCGTACACATTTTAATACTAAATGTATCTGCTTGTAATATTTATAATAAGCTTAATGCCTAGAAATCCGGACTCTAGTTATAATATTTCGACTGTTGTTGATTCATTTTTAGATTTAAATTTATTAAGCACTATTATTATTTTTATTACCATTTTGTTTTATATTACTGTTTCACCTTCCATTCTATTTATAAGTAACTTCTATTACAGATCCTTTTCAGTGTTACTTTCATACGTTTTGGTTTCTTTCCGTTAATTTTCACATCATATTCTCTTACTATTTCCTTTAATCTTATAAAAAGATGCTTCTCTCGATTAAATAGTCCACATTTACCTCGATTACACCTCGACTACAAGGCTCTCTAATCGTCTTCCTTCATCATACACCTTATATCTCGTTTCTGCTAATAGCGTTTTCATTGGATTACCTCCTTAAGTACCTAGATTCGAAATCACTATTTCTGAACAATAAAATATAGTGTGATGTTTTTAGAATGCAGGACATCTACTATTTGAAAGGTTGTATTTGTGGGTAAAATAATAGGTAAAAACTCCCTTTTTGAATACCATAAAGGACTACTCGAAAAAGAAAGAAAAACACGCAATTAAATAAAAATTTTCATTTCAACCAAAATGAAGATTCTTAACGCATACATATTTCTTTTTGATATGTATTATTCAAAGGAAAACAAAAAGAGGTGTCTGAAAGCATATTTACATTTTTCACTCGGAATGACTATACATTAGAATTTTATTCAAAGCAAGCTTCAAAAACACCATAACACAAAGCAAAACGAGTTTATATACTTTTCATAAATCTATTGGAGTTCCAGTGGAGTTGTGTATTGTATGATATTGCATGCGCATGTAACTTGCTTTTAAAAAAATCAATGGTAATATAAATTTAACACACTTCTGTACTAACTACTACAAAAATAGTTCCTGCAGAATGCGGAATATGAACAACAAAAACATTAATACATTTTTAAATTTTTATATACAAAGACTTAAAAATGACATTAATTATATTTGATTTATAAAACTACATTTATAATCAGTGGTATAATATTACTGCCTGGACGTTTAGTAATCAATCAATCATTAATTATTAAAAAGCAAGAGTTTATATGCTTCAATAATAATGAAATAAAACCTTCTAATACAGATATGTACATTTATGATAAGGAACTTATCTAGAAACGTCTATAAAAGTCTCTGGGCTCCTGTACTTTCCACAAAATCATTTCTTTTATATTTAGTCGTGAGTATTTTGTTTTGAAGTAAAAATATATATAATTTTCAAACAATAAAAGCGTTTTGTTGTTACATATATATTTTACGTTTGGTAAGGACTAATTTATAATATTAGTTTTGGATGTAATCATAAAATTATTTTTTACAATACAATATGATATTAATACAGGGTAATTCTAAAAAAATTAATCTATTTCATAATGCAATATTTGATTTCTCATAAACAAGTTGCTGATCATTCGAGAGAGTCGGCTTCTAAGTTTCGAACGGCTACCACGCGAACACTTGTACAAAGGGTTCTAGGAAAATTTTGCAATACAGCTTTGTTTATTTAATTTTTTCAAAGAAATTTCCTCTACACTCAACACACCTCTCCATCCTCGGAAAACAAATTTTTAAATCAGTTCTGCCAAGTTTCACTAGGGAGTAAAGCACACTCGTTGTTAGGCAGGCACAGTTCAGTATACCACTTAGCTGTGACTGTCTTCTGTGTGTCCAAAACGACGCGTTCCACAATTCCACTCCATTTAAAAAATACAGGTATCATTTTCTTCTTTACAGATCGGGATTTTCTGACAACTACGGGTGTGTCCTCATCATCAAAGACCCAAACTTTGTTTTGAGCTTTGGTCGGCACATCGTAATACTACAACCAAGTCTCGTCACCTGTCACAATGTTGTTCACATACCGAAATTGTCCCTTTAAACTTTTTTAGCGTCTCCCGGCACCAAGTCACACGTCGTGTCATCTGCTGTTCAATCAGTCGATGCGGCACCCAGAGAGAACAAAGTTTCTTCACCAGCAAATGATCATGCAGAATCCAACGAATTGTTGGTGCATTTAGGCCTGAAGTACCCTCTATCTATTGGTAGATTACTCGCCTGTCCTCGACAAACATTTTTCTCACAGTAGTAACGTTTTCCTCGGTGACTGATGCTCGGGGCCTTCCCAGCCTCTCAGCATCCTCCACAGTTAAATTTCCCCTTTAGAATTCTCTATACCACTTGAATATCGTTGTGCGATGTGGACAAACATCATCTAGTGCAAGAGTCAGTCTTTGGAAGCACTGGTCTATGTTTAAACCACGCACGAAATTATAACGCAAAACTGCCCTTATCTCATTTCGTGACCACGATGCCATCGCAAGCACTTTACACTCTCACTACTAATGAATAACTGAGCCCATCGACATGGCGCGGCGGTTACTATGCACGTATGAACATGTCTCAACATACAGCAACAAGCAGCTTCCTACGATTCATTTTTGCGTCATATTGCAAAACTTTCCTAGTACCCTTTGTAGTAAAAACAGTATCTCTATTGCCGGTGGTTTGTGTGTCAGATGTATGCGTTGACAGAGTAGTGGGTATATGCGCTAAGTATGTGGGCTACGTTCAGTTATTTAACGTTGATATAGGCATAGATTAATTTACTCAATTCTTAGCGCTGCACAACAAATATTTACCTACTTTGAATATTTCTATGACTTTTTAAATTGAAATCTCAAAATTAGTAATTATTTCAAATATAAAACGTAATCGAAAAGCTAAAGTCCGGACTTGTAATGCTCCTTGAGATTTTTGGCTGTCAGTATTCACTTAAATGGAAAAAAGAATCCACGAAATGCCTTCCCGAACAACAGGCCGTTCGCGTCGATTTCTAGATCCCTGAGATGATAAGCCAGCAATTTACCACTGAGCTATCATATATATCATACATATGAGCATATAATATTAAATTTATTTTACAAATGTTAATATTTTATACCTAATTACTAAATGAGTAGGGGAGAAAAATGTATTTACGAAAGCTGATTTGATTTCCCTTCTCTACAATTACCAGATGCCTGCGACCTATCCGGTCGAATAAAGCATTCTATATGGTAAGAGAGCATCCCCATTTCTTTTCTTTCAAACATTTCAGAGTATGTACGCCTAATCACAGGAACGCTAGAGACCATATTGTATAGTCATATGTTGGTAAGTACCATGTGCACACATTTTTAGTGGATGACGCGATATTAAATCGTCGAAAAATGCCCCAAGTTTGATAATAATAGTCCTAGATTGTTTAAGAATGTATACGTTTGAATGTATAGTGTAAAAAGATAACTCTTAATACTAATATTAATGGTGACACATTAACAAGATAACTTAAACCTATAAATTAGATTCATAATTCATTTGCTACCGATTACTACAGGTAATATCCCAGAAAACTTTGAGCAAATGTAAATTTACAATCTGCGCACAAAATATTTATATGCCATCGACAACACCTGAGGCACTATCTAGAGTTAAGAGTCCCACCGCAGCTTAACGAAAAAAAAAGAATCTTTTTTAGCTTCTACAATTTCGCGTGGAAATGCCAGAGCAGCGGCACAGACGATAAACAAAGAATTACGACCTCACAGCCGAGAATACGAAAAGGAAAGTCGTTTGGACGCGGTTTTCCCTTTAAGTCTCAACTCGACACATCATTACGAGCCGGTAAATAGTTACTTACTTATCGCGGAGGTCGTATAAATAATTTGAAAGAAAGTTCGAGGACTCGGCGACTCTTTTCTTTATGAGCAAGTCGAGAACGAGCGAATTTCAAGCAAGCTGTGCAGTATACAGGAGATGGATGGAATAATAAAGCGTGACGTTCCATGCTTTATAAGTAGATAAATAAAACTGGTGCTGAAGGAATGTTATTTTCAAAAAATAATGTCATGAGATAGTAAAATTTTAAAAATATATACGTAATATGAATTTATATATGTGGCATAGAGCTTCAAAAATTTATAATGAATCCAGATATTATTATTATTGGATATTCTAGTGCTTTCGCTTTTTCTTTTCATGCAAATGAAAAAATTTATAGAATATAAGTATTTTACGAAATTATATATTGACCATTTGGGCCAATACATTTTGCCGTCTTTCTAATAGTAGCATGACTCCACGCTCGTAAAACTTCTGATCTTTATTTGCAAAAAAATTGGGACAAGTTATTTTTGACATCCTCAATAGAATTAAATGTTGTTTCATCCAAAAAATTCTGTAAAGATGGGAAGAAATGATAATCAAAAGGTTCCAGATCTATTAAATATCATAATTGCAGTAGTATATTCCATCCAAGCTGTAACAACTTCAGGTAAGACATCAAAATTGTATGAGACCTGGCGTTATTATGTTGAAAATTTACATATTATCTGCTAATCAATTCTGGGCGTTTCATGGAATTACTCAATTTGCCCAATTTGTGATAATATAATTTGGTACGTAGACTTCCGCGGTCGTGGTCCATGCTATCTGCTTCTGGGTTTCCGGGCTGGAACCGCGTCACTAGTATATCTGCCGACGTTTCGTACCTATTTGTATGGGACATCTTCAGGGCTGAACTACTGCACTGAAACTGGTGTAAGTCGATGGGGCACGCGTTTATATATGGATAATGGGTCATGGGTCAATGGAGCGTTACGGTTGCGGTTGGGTAGATTAGAGATGCAGGATTGCCAAGCGTTATGTAGGAGGTAGCCATCATCGCGGTTAAGGTTATTGGGGTGCTTAAAGATCTCTATAGTTTCACGGATTTTGCGACCATAGAAATAGTTAGTGCGGGATAGGATCTTGGTTGAATTAAACTGAATATGGTGCCCAGTTTCCAGCCTATGCTCGGGAAGTGCAGAACCGGCTATGCGCAGCAACCTAGTACAACGCTCATGTTCAGAAACACGAGTGCCGACAGACCGCTTTGTTTCACCACACCAAAAACCAAAATGTTGGTTCAGATATGTGGATGACACCTTCGTTATTTGGCCCCATGGTCGGGATTCCTTGAACAACTTCCTCGTTTTCTTAAATTCACAACACGATTCCATAAATTTCACCATGGAGATTGAATCTGAAGGTTCCCTTCCTTTCCTCGACGTCTTGGTAACTCGTCATCTGGATGGTTCACTAGGACATTCAGTGTACCGCAAACCCACACACACTGATCGGTATCTCAATGCCCTCTTCCATCATCATCCCGCCCAGAAACAGGGCGTTATCAATTCCTTAGTCCAAAGAGCTGTCAACATATCTGACCAGCATTCTATATCCCAGGAATTAAGTCATGTTACCAAAGCTCTTATAAATAATGATTTCTCCAACCATAACATTCAGCGAACCATAGATCGACATCTTAATCCCAAAATCTCACAACTTAATACACAGCTTACATCATCCCCCCCCCCCTCTCTAAAGCCCACCTACCCTATATACAAGGTGTTACTGACCGCATCAGTAGGGTTCTTCTCAAAAACAACATCAAAACCATCTTCAAACCCCATTCCAAATTATCTGACCCTTTTTCCGTAAAAGACCATGTTTCTTTAGAATCAGCTGTGTGTACAGGATTCCTTGTTCATGCGGTAAGGTGAAACAAAGCGGTCTGTCGGCACTCGTGTTTCTGAACATGAGCGTTGTACTAGGTTGCTGCGCATAGCCGGTTCTGCACTTGCCGAGCATAGGCTGGAAACCGGGCACCATATTCAGTTTAATTCAACCAAGATCCTATCCCGCACTAACCATTTCTATGGTCGCAAAATCCGTGAAACTATAGAGATCTTTAAGCACCCCAATAACCTTAACCGCGATGATGGCTACCCCCTGCATAACGCTTGGCAATCCTGCATCTCTAATCTACCCAACCGCAACCGTAACGCTCCATTGACCCATGACCCATCATCCATATATAAACGCGTCCCCCATCGACTTACACCAGTTTCAGTGCAGTAGTTCAGCCCTGAAGATGTCCCATACAAATGGGTATGAAACGTCGGCAGATATACAAGTGACGCGGTTCCAGCCCGGAAACCCAGAAGCAGATAGCTTGTGACAATATATTTCTGAATTAATTGTGTAATTGTCTGGTAGAAGCTCAAAAAAATACAATTCAGTATCATTCTTTTGAAGTGTTTTGATCCGGCTCATCTTTTCTCCTCCATGATCGTTCGCATTGAATATTATTGTAAACAATCCATTTTTCATCCCTAGTTATAATTCGCCTCAGAAATGGATCATTTTCTTCATGTTGTAGCAGCAAATCACAAACGTTAAAGAAACGGAACAGAATTGAATTTTGCAAACTAGTTTTGACATTGGCGTCCCGTTAAGACGTATTTTCTACACAAACTACTTCCTCCTTGATTCGACTGTCTTCTTACCTTTGCGGCAATAAAAATGTAAAATGTGCTGAAAATGTTCCTTTTTATTTTCTATGTTAACTACTACCAAAAAACAGAAATCAGTATCTGTATAGAGTCCGGACTTGGCTCCGAGCGACTTTCATCCTTTTAGGCTTCTCAAAAAGTTCTTAGAAGGCAGCGATTTGCTTCCAATCAGCAAGTAAAGGATGCGGTACAAAATTGGCTACATCGCCAACCGAAATTTTTTTTACAGGGACACACGAGCTACTGGAACGATGGAACAAGTGTATTTTAAAGGAGGGTTGTTACTTAGAAAAATAATATATATGTAATATTAATTTGTAGTTTGTAACGATCAGAAAAAAATAAAATGCAGGTCAAATTTGAATCACCCTCGTATTTATTACCTATCTCTTTTCAGCAAATGTTGAATGATAATTAATGTAAACCACACATTACTTTCCTTTATTCGTATTCGTAATGTTCAGTTCTTTTCATAATTGGATAGTTAAATAATTATTTAAATTCTCACTAGATAAAAATAAAAATATCTTTTGCAAATGGTTTATATTCCGGTTATTGTGGTCAAGGCTTCTATATCAAAACAGATGAGTAATTTCATAATTATTCACGGCGCATTAACAATAATGTCACAAACAATGAATACATACATACATCAATTATACATGAGATGTGTGATATCATTAACGTATTAAATTTGAATTCTTTTCTTGTAATTTTATAGACATTAACTCAGATATTTGCAATAAATACCTTACGCGTGTGGAATAAAAAGTGAATGACATAAAAGCTTTTTTAATCCATTAGTGTTTAATTAGCTATTTACTATATCAATTAATTGTTTTTTATACATATGGTTATAATTAGGCTAAATAAAAAAGAAATACCAACAAATATATTTCAAAGAACATTTATTAAACTATAGGGATGTACCCAAATGAGTACTTACCAAATATGAAAATTTTCAAAAGCTCTTTTCTTTCAACACAAAAATATTCCACGCGATTTGCAGCGCCAACGATATGAGAATAGCACATTACGTAGTGCAATTATTTTAGTTTTTTTGGAGGAATGTGTCTCATAATATCTCTACCAATTCTAGATGATACAGAAGGTATGTTTCCAGATAACTGAATTCTATTCATCAGTCTAGAATAATGACAGACTGCACAACGCGTGTTGATTAATTTTTTATTCACAGAACATTACATGTAGCGGCCAAACGAGTAAAAAGTGGTCATCACCACTTTTTAGATTTTATAGCTATATAATATGTATTAACAGATTGATCTAATAAATCTAATTCATTCCATACTTTGAATGCCACAATAAAACAAGTAAAATTGACCCATACTGGCCTGCTGTTTCTGAATTTTTGACCTTTTTTGTCCTTCTCTCTTGCGCCATAGGTTCGATTACATTATGGTTTGTCACCAATGTACAAATAATAATGTCCTTCCATTTTAACGACAAAAATTTCTGGAATTTGAAAAGTCTTCTAGTTACTCGACCTAATATTCGGACAAATTTTGCTTACGTTCTCTTCGTTCCTTGGATCTGAACAGAAAAGACGATTAATATGAACTTGTCTACGTTTGCTACGAAACTCAATACATGATTATTCTTGATCGTTGGTATAATCACAAAAAATGGCTTCGAAATGTTCCCAATCTTAGATTAATGATAGTATTTTGCTATCTACTACCGACAAATGTATAATACATTGTTATAATAATTCCATTAGTTTTATATGTAAAATATAAGGGAAATTAATATCAATACAGAATTCTTATATTTTATATAATTTCAGAGAATACATGAAAAAGACAGAAATAAGATACGATCACTACCACAAAAAGGTTTAGGATCTAAATCGCAATCGTGACTCTATATTTTTAACATAGAACAAGCTAGAAAGAGATTTTTTGTATGCTTCATAAAAAAGAAAACGAACAATGCGTGCAATTCAAATAGCACACGAGTTTTGTCTACAGTTTCGACTTGATAGCAAAAAGCTTCAAACAACTGCATTCTATCTCTTGCCGTTTAAACAATTTAAAAAAATGTATGTACATATTAACTTCACTACGCTAAATACCGCAAAATTGTGAAACGTGAGGAACGAACTTTCACAGTGCATTTTGCGCACTGTTAATATTTAATTTTGTTAACATAATTTTAATTCCAGGTGTACCGGAAAGTCAATCATGCTTCAAAGTGCATGTTATATTTCGCGAAAGTAACACCGTGATAGATTTATACCTCTTTGAAAACGTCGAGTTTCCTGCTTGAAAGAGTGCATTTGCGGCAAGCGTTACTTTTCTTATTTAATCAAAAGAAAAAAAGTCGCTGAAAGTCATCGTTTACTGATAGAAACTTCCGGTGAGCATACTCCAACCATAAAAACATGTGAGGCGTGGTTTTAACAATTCAAAAGTGGTGATTTCAAAGTGCACGACAAAGAACATTCTGGTAGACCGAAAAAGTATGAAGACGCGAAACTGCAGGAGTAATTGGATGAAGTCCCAAAACAAACTCAAAAATAATTAGCAGAAGCGTTAAATGTGGCCTAAGAAACGATTAGCGACCGATTATAAGCAATGGGAATAATCCGAAAGATGGGAAAATGGGTGCCACATCAATTGAATGACAAGCAAATGGAAAATCGAAAAATCGTCTGTGAAATTCTGCTTCAAAGGTATGATATATGAAATAAATTTTTCGATTTTCTTGAAAATTATGTAGTTTTTTTTACGAAAAAACCAGTAATGACTTTCCTGTACACATGGTAATATTCTAAGCAAAGTCTGCAACATACTTTTTGAATTTTCTAAGTCAATACCAGTTTAGAGAGCTTGATGAAGATGACGATGAAATTTTTTATTTATACATCACAAATTATCAAAATCGGAAAAGTAATGATTACTTGTGAATTGATTGAAAGCTTAACGCTAAAATTAACTATGACGATTCGGCCTAATCTTTTACATACATACACACGCATGCATATATATATATATATATACATATACATACAAAGAAGTGGTTACGAAGAACTCATCTCTTTAAGCTGCGTTTTCAGCAGTCGTTATCAACTCGTTGATTAAAAATGGTAGATGGTTAAAAAGATCTGCATTGAGTATACTTTTACAATTGTTTCACCGAGAGAAGTTCGCCTCGATAAAAATATTATATACAGAGAATGACTGTCCTCTTCGACAGCTTTCGTACAACTGACTAGATTCTCGCTATGTGCAGACCTCACAACGATAGGACCGATATATATTTCAGTGCAAGCTACTATATCAAGGCTCCGATGCACGGCTTTATTTATAAATGCGAATACTGATATTAATTACAGGATGCATGAATAGGATAAGCAAACCCAGGGGAAAAAACAATAAAACCATTTATGTTTTAAAATAAATGGATCAAATACCACTATATATGTTGAATGATCTCTTCCTCCCCATAATTTGTCTCATTAAACTCAATCTGACAGCACCTATACGAAATCTAAAGGTTTTCAAACCAGAAACTTTTCATCATGATCTGGTATCGACTTCTTCACTGGTCGAGGCCAATTAGGCATAATCTGTAATGTGAAGTTATCTACAGGCCCTAAAGTTGGAAAATTTGATATGGATGTCATTGTTGAAAATGAAGTTTCATAGTCATATAAAGGTGAGTGTCATTCGCTGACTATAATATACAAATAATATTTTGAGCTCATGCAAGCCTACTATTTAGTACGGTTTATTTGTTATTTATCTTACATCGTTAATCATACCTGTTCTACTATTCCTATGGACTTTACATTAACACTAAGACTTTTTAATGATTTATTCTTTTCAGTTTACCAAAATCGCTTTCTAATTGATTTATTTCACCATTTACTCACGCACAAAAGAGAATGCTATTTACGGCATTTCCTCCCAGGAACCGTTTGTAGATACTATTTACCGAAGAACATCTAAAGAAGGCAAACAAACAAAGGTCCCAAACGCATACACGGGTGATGCGAAGAATGCTGGATGGAATTCAGACTCGAACGCAGACGATCGTTATATATATATAATACCGTAGCAGTGTAGTAAAATTAATCCGCTTCGAATTATTTACATTGCCTTGTAAACTATTCGTGTCTTTTGAGTAAAGACATCGCTGTAATACGAAGACTCTGGTGTGTGTGTATTGGTAACGTTTTCGGCGCGAAAAAGAAAAAAATCGAATACGAAACAGAACAAAACGGAATACGTATTTGTTTAATTCCGAGCGCGGACTGGAGTTGTAATGTTGAATTATTTCTGACAATGATACAATCGTCTTTTCAGCTATATAAATACAATTTCGCATTCTGCAGTTCACAGTAATTCTCGGAATTATTCCCTTATTTTCGAGCTGTCAGGATTATTTGTCATTCTTGTTTTTTTTTATGTCGTTCTACGCATAAAAATTCTCACCACGATGTATAGATTTTGTATATTTATATTTATTGCGTATTGAATAAAATTTCCCAAGCGAGAAGGCTCGTTGAAAATTGATGGCTTATTGTCTAGTATCGACATTTTGACAATTCGATAAATTCTTACGATACTCCCTCTGCTATTCCATCAAGGTATCAATATATTGTCACATTACTAGTAAGGTATAACGCGAAAAATATATGTTTTTTAATAATAATAATAAGAATAAAACGATTTAAGTACTTCCTCATTTAATTCTTTTATTTCTACTTGGCGACTAGTTTCGACCAATTACATAACATCCTCATTAGACCTTTTATTTACGTAATAGCCAGTTTAAGTTTAAAGACGTATGTTTATTAATTTTCATAACGTATATGTACATACATATACCAGGTTGTTAAAAAAGTTTTGTCGTTTATTATTCAATATAACCTCCCTGAACTTCAATACACTTGTTCCAGTGATCTTCGAATTTAAGGCTTCCATCCCTGAACTAGGAATCCGGAAGCCTGTCGAAACACGCTACCTCTTCCTTCGATGAGAATCGTTTTGTACTCATGAATTTTTCAGAAGTGAGAACAAGTTGAAGTCGGAAGGAGCTAAATCTGGCGAATAGGGTGGATGATGTAACAAATCGGACTGGTTTTTTGAGCTGTGTAAGAGGGTGCGTTGTCTTGTTAAAAAAATGATTATTTTCTTCTGTAAACTAGGTTTTTCTCACGAATTTTTACATACAGACGGTCCAAAAGATTACAATAATAATCTTAGTTTATTGTTTTATCAGTTTGGAGGTACTTCAACTAACACATGGATCAATAAGTCCCGAGACTAACCCATAGATGGCGCTCGTAGTAAACCAGTAACCACGTCTTTCTAGAGTACTAACCTTTGCTTGAAACGTGTCAAAATTTTAAGTCGATCGGACCAGAAACAGCTGAGCTATCGAGGTTGGAGTAAAGTCGTTTTGTAGTTTGTTTAAACAATGGAAAAAACCGAGTTTCGTGTTCTGATAAAACATTGTTTTTTAATGGGTAAAAACACCACGCAAGCAAAACAATGGATTGAAAAATGTTACCCGGACTCTTGTCCATCAAAAGCAACGATTTGTCGGTGGTTTGCCGAGTTTAAACGTGGTCGTACCGACACAAATGACGCGGAACGCTCGGGTAGACCTGTGGAAGCCGTTACACCGGAAAATGTGAGTGAAGTGACAAAAATTATAATGAAAGATCGTAAAGTGAAGCTCCGTGAGATTGCTGAGATGACACAGATATCATATGGAAGTGTATTTAAAGTGTATTTACTATCCTTCATGAAAAATTGAGCATGAAAAAGGTTTTTTCCAAGTGGGTGCCGCGATTGCTTTCGATGGAACAAAAACAGCAACGAGTCGATGATTCAGAAAGCTGTTTATCGCTATTTACTCGCAACAAAAAAGATTTCTTGCGTCGTTACGTGACCATAGACGAAACATGGATACATCACTACACTCCAGAGTCGAAGCGGCAGTCATCTGAGTGGCGCACAGCTGGCGAAAGCCGTCCGAAACGTCCGAAAACACAGCAGTCAGCTGGCAAAGTCCTGGCGTCAGTTTTTTGGGATACACATGGCGTGATTTTCATTGACTACCTCGAAAAAGGTAAATCGATCAACAGTGATTATTATATTGACTTACTGGTGCGTTTGAAGGAGGAAATCGCAAAAAAACGACCGCACATGCAGAGAAAAAAAATCCTTTTTCACCAAGACAATGCACCCTGCCACAAGTCGATGAAAACAATGGCAAAATTGAACGAATTGGGTTTTGATCTGCTTCCCCACCCCCCATATTCGCCAGATTTAGCCCCCAGTGACTACTGGCTCTTTGCTGATCTTAAAAAAATGCTCCAGGGAAAAAGATTTGGCTCAAATGAGGAGGTCATCGCTGAAACTGGAGCTTATTTTGAAGCGAAAGATAAATTTTTTTATAAACATGGTATTGAAAAATTGGAAAAGCGTTGGAACCATTGTATCACCCTAAAAGGTGATTATGTTGATAAATAGAAAAAAATTTTGCAAAAAAAATGTTGTTTTCATTGTTAGTCTCGGGACTTATTGATCCATGTGTTAACAAAATTCCTTTCGTATCCCCAAAAAACTGATGCTAACACCTTCTTGGCCCATTTCTGGACCCTAACTCGCTTCGGAGCCGAAGTACCGGGTTCACACCACTCCTTAGCCTCTTGTTTCGATTGAAGATCATGGTGGTAGACAAACTATTTATAAATAAATCCTTGAAATGCTCAGAATAAGGTTGCTTCGCGGACACAACGACAACGTCCCCTGTCACGCAACTATCTCCATGGCCCAGTTTTTTGACGAAAAAAGGGATTTCTATAGTTCCCCAACCCTTCTCTGATCTCGATCAATGTGACTTTAACGTAATTTTTGTACTTTCGATCATATCCGAAGAAGACTAACCGAGAAGTCGGAGATGATTTCAAGTGAAGCCTTCCAACGCTGCTAGTAAGACTGAAAACAGCGAATCTATTCAAACAACGAATATCTTCGCTCTAGGAGAGTTGCTACAGTGCCACTCTGTGTTTTGGATCATATTCGAGTTATTAATTTACATCGTGAAGTGCACGTAATTGTGTATATACACGTTCCTATATATGCAACTGCATATGCATTTGATAATAATAAGATCCTCTACGGCTTTCTAATTAAAGATCTGTTTCCATGGTGAAATTTATGGCACGCTTATGGAATCGAATCTTACGGTCCTTAGTAGCTGAATGGTAGAGAATCTGCCCGGTAAGCAGTAGACAGGGATTCGACTCCCTTCCGGGTACATTATTTTTTAATTCCTACCATAATTAAAACAGTGTAATAAGCAGGAAATTTCAAGTTTTCATTCATTTATTTCGCGAAATGCACGTAATTGTGTATACAGTGTGTATCAGCCAAATGAAATAAATTCGATAATAATTAAATGTAAACTATTATGTGAAAATCTTATTTTAATTGGAAACAAAATTATTAATCTGAAAACATTTAAAATTTCCGAAACAGTCGAAGATAGGTATAGGACATTGTACATGAAATATGTCTGGAATTTTCTAAAGAATACAAAAATTTAATATTTGACAGGGTGTTGCATTTAAAATAAGAAAGTTGGTATTGACCACTTTTACATGACACACCCTGTATATAAACTTTTTATTTAAAAAAATACGCAACTAAAAATCCCAATCGACCGAGCGTTTTTCGAACACCCTTGCATTTAATTATTATCGAATTTATTCCATTTGGCTGATACACACTGTAT
Source organism: Dermolepida albohirtum (assembly GCA_031893035.1). NCBI lineage: Eukaryota > Metazoa > Arthropoda > Insecta > Coleoptera > Scarabaeidae > Dermolepida > Dermolepida albohirtum. The sequence goes on along the minus strand of JAVIWB010001898.1, from coordinate 69,040 downwards.
ACATGTGTACATATACAACTGCATATGCATTTAATAATAATAAGACCTACTGCGGGGTTTAATCAAAGATCTGTTTCCATAATGAAATTTATGGCACATTTAAGGAATCGAATCTTACGGTCCTTAGTCGCTTGGTAGCGAATTTTGGATCTATACGTATAAGCACATGAGGCATTCAAAACTCATATTTTGGAGATACCACTTTCACAGTGGCAGCAATGCTTTTCGGAAAATGCATTGATTTTTTAAGAGAATATTTTGAAAAGCATATTTCTATATTATAGTCAGTACTAATAGTAGATCAACTGCCCGGTAAAAAGTGGGCAGAGGTTCGATTCCCCTCCGAGGGCATGATTTTTTCATTAATTTCTACCTTAACTAAAACGATGTAATAAGCAAGAAATTTCGAGTTTTCATTGAAAATAACTCTTGTGCGAATGCATAGTTGCACAAAGGAATTACTTTGAAGAGGATAATATAGATGTATAATAATAAGACGAAATTCTTACAAGAAAAGAATCAATCTCATTATCTTTCTACTACACCCTACTACGTGTACCCTTATCTTACAATTTAGTTTTATTTGTTGCGGCTAAATAATATTATTAGAGAGTATTCATTTAAACACTTGTACAGACATTTCTTGCCATGACATTCCTATTTATTAAAAGTATTAAAATTATTTAGCCTTCATTTATTTGTGTGGGGGAGGAAGCCAGTTCTCTTTGCAGCCAATCTATTATGAAGCGAATTAACGGATTAATTTGATTGACATCTACTGTATACGCGCGGTCTGGGTACACCTGGGATATAGTTTGTAAGTATTAGGATAGCATATTTCGAATTGGATGTACTTCTGTCCCTTCTATTTACATCTTCACTGCCAGGTAATTGGTTCCGTTTAGTTTCTACAGAGTTGGTGTGGGGCGATTGGCTTATTTCCCCGGTCTCTACGGTATAAATAATTACAAAGTTGACATGTGTATTTGCTACAACCATATCTAACAAAATGTACGACATAGCTGATAATATTGTTCTGTCGCAAACAACGGCACAAATAATTTCCATTTACAAGTTTTAATTACACAAAACTTACAGATCATACGTTAAATAATGCGGTTTCTAATAATAGCATCAACATAAACCACGAACAACTGGATCCATATTTACTGGAGGGGCTCTGATGCACGTCAATGCCAGACAATTCCATTTAGTATTTCTAGCCGCATTTAATTATGATTTCATATATGCCTAATATGTATAGATACACCTGTGCGGGAATGCAATTATGTTATTGTAATTGAATGTTGAATTTTGCGTCTTTTGCATTTTGATGGGTTTATTTAATTAATTATCTCTTTACCCAATCCGCCTACTTGATGAAAATAATTGAATTTACTTAATATTTTATCAGTAAATTTATAAAATGTATAGTAGTACGGAATGTAGTAAAAAATTTTAAAAAATGGGTATGTGAAGCTCTTGAAACAGCTATATGGCACAGCACGGTGTTCCATCTTGTATGAAGGTGTATGGTCCTTCTACATTTAGTGAGTTTAGGAAATGCAAAAATACGGTTTCAACAACCTCTTGATATTGCATTCGATTCATGGTGCTCTACACAAAATACAAAGGTCCGGTGCCATTTCAGGTTATACGCATGACGAGATCATGACTGATACTTTTTCTGGACAGCTTTATCACTATAACGCTTCTTGAGTTTTCATTTAGCAAAATTAATACTCTCCGTTATTGCTTCAAGTCAGGATTCATTGCTGAAAATCACTTATTGCAAAGAGAATGTGACTTTTACTTTTTTCCAATCGTCGACCGTAAAATTTCTGTGGATTCTTGCCCATTGCAAGCGTGCTTCTTTCATTTTTGGCGTCAACCTAGGCTTCCTAGCTGGTCCGCGACATTTGATTCCGGCAGCGTAGAATCGTATTCATAATGCCTTCACATATTTCATTATCTATGTTTAGACCCTAATAGCAGGTAACTGACCCAAAACCGATAATACAGGGATTTTTCTAATAATATAATTGTGGTTTTTCTAGGAATAGATTCTCTTTGAACAACTAAATCCGTTTACAATCGAAATTTAAAATACATTTAAATACAAACGACTTGCATTACAAATTTCTTAATACGAAAGGTGATTCTAACTCAGTTGCCAGCTATTGTATATCTAATTTTAACTGTACGACCATATTAAACATATTTCAAACTTCATTTCTTTAAATATAAACAAAGCCTACCAAACAAACTTGTCAAAAGTATTCGTAGACTTTCAAAATATTAAGACAATCATAAAGATTGCCAATTAGTTATTTGATTTGATGATTTGTGGTGCGGAAAACCAAAATTAAGATTTCGAATTTCTATTATTTTCAAATTAAGCCTTAAATTATTAAAACCTTACTTTTTCACAATAACTTATTGATTTCTCATAAGTACTCATCTACTTTAGTGTTAGCAGCATCAAATTCTAAAGAAAATGATACCAAACTTAGATTTTTATCTAAAAAATTGAGTAATTAATCGTACTTTGAATATTTTGATAGAAATAAGATAATTGGAGAAAACAAGATTTGAAGTTCTGAAATGTTACCATCGCTAAATTTTACACATTTAAGAAATAAATAATACATTTCAATTGCCCTTTGCTATCACCACATTTTATCATTATTTTGCTGTTATTGTTGAGTCCAGTTTATCAAGTTCTGACTCAGGATCTTCATTGGTAAAATAACCTTTGGTCACTTGATAAGCAGCCTCATCATATCATTTAGTACAGTTGTGTTGACTCACAGTCATGCGTTTCCCAAGGCTGCCAACTTGCAAATGCGTTATAACAAATAGCCGACTTATTATGTGTATAAACGCAATTTTCCAAATTGTTTTTCATTAATTAAAGTAATACTAATACTAAATTTAATCATTAAATAATAGCAAACATTCAGTAGCAGAAAGAAGGGTGCAAATTGGTAACGTTTGCGACCTTAAACTCTCAAAAAATATAGAAAGAGACGTCTTATCGGGGTAAACAGTATAATCGGAAAACCTTCTTTCAGAGAGTTCACTAAACTGTCTCTAAATTTTAAGGAAGATTATTTTTTGTATTGCATATGATGTAGTGTGCTTTAGAAAAGGCATTTCTTGTCGAACCCATGTTATTTTCCCATAAAGACAAGAGAGCCCTTTTCTCGGACCTAGCATCGACTACTTAAGTCACTTTTATCAATTCTTTATTGATTTCGAACACTTTTAAATCGATACGAGCTTGTACAGTGCTGCCAAATTAATACATATTACCTTTAGTATACTGCAGAGGATCCCAAACTTTATCAGTCCACGACGCGCTTATAGGTTTAGTATTTTGTCCCGTCACCCTTGCCAAATTATATGTACAATGATATAAATCAGACACAGAAATGAAAACAACTGTTAAGAAAAATTTCAAGCTGTTTGCTAGCATTCACAGAAGTGTCACGCGACGCTCTTGTTTACTCACTACGGCGCCCACTTTGGAAACCCCTGGGTATAGTGTAAACTCTGTATAATATTAAGTACCAGGAGTAAACAAAATTTAATAATTTGATCATTTTGATAATAATAGGTATCACCATAAAGTTTGTTTCTTTTATATTATAGTCTTGTTATTTTAGTAGCCTCTTCCTCTAAGTTTTTTAAAAACTCACTAAGTAGGGGTAATAGATTTCCACTCACCTTAATTTAAATAAGCTAGAATTGAAGTTCAAATCTAAGAATAGTTGGTGATTTTGATGGAGCCTGTTGTTGATTAACTAAATCACTGAATGTTGATACATTAACCCCTTTTGACATTAATTTTCGTATTCTGTATACGTATTTCGACAACTAAGTTGTCATCATCAGCAGGGAATGAAATAGTGTCGCACCTGGAAAAGTACGGAAAATACCTGTACGAAATCAAATTCCGCAAACGCACACTGTCAGTGTGCGTTTTGGCTTTCAGCGGTACGGTTCGTGCGCGGAATTTGTTTTTGTACAGGTATTTTACCGTAGTTTTCCAGGTACGACTCTGTTTAATTATCTGCTGATGATGGCAACTTAGTTGTCGAAATACGTATACAGAATACGAAATTTAATGTGGAAAGGGTTAGAAAAACACGATTTGAGTAAATATGCTTTAATAGATTTCGAAAAGTATAATTTATCTTGTAAATAAAGCTTGATCCACTATCGAAATATAAGTTTTCTTAATCTACCCCATTTTTGAGTTAATCGCTTTCATTAAAATAATAACTATAATTATTACGCAAATTAATTTATTTTGCTTTAAAATAATGAAAATAGTGTAACAAATTTTTATTTTATATCGATACAAAAGAACCATGCACGTGTGCACAAGTTCCTCTAATACACTAACTTTGTGACAGACCATTTCTTAAGTACTTGACACAGGTCATTTGTACTTGGTAAATTATTGCATGCAAGAAGTCTTTTTGTGTCGCTTTTTCTCATTGTACGTACATATGTACATAGATGTGTTTCTTCACTGTTTACCATAAGTATGGTTGACATATAGACAACCGTAATTATATTTTTTAAATTTTTTATTAAATTGGTTTGGTTTATGAATATTATTTAATTAGGTTATTATATATTACATTCAAGGCTTTAATATTCTCTCTATAGTTTACTATATTTAAATGCTGTTTTATAATGAACATTTCTTCTGACCTTTCTTAGCAATAGTTCCAGGAAAGAGGGAAAAACACATGTGTGTACAATGGGAAATTGTAACAGAGAAAGAGCTCCTGTAGTAGTAAGGAGAAATCCTACAGATGACCAGTGTCAATCACTTAAGAAAGGGTCAGACATAAATTTAATGTATACAGAGGAACATATGCACATGTGGCTCCTCTGTATTGATGTAGAGAAAAAAAATAGACAATTTAAGATAAGGAAGCTCAATTACACAGTAATTACATTCAATATAATATAAACAAAATTATGACACTTGAGAATGCAGAAACATACGAAACGTTGTGAAAAAACAGTTTTTGTATTTATTATGTCTTAATGAAAAATTAAGAAATAGGAACTAAAGAATAAATAAAGCACGTTGTCTAAATTTTACACCATATTATCTAAGTATTTACTGCAACTAGTCTGTTAGGGCATTATCTAGCAAGCTTGCTCAATAATATCCTAATATAGTGTGAAATTTAAACAAAGTGTTTTATTTATTCTTTAATTTAATAGAATTTCACGAAGTAACGACCTCACTGTGACACTTGAGAATGCAGTAAACATACGAAACGTTGCGAAAGAACAGTTTTTGTTTTTTGTATTTATTAGTTCTTAATGAAATTTAAAAAATAAGAACTTAGGAATAAATAAAACACTTTGCCTAAAATTTACACTATGTTATATATTTACTGCCTATTAGGGCATTATCTAGCAAGCTTGCTCGATAATGTTCTAATATAGTGTGAAATTTATACAAAGTGTTTTATTTATTTCTTAGTGTTTTACTTATTTCTTAATTTAAAACAACTCTTGCACAGTATGTGGGTGAGGTCTTGGATGGGCGTGGTCGGGTCGATGTTATTTATACTGTCCTTTCAAAGGCCTTCGATACTATAGACCACCGAGTATTGTTGCATAAACTGGCTTCCTTTGATTTGGTTCCTGCTTCAACTGACCTATTACGATCTTATCTAACTGAGAGACGCTGTTACACGACGTACAATGGCTATTCCTCTTATGATTTCTTTTTGACGTCTGGCGTGCAGGGATCTAATTTGGGTCCTTTGCTGTTTATACTATTTATAAATGACCTTCTTTGTCATATTGATTGTCCGGTGCTTGCCTATGCAGACGACAAAGATTTTTTCTAAAATTCGTTCCCCTGAGGATGCTGGTAGCCTGCAGCGAAATTTGGACTTCCTGGAGGGGTGGTGTAGACGGTTTGGATTAAGGCTAAACATTGATAAGTGCCATACCATGACCTTCTCACGATCTACTTTGCATTTCGAATTCATGTACCACATCGGGGATGTTAGTTTGGGGAGGGTGAGAGAGTTTAGGGATCTTGGAGTGATTTTTGACTCTTGTCTCACCTTTCGGTCGCAAATCGCTGGTGTGTGCTTGGAGGCCTACAAATCGCTGGGGTTTGTATTCCGCATCTCCAAATGCTTCTGTGACCCAGTTGTACTGAAGACCATATACTATGCTTATGTTATGAGCAAACTGGAGTATGCGTCACTGGTCTGGTCTCCGATATATGCTTGTGAGAGCTTGAAATTGGAGCGTGGTCATCAGAAGTTTCTCAAATTCCTGACCTTCAAGATTAGTGGTGCTTACCCGATGAGGAGTGTGTCGCAAGGGGAGCTGCTTATTGAGCATAATATGTCATCGTTGCATGTTAGGAGGACGGAACTTGGTGGTAGAATGTTGCGTGGCTTACTCGGTAACAGTGTTGACTGTCCTTCACTACTGCAATGTTTGCGTTTCTTAGTGCCCTGTTTGAACTCCAGGTGCAATGTGTCCTTTGTGACGCCAAGGGCGCGGACTAATGCTCTAAGGAGGACGCCTATCTACATTTTAAGCAGATGTGCCAATGAATTTATTGATTTGTTTGCCTAGCATGCATACGGTATATATATATTTGTAATGATTTTTGTTTCGCTTGCTTTACTTTTTTACATTACTTTGATTTAGCATTTATTCTTATTATATCTATTGCACACATGTCCAAACTCAGTTTTATAATTTTGCATTTTCCTGTTATTGGGCTACTAGCCTGTTGGAAATAAAGGTCATTATTATTATTATTATTATTATTATTATTATTAATGGAATTTGACAAAGTAACGACTCCAACAATCAACTACAGGAAATAAGTAGACTGAAACTTAAAAAATAGTAAACTAAGAATTAGAAATTAAACGGTCGAAAAAGAGAAAAAAGAAATAAATTTAGAGTATATATGAGTTACACAGTAACTTGTGTAATAGAAAAAGCATCTTACATTTATTAATATTTAAATGTAGACCGTTGCTATTGCACCATTTATTAACCGTTTCGAGATCATTTTGCAATTTGAAGCAGTCAATAAAACTTTCCAGTGTTGAAAAAAATATCTTTAAATCATTAGCATATAATAAACTTGATCAAAGATGGAATGACGTTTACATATAAAATAAATAACATTGGACCACCGACCTTTGAGAAGCTCCACTGAAAGATGATAGTGGGAAGGCTCTTCGGCCATCACATTTAACAAAGTTTAACCTGTTCTTGAAATAATCACCAACTACCCTCGCAAGCTTAGGATACAATTTAAAGATGTTCAAACCTAATATGAGGAACTACATCGACAGCTTCTAAAAAGTCCACATAAATAACATCTACGTATGTACCTGATTGACAATAAGCTAGTGATAGTTGATATTCCCTTCACAAAACCATGCTGAACGCCAGTTAACTGGTTCTCTACATAATAATAAATTGTACCCAATAACATAAACTCCCAAATCTTCAGAAAATTGTTAATAATAGAGATGAAGGATAGACCTTTTTTGAAAACTGGAATAATTTTACTAATGTTCCATGCATTATACGATCATGTAACAACAGATAGATTGTGTTTTTTGTTGGCCTTTGAAAAAGGTTATATTATTCGTAAATGGGTACCCATTGCATGTTTAAAATGTTAGCTCACATCAATAACATGAAAAAAAAAACAAGGTGGAAAGAAACATTTTTACTGAACATGGTAGTAGGTGTCTAAAGCCAAATAAAAAAACAAATAGTGCAACTAATCATTAGTTATGCAGAGAAAAAATCCACAGGAGCACCGTTAAGAGAACAACTTATGGTTTCTATCAATTGATAGAAAAGATCCACAGCAAACTCTGATAAATATATCAAAACGTTAAAGAGGTTTTGATATATTTTCTTACTTGTATCACTTACTAATAAGAAATCAAATTTAACAATATATCAAAATGTTAAAGATATTTACATTTTTTATGGCCAATTAATGAATTAAAAACTAACTTTAACCAATAATGGAGAGATTACGTCAATGTGTGCATCATTTAAACAACTACAAAGTTCAATGAAAATGACCTTGTCTGGTTCACTCTATTTGATTAGAACTAAATTCTGAGACATCTAGTGCTAAGGAATAAAAGTAATTTATACATGCTATCTGCTTCTGGGTTTACGGGCTGGAACCGCGACGCTAGTGTATGTCTGTCGACGTTTCGTACCCATTTGTATGGGTCATCTTCAGGGCTGAACTACTGCACTGAAACTGGCAGATATAGTAGTGACGCGGTTCTAGCCCGGAAACCCAGAAGCAGATAGCATGGACCACGACCGCGGAAGTCTACGTACCAAAGTAATTTATACAGTTCCTGGTAATTGAATTAAAGGCAGCCCGTGATTTTGTTATTTATTCCAAATGAAATAAATATATAAAAATATTTCTAACAGAAAATATTTATTAGGCCTTATAAAACACGCTTCATTTAACATTTTGTCAAACCTCCTTTGGCTTGGATAACAGCTTTATTCTTTCTGGCATGCTGTAAATACAAGCTTTTACCACTTCTTGTAGTTTGCAACTTTTTACATTATTTTTCTATGTGATTACAGGGCTGTTTTTAAATGACATGAAATTCAAAATTCAAATTATAGCTAGAATTCACAGTACTATTGTTATACACACTGACACACTTTCTAATACAAAGAGATACAAATATAAACTAAAATTGGATATTATTCACACATTCACGTTTTATTACTCTCCCTGAAAGTGAGAAATTCTGTTGTAATGATAATTATTATATTTTAAACAACCAATACATTTACAATCAAAAATATGAAATATATTCAAACACAAAGTGTTTCAAATTACAAGTTTTTTGGAAAGCCAGGGTAGCTCTAATTTAATTTGTAAAGTCTGTATACTACGATACGTCATACCTTTGTTCAAAAAGGAATAGAAACTGCCCAAAATAAAACCGACATGAAGTGGTACATTTTTAATCACGGCTATGTGAATAACTACGGCAAAGTTCACTTATTTTTCTTGTAATATTAGTTTATTAAAAAATAGAAAATAATACTTTCTGACCGTACCCCGTAAGCATTTTTCGTCGTATTAATTTTGTCTACTCTACTATTTGTTGTATGTTCAATAAAAAATATATATGCTCACTAATAAATTACGATTTTATTTCATACTATATAAAGTAAGGTAATCGAATACTTCCAACTTAATTATTTTGTTTGGATTGGATCAAAATACATGATCACACATATATGACAGTACCGCCAAAATAACGAGAACAAATATTCCCTGGTAAAAATAAATATCTTTCGTTTGTTTTAGTAGTTTATTTCTTCCGGCGTCAACCATCAATTTATCAATCTACGTAAGAGGTTCCCTTCCTTTTTTTTCTACGAGCAAAGATTCGTAGCTTCTTCCTTCTTTCCTCTTTATACGATTTCGTTTTATAAATAGGTCGGTCTTTGACCGCGTGAATGGCGAATTTAACATAACAATAGGGTTTTGTTGGTGTCGTCCTGTTTACTATTTCTGCCTTCAAAAACAAATGGATATCGGTATGGGGATGAAAAAACACAAAAGATGCTTACGCACTCTCTTGTGTTTTTTTAACAAACAATCAATATAATAAAGGAAATGCTATTAACATAAAGATCAAGAAAAGACCAGACGTTACCCGTAATAATATGTGAAAAGCTCATAAAGTATTTTATGGACATATTGAAAGCGTTTCATGTTTGTATAGGTTTAGTTTTCATTTCCTTTTAACTAAAGTAAATAAATAATATTAGGTTATTACAGGATTTACAGGGTAGTATAACTTCAAATTACCTCTGAGAGTTTACAAACAAATAATGACGTAAATGTATAAACAAAAAGGTTTACGATGTACATAGATGAAAATATACCTACCAAACTCATGTAGGATGGCCTTTACACCATGTAAACAAAATATTGGCACTCCGAGCATATTTATGATTCATAACATAATAGTGATTAATGTTCGGGTAAATATAGTAATACAAATAATTCTTGTTTGATTTTATTTATAATATACCTAGTCAACTCATAAATACTGGTACACAACTGAACGCACTCATTACGAATGCAACACTGAGCGCATCCATTTCGTATTGATTGCGATTTGACAGTTGACATTTATGCTTCATTGTGACGTAAAAAGTTTTTGATATTAATTGTTTACAATCATGGAATGAGGCGACATCGAAAATCGTATTGTTGTAGTTGGCCTACTAAAATGCAACATGGAAAAAGGGGATATCTTTAGGACGTTGAGACCGCTTGTAATCACTCGCAATTTTGTACATCGTACTGTGAAGTTGTTTGAGAATACTGTTGGAGTACGAGACCGTCAAAGATCCGGCCGTCCGCGCACTGTGAGAACTCCGAAAACGATCAAAGCTGTGAAAAAAAATGAATCGACCGAAAACCGCTGCGAAAACAGGGAAATGCAAATTTCACAAAAATCCATGTCTCGCATTATCAAAGAAAACTTGGGACTCAGCGCGTACAAGCGACACAGTGGACACCTGCTCACGGCCACATTGAAGGAAAAACGCGAGCGAAAATCGAAAGCGTTATTCAGCCGGTACGCGAAGAAAGCTCACAGACAGATTCTGTTTACTGACGAGAAAATCTTCACCGTAGAAGAATCGTTCAATAAACAGAACGATCGTGTGTATGCTCGGTTATCCAGAGAAACATCCCAACTCATCCTGAGGGTTTAGAGGCCACCATCCCGCGTCTGTAATGGTATGGTGGGGAATGAGCTACGATGGCGTTACCAAGCTCCATTTTTGCGAGAAAGGAGGAAAAACATCGGCCAAAGTATATCAATCAACCGTCTTGGAATCGATTGTGAAGCCTCTTAACCAATCAATATTCACCAATAAGCCATGACTTTCCAGCAAGACTCTGCTCCAGCTCACAAAGCAAACACGACTCAGCTGTGGCTCAAAAACAACGTTACGGACATCATATCAACAGATGATTGGCCAGCTGGTAGTCCAGACCTCAACCCGTTGGATTACAAGTTGTGGTCCGTATTAGAGGGCATGGCTTGCTCTACTCAACATCCAAATATTGAGTCGTTGAAACGAGCCCTTGTCCGTGCAATGGACAATTTCCCCATGCATGAAGTGCGTCTCGCGATCGAAGTCATTTCAAATAAGTTGTTCTAAGATTTGTAGCCATTGAATAACCCAATAAAAACAAAAAATTAGATCTAAACAATTCGATTATTACATTTACACAAAAGCATATAAGTATTTATATATACTTTATTCAGAAAATAGTATTATCAGAATAGTATCTTTACTTACTAGTATCTTATAAATTAATACGAAATGAATATAATTGTTACAGAATATTTTATATATATCATATACTATAACAAAATAAAACACAAACGAAATATAAAATTTTGCGCCAAATCATCACATTACTAATATAAATTTAATAAGCTCCTTGTCATTTTCATCAAGCATTCTAAACTGGCATTCACTTAAAAGGATCAAAAGGTATGTCGCCGAAACTTTTACTTAAAATATTAAATTTTGCAATTAAAAGTACGTTAACAACATTAATTATTCTATAGAAACCAGTATGCAAAATGCAGTGTGAAAGTTCATTCTTCACGTTCCACAATTCTTCGCTATTTTACAGTGAAATTCATTTATACATTTTTTTAAATATTACCCAAATGGCAAAAGAGAGAATGCAGTTTTTTAAAGCTATTTGTTATTAGATATTAAATGTAAACAAACTCTCGTGTGCTATTTGAATTGCACACTATGCTCCCCAAATATATGACAGATTCAAACAATTTAACAATAATACTCAATATTTTAATAAGTCTATAATTACTGATGTATGAGCAATCACCTTTTCTATTTACCGGCACAACTCTGCTTATCTTCCACAAATCAGGGAAGATGGAACTTTTAAAAATAAGGTTGAAGGCATAGGCAAAGGTTCATAGAGCACGCGACCGCAATCTTTACCCATAAACCTGGCATCCATCATGTCCAGCTGTTAAATTTGTCTTTAGTTTTGTGACACATCTCAAGATATCGTCAAACATAACAGGAGTAATAGTAATAAGTTTCTTACTGCAACTCACAGAGGCTCAAGAAGCTGGACAAAGTAGGGAAACGTTCGAAAAGACTTGAACAAAAGCATCTACCTTGAAAGTAGACTTTTTCTGCTTTTAATAAAAAAGAAACCACGTTCTAAATGCAAACACTTATAAATAATTGAAAAACAAGATAATTCTTTTTATTTATTAGTTCAGTATTTCTCGAGTCTGTAATTTCAAGTTATTAAAAATAAAGAACTGCTACTACTATAACAGCCTCCTATTAGAAAACATGCGTCGGTAAGGTAGATCTTTCACCAACGTTATGTCGAAATATCATGACATTTGCATCATTAGAAGCAGAGAAATTGCGCGTAAAGTAGCAGTGTGTATTTGGTATTGATCGAGAAATGAATTTTGAACAACGAGCAGTGATGCGTGTTTATCACGTACGAGTGTGTATGAATGGTATAAACGATTTAAAGATGGTCGTACGGGCATAAATAACGGCGAACATCCTGGTGCAAAAAAATCAGTGGTTACGGAAAGTAACATCGAACTTGTGCGTGAATTTATCAGAAATGAGCCGAAATCCTCATTGCGATGCGTGAGAATGGAATTAACTATTTCCGAAGATTCAATTCATGGCATTTTGACAGAACATTTGTGACTGAGAAAGATTTGCGCAAGGTTTATACAACACAAGCTAACTGAATTCAACATTGTAGAGACTTGATTAAAGACTCAAAAAAGGACTAAGAGTGTTCTATTATAACTGGCGATGAGACGTTGTGTTTTGAATATGATCAGGAAACCAAGCGTCAAACTCTTGAATGGAAACATCCAAGCGAATAAAGACCGAAAAAAAGCCGTTTGGATAAATCAAAAGTGAAGACAATGGTGGTTTGTCTTTATGATTCGAAAGGCATAGTGCACAAAGAGTTTGTACCAAACCAGTCAATGCTGTATATTATCTTGGTGTTATGAAGCGTCTTTTGGCGCGTACTGTTACATAATAAAGCACCATCTATAACTACATTTTCTAATTAAAATTGTCATTTTAACCATCAGCCATTCATTGTATTCACCGGATTTCTATCTATTCTCCAAACTACATTTGCCGATGAAAGGACAACGTTATGCCGACGTCAAAGCCATTAAATAGGCGTCGACAGAGATCTTGAAGGACATCTCTAAAGATGAACTTAAAAATTCATTCGACATGTTAATTAACCATGCAAAACGTTGTATTGAAGCCGAAGGCCATTACTTTGAATGAAATAAATGAATTTTACCAAAATAGTAAGTTTTTGTTTTTAGTTTAAAAAAGTTCGGTTTTCTCTACGACAGACAGTGTAAATATTAAATTATATAACATTATCAGTGAAACAGATCATGCAATGAAAGCAACTTAACCGAGATATTTTTGCTTGAATTTTGCAATCTTAATCATAAAGTAGATATTTACGTAAACAAGTCCAAATAATCATACTGTATATGTGTACGTCCATATATTTACACATACCCATCTACCCACTTACTAAGATCAACATACCTAGTTCATTGCGGTTTATATATACGCAAACATTCCGTAAGCTCTTATATCTCTGAAATTTGATCCAATTTATGATTAAAAGTTTCTAGGTAGTTCAAGTATATAAAGGGATTTATGTAGAAAAGTAGTGAAAAGTACCGAGCGCTTATTTATCTAATTCCATCGTAACGACTGCAAATTCTTTTAACTTCACTTTCAGAACATTATACGAGCTTACAGTAGTAATGATACTGAAGATATACACTTTAAATTAAATGAACGATCTGTCCGTTTGTGTCCTTTGAAATACACGTATGGCAATCATAAAATACAAAAAATATCAAAATAAATACACAAATTTGCGATATATGAAGCTTCGTGTTTTTGTGTATATTCAAAAGAATAGTGTACATGGATATCTAGGGTTCGTAAGCCGAAGTAATCTGTTCTATTTATATAAAATTTATATCGAACACGTCTAAATTTAAAAGTCGCTTTAGATAGCAATAGGGGATATTACAAGCCACATTATCACAGTAAAAAGTGACTATCAAAACGCCAGGCATCTTTAATTAATTGAATAATCTACTTTGTCGAGTAAAAATAATAGATTTTTTTTATATATTTTAAGAAGTTTGATATCTTGAAAACATGCTCATGAAGTTGTAAATGTAATTTCATATATTTATCAAGTGCAAGTTTGTGGGAGCAAATATCGGTGATGAGAACAGCAAGACATTTAAAGCTTTAATAAAACGTCTGTATTTTCTAATCATAGACTAATAGCGACGATTCATCAAAACTTCTAGAGAAAATAGTGTAGAATAAAAAAATGAAATTCATAAACCAAAATGACATTTCAAACACCTTGGGGTAAAATGGATATGTAAAAAGTAGTTCAAAATGTATGTAATTAAAATATTTCAACTGCTGGAACAAATAATTAATGGCATTGATGACGTGATGGCTTTGTCTAGAGCATTTGTTAGTGTCAGCCATCAGGTTTTGTTGGCAAAATCTGGGTTTCATGATGTCGTACTGGATTGGATCATTTTTATTACAAAAAGGCATTGGTCCATGACACCTATGGAACTACAGTAAGATCTGATTGAAACAGCATTATATGCGGAGTACCACAGGGAATCATTTTAGGGCCATTCTTGTTCTTGTTTAACGATTTACCGGTTAGAGTTCTGTTCTGTTCAATGGTGGTGTGGACAAGAACTAGTAATCACGTAATAACAATAATAGTCGCGAATCGAGGTAAATTAGATGAAAGATTCAGGCATCATGATTTAAAATTGAATATTAATAAAACATAGTTGATGTAGTATGCGCTTACTTATCTTGAGACCACATTTCTGGGGTTTAAAATAGATGTGCAATTGTCTTATGTGTATCATAAAAACTACCTATCAACAAAGTTGAATAACTACTGCTATGTCTTTAGAATAATTTCAACTAGGTGAAAGCTGCAATTATTGCATACTACGGGGATGTACAATCTAGACATCAGCATGGTGTGATGTTTTGGAGTAACTACTCTGACACTCAACGTGTTTTTGTGGCTCAGAAAGTATGTTTAAGGTCAGTTTATAGACAAAATTGAAGAAACATCTGCAAAAACTTAAAAAATACTTACTTTGCCATCAATTGTTAGTTACATAAGCGTAAATAATATTTGTGAAGGACTACCTGGATTTATTCGTGAAATATGAAATTATGCATGATTGTAATAGAAGATGCACGGTATATTTATATCTAAAGATGACAAAAGCAGACATATCACAAAATATAAAAGAGTGCCCCATACAATTATTTATAAATTTGTAATCACACCTAAATTTAAATATAAGCTTACAATTATTTTTGAAGAGAAAAGTACTGTACACGGTAATCCAGAAAGTACAAAAACAAGCAAATTGACATAAGACTTGGAAATATTAAAAACGTACCCCAGACATTTAAGGAAAAAGACCCGGAAAACAACACAATAAATTAAGAAATTAACTAAGTCTATATTACAGATTTGCCATCGAATGCCATATGCATGCCAAATGCAATATAGTCAACCCATCATTATCATCCACAAATACAAATCCAATACATTCCCTTTGCCCACCGAATTCTGATTACTTGTGTAAATGGTGACGTCCCGATAGTAATAACATCTTGGACGAAATAAAAAATTTAAGAAATTATTCATTCAATTTATGAAGACCTTTTTTCTAAAGACTTGCTAGAAATATGTCTGAGAGACAATCGAAATAATAATAAAGATTGAATGACAGTACAGCAATTTGTTGCAAAACAATGCAGAGCATATTCCTTCAATTTAAAAAATTATCAAAATTGCTGCATTTCTTGCAGCATATAACTTCAATGAACGTAGTCCAACGCTACTAAAACTAATGTATGAGGAAGGAAAATTTGTTCAGAAACAAAGCAATTTGCAGAGAAGTTTGGATGCTGCAAGACTGTCACGCTACGAATCACGAGAAGCTAGAAACTAGAAGCTCCTAAAGACACAAATTAGCTGAACAAGATCTGTTTGAAAAGGTAAGAGGCATACTATATGGGCCTGAAATCGCTGTTTATAATTGAACATCCTCTATCTATATGTAAATATAAAAAATAAAACAAACTTTGGAATTCATCGAAAATAAATTATTGCTGTTTAAGGTCGTCTTTAACGCGACATTGTCATTTAGCATCCAGCTCTGGGAAACTGCCAGTAACCCAAACATTCAGATCTTGTAGAGATTCCAAAATAAGTTAATACGTGTCATGGCTAATGCCAATATGTATCCAACTTTGTTAGTCAACGAGATATTCCTATTGCTCTGTTAAAGATTAAAGATGCCATCGCTAAATATTGCGGCAAATACCATGATACAGTGTTAGAGCATCCAAATGTGCTGGCTAAAAAAATATTCAAACCAACAGAGGTGGCGAGAAGACTGAAGAGAATCACACCTTCGGATCTTATGACTAAACTAAATTAGTATCTAATATGTACTGTGAACCGTGTTTGATATAGCTAGCTGTTAATTTAGTCATAAAATTATGATATTAGTATCGTGTCGATAGAATCAATGGAATCAAATTACTCACTTAATGTTAAATCAGTAGCTTATTACGCTAACTCAGATTGCTGAATAAATGGAGTTAGAAAATTTTTTTTTGTAAAATCGTATTTTAAAGTACGGAACTGGTTACTCTCGCTTATAAAATATGTTTTGTAAACGATGAAGTAAAATGAAGTCAATATTTTTATATTTTTTTAATATATAAAATACAGTACACTTTGTGACCGAAAATTGTCCAAAATTCTTTAGTTTAGTTCAACTTATATAATCTCCTTTTCCTTTATTTTTGTGTTTTAAATAAATCAGTGACTGTGAACCACTTCCTTAAGAAAGAAATATCTATTTCATAGCAATAACTTCCGCATTATTATTTGCATTTTTAAATACAACAAAATAGTTTTTTAAAAATTATTTTATTTGTTTCGATATCTCTCCTTAAAAATATTCATAAAATAGAACATCTTTTCGCTCTAATATGGTAAAATACTCATTTAATAACCACTAATTAACGTCAATTTTGGAATTAAACATTATTACTTCAACTGCCATCATTCTCAGTTATTAAGATTTATTATAAGAGAATCTGAGGAGTACATCAAGTAAGAGAAACGTCAAAATCATATCGTCGATAATACACACTCGATTCGTCAAAAATCTCCGATACAGACAGGAATAACCGTGGTACATGAATACAGTGTCAATTTCCATATAAACAAATACTACAATATTCCGTCTCATATAGTCGTGGGGGGTGCTTAAACGACAGGAGGGATACGCGTGTAGTAGTATGGAAGGGTGGTGGCAGTTGCGAGTGTAAGCCTGGGGTGCAGGGGGAAGGGGTCGAAAAACGATCCGGGCGAAGGGCGTGGCTCTGAGAGCATCGATCCACCCGATGTACACCACCCTGACCGGGTCCGTACAAAGTTTCCTATCCCACTGATGATATCCCCTTTATATGAATAAGTACGGGGTGAACTGTGTCATTTCTTATGTATTTTATTATATACAGAATAGTTCTGGTTATTACATTCTGAAGATGTACACAGATATATATGAATCACGCTTATGATTTAATCTGTAATTATAATAAACTTGTTCTAATACATTAGACTCATTACCATCTTCACATGCAATTTATGTTTAAAACGTAAATATCGATTCTAAGAAAACTGACGTATGTTATATGTAATTAAAGCTATTCCTGCAAATTAAAAATAAGAGAGGACCTAATACTGACCCTTATAGTACTCCAAAATATGTATGAATCATTGAAGACATATGATCTAACAGTATTTACCATAAATTTGTTCTAATACATTAATTTAATCACTAAGATTGATATATAACCCCTTTCCACATTAACTTTCGTAATTCTGTATACGCATTTCGACAACCAAGTTGTCATCATCAGCAGATAATTGCAAAGTCAATGACCGTTTAGAAAGTTTGATGAAGATGATGTTCCGTAACCTTGCTCGTATGTCAATTTGCTCGTATCTCAAAGCAATTTTCCACATTGAAATTAATTGAAATGCCATTAATCTGTTTCAGCCCCAAAATGCTACCCCTAATTGTTTTTGTTACGTGCTTTTAAATAAGAAACATGTATTTATAAATGACAAATATTGTATAAAAACAATAAAAGAGAATGTAAAGCAAAAAAAAAACCGGTTTTACAAAGTGTACATACATATTTGTATTTTGGTCACTTAAATGTAACTTACACACAACTTAAATGCTTAGAAATTATTATAACGCCCTTAGCTGGCATTATACCCTTTATCGACTCCTGTTTAAGCACAGTGTATATCGTTGAAGTACTACGCCCGTACTGTCTCGCCAAGTCAGGTACTCACACACCTTGTTAATTTTTTTCTATGATTTCACGCTTTAATTCAATAGACAACATCTTCTTCTCAGCAGTGACCTTTCCACTCACTTTCTTCGGACCTATGGTTATAGAAAGAAATGTGATAAAGTATGTAAATGCACGAAAAGTGGAAAGCCCTAGAAAAACTTAGCAAAGATGCTTCGACAGCGAGGTAAACATGCACACTGGGGGAATACGTGGGCCGTTCCTCGTATTTCATCATATCAATCAATAGATCGAATGCAACATTAATATAATAACATATAAAATGAAATTTAAGTAAAAAATTTAAAATTTAAACAATTAGATCATTACATTTACATATCATATAATTATCTTATAAATTAATTTTAAATTTTATTTAATTAATAATTATTTATTAATATACATATACATACATATATATATATATATATATATATATATATATATATATATATATATAAAAAACCCAAGAAAAGAATTATTCGTTTATTACGCGTATTACTATCTACACGAATATAAATCTTCTACCTTCGGAAAATAATATGTTTCTGTACTACTAAATTATGAATCAGACATGTTCCGAATGCCAAAGTTTTGTTTACATAACATGTTATAAAGACCGTTCTACATGAACTCGGCAGATATTCGTGTACATCGTAAATCTTTTTGCAGTAGTAATGGTACATACATATTGCTGTGTAGTTTAGATCTTAAATTACGTAATGTGTGGCAGTATCCAATGTACATGACGTGTAGTTAAATTTCAAAACACTGTACGTGTAGATGTACATAATTCAGGTTCTTAAAAATAAGATTGTAAAATAGAAATTCATTGAAACTAAGTAATTATTTACACAAAAATGTATGATGTCGTTCTAGAAATTATTAAGTATGCTTTCTACAGGATATGTATTATTAATTTATGTAAAATTAAAGTGGATTAAAGGAATCAATGGCTTTATAATAGATAATAGAAAATTATAATTACTGCATAAGTGGCAGCACATAAATCAAATGACATTGTAAGTTAATTGAAATTTTATTAATATGATGAGAAAGAAACCGAAAATGGTTTCTTTCTCGTCACCGGTTCTGTACGAAATTAAACAGACGATTGCATCGATTAAACGTGGAAAGACGTATTGCAATAATATTCAAATTGTTAGTATGTAGATATAAAATATGTAAATTAACGTAAAAGAAAACACGTATTCGAAAGATTTTATACTGATGTATGGTATTAGTAAAATTTAAATATATTTTAGTGAATTTAATTTTGAATTTCATAAAGTTAAATGTATTATTTGATTTCTCAATTGATTATCTCATAGTAAAGAAGTATTTGAAAATTTATTGTACATAATAGTAATAATCTTTAATGCCCAACAGTTTAACAAACCAATTACAGGACATACTACTGAACCTAAAAATAAAAATAAAAGTAGGTGCAGTTAATGTAATACAAAGAAAAAATAAGAAACTAACTAACCAAAAATATAAACATTTATAATAAGGTAATGCAAGTCATTTGAAAAGTGAATGAACAATAAATGTTGATTAATGAAAGGGATCCATCTATAATCCATTGGCATTTCTGCACATATGTATCAGTGGAGCCTTGTAAAGAACATTGGTTCTTGCCCTAGGTATTGAGAAAGTTGCCGACGATCTAGTATCAAACCTAGGCACGAGAAAATCAATTTGAGGCAATAGCTCAGTAGAATCAATAAAATTATTTATTAATTTATAAGTGAAACCACCACTAGCTTTCTTCCTGCGTATACAAAGGGATTCGAAATTATCCCTAGCAAGTAGATCCTCATATGTCGTACCAAAGGCAGGATAATGTCCATCAATCCTATAAGATAAGTATTTCAGAAATCTCTTTTGAACACGCTCCAGGAGTAACTGCTGGTAATGGTAATGCGAATATCATACTATTGAAGCGTATTCCATTCTGGACCGGACAATAAAACAGTAAAGAACCTTCAAAGTGTGCAGGCTACTAAAACTCTTGCAAGACCGAATAAGAAACGCAAGACATCTGGAAGATGATGTAGTTTTGTTACTTATATGCTTAGCAAAGCTAAGATGCCAGTCGAACAAAACTCCAAGATCCTTGACGTTGTATACTCTAGGTATAGTAGATTGACGAACATTATAGTCGTAGTAAATCGGAGTGTCACTTCTGCTAAAAGAGAGAACAGCACATGTCGATGTTTAGCTGAATCTGATTATGATGTATTATGAGTATGATACACCATTCGTCAATAATGCATAGATTTGTTTGAAGATTAGCGCTATCCTCAGGTGAATTATTACTGCTAAAGATTTTTAGATCGTCGGCATAAGCTAACACTCTACAGTCAAGACGTTCCAAGAGATCGTTAACATAGATATTGAACAATATATGCTTGTTATATATACATCGATCGGCTAAGAGATATAGAATCTGGTGAAAGGGCCAAGATTACAAATAAGTGACGAGGGCCACAATCAAGTCTAACTTCAGCAAACATATGCAAAGAAGCCAAAAGATTCTGGAATGGTACAAGAATAGAAACAGACTTGAAAAGACCGCAGTGGAATAAACTTTATGGCCACCTAAAGTAATCTATTCTAATCTACCGTGTCCAATTGATTTAATACTCTGTGACTTCTGTCTCCTCCGCCGACTTCATTTATCTTAAAAACTTTCAACCAGTCATTCACAACGACCCTCAATAGTACCTCAAAAACTAACACAAAATATCATTAAAGAATAAAATAAACGGTGGCAAACGCTGTTCGAAACTGTGGGAGAGTATATTGATGAAACTAATGATCGATAAAAAGCTTGTTGTCTTTTGGAGAAAAGATTTATATTCACTGAAAAATGTAAATTTCCTGAGTCTTCATGTCTTCAAATAGAACCAAGTAATTTTTTTAGCCACCAAACAAACACTGAGTATCCACCAAATACACAGTGTGTGTTTATTGGTTAACGGAGAAAGTTGTACGGAATTATTCTGTGCGAGTTTTACCGCGGATCCAGGAGCGACATTATGATTAATTATCTGTTGATGAGGACAACTTAGTTATCGAAATACATATACAAGATATGAATATTGATGTGGTAAGGGATTTTATTTATCTTTTCTGATTAATTCAATCAACCAGTCTTCATTAAAATTTACTTTCATTTGATGAAATATTAATCAATAAGTACACTCTCATATATCTACTTGCGCGATTTTTATTAGTAAATATAAACAAGCTTAAGAACATAAATAAAGTCCAGTAAAAAAGGTCTTACTAAAATATCAATGGTTTCCAAAACTTTATAAATATTTTACGTTTGCACATCGAATAGTACAACTTCAAGATACAAAGTTCACGTAAACTTGGCACCGTCTCCCTGCCATGTCCCTTAAGAGTTGTTATGCCTCCTGTTATTTCGCATGTATTAATAATGTTATGCACTATACATACTAGAAGGTTAACATTTACTGCAATAGCATCGTGTGGAACGTTATTTCTGTGCTGTTAAACTATGTTAAATTCATTTAACGGGCCTTTATTGGGCTTGTTCCAACTTCCTTGGAAAGTGTTGCAGCATTCAATTGAACAGCAAGCTTAAATTAACATCAAATATTTAACGGAAAGCCTGTTTTATTCTACGCTCATGTGTAAATAACGTAAAGAAATTTGTAATAAAATAATCATTAGGTAAGGTTGGTTTTCAGTGAACGTTTAAAATACTTTCCCAACATTACTACAAGTAACATTTGTACGAGCGTTATTTAAGAAGCAAAATTAAAAAAATCGTTTCATGTATTAGGAGTAAAGATAAAACTGATTCTTAAAAGTAATTAAAAAGTTTCTGGTCACAATATTAGAGCAAAGAGTGTGCACCAGCAAGTTAAAGAAACATAAAAACACAAAGAAGAATTTTAGCAAAAGTATATATTGTTGGCCATAATAAAAACGTTATATTCGACGTAACACAAATTGACATTGATACGTCTAAATATCCCGAGTTGCACATTTGTATCTCGCAGTGGAAAGGAGAGAGCGGTACAGCAAGCGCGCACAAGTATTGTTGCTAGAGGAGGCGTTGGTAACTGCGATAACTGTTAGTGCAGATTAACTCGTTAATGTGTCGACATATATCTTGTGCAAGTGTAAGGACGACTGTGGTTCTTCAGCGAGGTTGCACATTAATCAAAGATGAAATCTGGTGTACATATACTCGTATTACTATTATATTTTCATAACTTGCCAAAAATGAAATGTGTCCAAATAAGTAGAAGTAATAAAAGTAAAATCGTGCGTCTCAAATACAAATTCAAGCATTACCTTGCCGACACCAGATGCTTTAAATGTCACCAAAAATTCCGCAATTTCATAGCGTACATGAAACTTTATTTAAACATATAATAATTAGAACAATGTCGTGACAACCTTGGCTATTTTAAATACAAACCATACTAATGAGCAAAAGATTAGCAAAAGTATCGTGTTTTAAAACCAATTGAGCTATCTAAAAATCCAAAACAAACTCAAGAATTTATAGCAGACCATGAACAATCAAGTCTACCTTTAATGTAATTCCAGAAAAGAAACCATAAATAAAGATAATTCTTAAAAATAAAAGAAAGAATATCTGCGTAATCATACCAATGGATTATCAAAACCAACATATCGACGTATTTATATATACATATTGTATATATATACATATACTTTTTTTCTTGCCTCTAGAATAATGAAAAAATATATACAAACACAAAGAGCTCTGCAAAAAGTTAAAGATGGTTTCATAAAAAAATTACACTGTTGTAAAGTTTAAAGGGACGTTATGAACACTCCATTAAAAGATCCAAAGAGATTTACTGCGCGTTCTAAATAAGCTAATAAGGGTATACTTTAAACCATATTTCCACCACCGCGGAAACGTTGGATTCTTTCCAAAGACGTCCGTCCCACTTCAAATGCGGCTATAAAAATAGATTTAAATTTACTAATTAATGGTATTAATATAAATAAATATATAAATAAAAACTCCTGTCACTTTTAAATTTATTATAGTACAATTGTTCGAATAGAATTTCGCTCCTTTTTTCATGGAAATAAATAACAAATATTTTATTCAATTATGTATCGACCATTTCGGTTCAGTAAAATCTGTTCTTGCAAAATACTGAACCATTTGTTAGTTTTTCGCCATTCTCATTGAATTAAATATTTTCCATCTAAAGAATTCTGTAAAGAGCGTAACAAGAGGTAATTAGAGGGCACCGGATCCGGTGAATATGGTGGTACGTTGGCACATTCTATGGATCATTTTCTTTACGTCTCAGCAGCAAATTATAGAAGTCAATGTGACGTAGAAATTCTCGTTCTTTCCGTTTTGACCTAAAACAAAAACTGCATCTTGTCCTCATTAGCTTCAACCAGTCTTCTAGAAAGAGGTTCCTCCTTGACAAAATTATCAGAACGAAATTTTGCAAACCAGTTTTGGCACTGAGGTTTTGTTAAGATGTCCTTTCTTACTTCCTCGGTGACCAAAAAGCAAAATATGTCGAAAATGGTTCTGTTTATTTTCCTTTTTCAAAATCACGACAAAAGAGACAAAAATAGAGAATCAAAGACTTTGTCTTTTCGAAAACCAAATTCATATTTAGATTCTACATACATTTCTCTATTTTTTAACATAGCTGCCAAATTTTTTTAAACACTTATCAAACCTTACAACTAGATTTTAAACACTCTCTTCATAGAAACTTGCCGTCTGCTCCGATAACCAAGAGGTCACGGCCATTTTCACGTCTTTGTCATCGTTCTAGTGGTTGCCGAGATGATTTTTGAGATAGTGGAAAAAATGGAAATCGCTCGGTACAAGGTCGGAGCTGTAGAGGGGGTGGTCCAAAATTTTTCAGACAAAAGAGTCCAATAAAGATCGGATCTGAGCTGCAGTGTAAGGCCTTGCATTGTCAAGAAGTAGCAAAATTCCCTTTGTCAGTATACCTCGTCTTTTGTTTTGAATCGCTCTGTATAGCAGTAGGCTACCGCAGTGGTGGCGATTCGATAATCTTGAATATTTTAAAGACACAGACCAACCAGATTACCTATACAGTTGCAACTGAGCACAGTTGTTCCTAAGGAACGCGCGCACTACCTATTAGTGTATACAACGGCCCTTACTTAAAAAACGCGCCTCGTATAATGACAATGGGCTTTAGAATGAAGTTGGTTGATTATTAGAACGAAGTGACTCAATAACATTTGTATTAAATAAATTTTTGTTAAACTACATACGGAACATCTAAAAATATATTAAGAAACAACCGAACTACATATGTAAAGAAAATTCAACAATTTATTATATAAAGATATAACAAATCCACGTTTCTATGGCTATAAATATATCCATAATTACATTTTAAAATTTTATATTTTTACATTAAAATATACAAACAATTTTAAGAGTTTATAATAGCACTTGTTTTTGATATGATAAATAGAAACGTTTTTAATTCTGGCGTCCGTCAGTGATTCACGAAAAAACAAAGAATATAAATATTGACTTAATGATATTTCATGCAGAAATTACCACCAACGAAAGCGAAATGATCTGTTTATATTAGTCACAATGAATATGAGTAAGATGTATATTTATTTAAATTTGCTAGAATCATTTGCATTTTGTTCATCATCAGCTGAAATATCAAATGTTATTTTAAAATTTGCTCATTCACAATTCGTAACAAGTAAATAAAATATACACTACCGCTCAAAATATTTTGTCATCCCTATTTTACTGGACTGTTTACACATATAATATATTTAGGAAAATTATTCTTTAATTATTAAATAATTCTTGTAAGAGTAATAAATCACGTTTGAAGTTAATAAGTAATATTTTTCACAACTAAAGATGCATGCGCTGCACACGAAACTATTAAGAGAAATGTACCGAAATTTGACACCGAACTTAAATCTGATACTTTTCTTTCAACGGGCAACAATAAGAATATCAAAGCGATAATATATACGTTTTTTCGTAGTGGTATAATATCACTGGTCAATTTTATTCAATCTACTAATGAAGCAGCTAATGGAGAGCATAAGAAACATGGAGGGATACAGAATGGGAGACCTTAATTTGAGTATAGTGTGTTATGCGAATAACACAATCTTGGTTGCCGATAACGAGGATAACCTACCAAGAATCGTACACAGATTTAACATTGCAACTGTAAAGTACAACGTGACTATATCGGCCGAAAAAACAAAGCGCATGACTATATCGAAGGAATCGATAAGGTGCAAACTCGAAATCGATAAGTCGATAATTGAACAGAGAATGTCGTTCAACTACCTGAGAGTAGATATAACAAGCGACTGTAATCTTTATCGAGAAACAGTAAAATCGGAAAAGAAAAGCAACGGTCGCTTCAGGGTCACTGAAAGATATAATATGGAGAAATAAATACCTTAGAACAGAAGCCAAGATAAGTATTTATAAGACATTTGTTCGTCCAATACTAACCTATGCAATCGAGATGAGAGCTGACACGAAAAAAACAAAGCAGGCACTAAGAACGTTAGAAATGCTACGAACTACGAACAATAATAGGAAAGACGAGACAGGATCGTATAAGAAATGAAGATATTCGACAGGAATGTAATGTGCAAGACGTCACTGCGTCTTGAACGTTACACCTCACACATCACCTCACTAGGCGGGGGCGTGAAAAGAGAAGAAACTGCAACTAGCATGTCTCCAGAATGAATAAGAAACAGAGCAGCGAAAGCGGTGCGAGATGGAAAGCCAGAAGGAACCAGAGCACCAGAAAGACCGCCAAAAAGATGGAGAGACAGTTGGTTATCAACCTCTCGAGATAATAAACCCCAGTAAAAAACAGGCCATAAACCCAATGTAAGGAGAAGCAGATGAAGAAGAATGATAATGAGTGCACAAATTCGTTAAGCATTAACAAACATTACTTTAATTATTTAAATATTACATCACTAAATATTTAACAGTCGTTCGTTATAAAAACATTTTTCCTCACGGAGAATTCGATTTGTTGAAACAACTGTGGAAACATATCAAATGTTTCAAATATTTACCCGATCTTATCCTGTTTGTGATTACACTGAAAACGCTGCTTAAAAGGGTGTTTCACGTTTCATAAATTATATATAACTAACTATTTTTTTTTATTCACCTACTTTCATACACATGCCTGTGGAATTTGCATGGTTTTCACATAAAAATAGTTAAACATTTAGAATACATGATTGTAATACAGTTACTATAATTTTGATCATAATTACAATAATATCGTGTCCAGCGAAAATGACCGGTCGAAAATTGTTTGAATATCTTTCAACATAATTTACTTTTTTACCCTCTTGTAAAAATAAACAAATCTTGAAAAAATAAAATACTTTTAACATACGTTATTCATATACAACGAGATCAAATTTCGTTTCTCCCATTAAAAAGACAGAAAGCAAAGAATACAACCAACAATATCACCATCTGGTAGATAATTACAACTTCTACAGGGTTTCTTCTTTCTTATTTATAAAACACGTGCTTCATAGTTCTAACAGCAACTAAAAGTTCCTCATTTAACATTCATTAATTCGATTAAAAGCATAGAGATGCACTCTTCCATTACGAAGGATAGCTACAATAACACGTTTAAAATTTGTATGCGAGCTTTAAAAATTCTGTAAAAGTCGGAATGTTTTAATTTGTTGTTTACACACGTAAATGTTTCATATTTAATTTACCTCGAGATACTCGTGAAGCGTTCAATATTTCAATTATATTCTCGCAATTGCATCTTATGACTAGTAGTGTAAATTATATATGCTCATATATACCCCATAATTACGAAACAAGTATAATTTTACAAATTGTTATTTATGTGCTAATTGTATATGTAAAATATATTAAGGTATATTTATAGCACTATTTATAACAAGATAATGTTTATTTTCACTTGCAAAAGGGTAATTTAAACAATTTCTATTACTTTCATAGAATAGAAATCTATTTTATGGCAACACTCTGCAGCAAAGATTATATATACAAGGGTAAGTTGGAAATGACGTCTGTAGTAAAAGTGCTGGATATCACATATTTATCTAGATAAATCAACAATAGAGGCACGATTTTTAATCGTTTCCCATTTCGAAGCTGATCGGTACCTCTCCCAGTGCCCCTCAGTGATGACAAAAAATAATCAACACTGTTTTATCTTTTACAAAAAAGGAAACGTAGCCATGGAACACTTTACACACAAAAATACTCTCGCTCTCGTGGTTGTGACAAGATAGGCATTGTTAAAATTGCTGCTGTTATTAAGAACTTTTTCTTTATAAGCTCATCAGTAATAAATATTCATAATAGGACGAAGGATGATCTTAGCAAGTTGCTTACTTCATCCTCCACTGATGATAAATGGGTTTGTGAATTCGAATGTGATAGTACAACCGCTAAAGGGTGCAATAGCTAGTCGACGTCCGAAATCTGCTACTATATTGGATATTGTTCAAAAAGTGCATGGCGCTATGCTATTAAAACACTATCGTTTGAAAAATATCTGAGATAGGGGAGACTGCAAACATCTCTAAAGAAAGTGTAATATACATTTGAAATGAAAACGTAACTATGAATAAAACAATCCGCGAGATGAGTGTCGCATCTGCTAAATACTGATTCAAAATTTGTGTAAATGCAATTTCTTGTGAGTATTTGGAACGTTCTAGAAAAAAAACAAGGTAGCTTTTCTTCACCAATTTTATTCACCTTAGAGACTTTGGTACATGATTACAAGCCCGAAACAAAATAAATATCTAAACAATGGTGGCGCAATTGTTCTCCTACCCCAAAGAAGATAATCGCTATTCGATCTGCAAGACAAGTAACGACTTCCATTTTTTGGGATACAAAATGTATTCTTCTTGTTCATTATCTTCCAAAAAGCTAAACCATTACAGGCGTGCATTTTACGTGAATCTCTTAAACAAATTAAACCTCAAAATTAGTGAAAAGCATCCTAGTTCAGCCAAACAAAGAATGATTTTCCACCAAGACAATCATTAACGGATTAGGCTACAATTCATTGCCTTGTCCACCTCATTCGGTGAATTTAGCACCATCGGATTAACGCTTTTTCCACGCTTAAAAATACTTGTGGATCAGAAATTTTCAACAGACGGTGTTAAAACTGCTGCATACACTTACTTTAACGAACTTGAGAATTCTGAATCTTATCAAGGTATAAAGACAGGGGATTATGTTTAGAGATAAACACAATTTTAAACCGCCAAATTCTTTTCTTTATTTTTATTTCACGAACTTTTCAGTCCACTCTCATATATGGTATACATGTTAGATCGAATATTCTACTGAAGTATATCATATTGAGTTCCTCGGTTAACCTGTGTTGCAGGTGGCTCCTTCTAATAAGACCCTTTTTGACCGACCTTTCGACGAAATATCACTTAAAATCTCAAATTAGGTCTTCTGTATCTCGTCAACGAGACAAAGAAGACCCAATTTAATCAGAGTTTGGTCGAACTAGAAGAGCAAAGATATCTTATTTGTAGTTTCAATGTCTTGACTAGAGAACTATTCGATAGATTCTAATTTTTGCAACATGAAGACGATAAATTTTTTATAATAAAGATACTGTATTTAGACCATTTTCCAGTTTAGAAGTAGATGAAAGCGTACTAATTTTCAGTAGTTATCCAATGTTCCATTGGATACTAGACAGATGTCTCATTCAAATATTTTTCCAGTTTGGAAATCTATAAAAACAATCAATTTTTTCCAATTATCCAAATTTTCCATGGAATACTATATTAACATGCTTTGTTAGTTCAGAAGCTTGGTATAACACTATGAAAAGAATTTTGTAGTATAAAGAAAGAATACGCAGAACATATGTCAAGGAGTAAGCTTCAACAATTTTGAAAAGAGGTAACATGGGTCTTCCCTCCTAAGAGATTGAAGAAGGTGGTAGAGGAGAACGGTTCATATATAACGCAATAAATCAACCTTAAACAACAAATATCGTGTATCATTTCGCATCAAAAAAAGAAAGAAGCTTATGGGATAAATTAATGTCTTTGTACATACAGTTGAAGAAGTTTCTTGCGCTCATATGTAAGCGAATGTAAAAAATTCTTATCACATTATACGAACGACATATCTCATTCTGACATACGTAGAGCATAAATGCTTCCTGAGTTGTCGCCGGTAGTATATAATGGTACACTAAACTTTAGTTTTTCGGCAAAGAACAAGAGAATGTGTTACAATGATACACAGAATATTACGGCACAGCAAAATACTCGGCACTTATGAGTGCCAATGGCTCAATAATGTTATTAGACAAACGAGGTAGGAATTACATGGAAACTTAACTACAACGTTGCTCAAAACTGAATTTAGAATAAGCAGAAGAAAAATCCCGTTCAGGATAGTTCATGTACTTTAAAGTAGATATACTTAAAAATATTAGTTGAATTCTTTCAAATTTAATAGCATAGAAAAGTGACCACATTAATAGACAATTCTCAACCTTAAACGTTGTAAAATTACCCGCAAACAACAGCTCTCCACAAACCAATCCTCAAGCCAAAACAATGAAAATCGAAAACAGAAGTGGGCCTAGACCGCTTATCTGCAGTACACCAGATGTAGAGGTAAAAGTAGTGTACCCATCATATGGGTAAAGTAAGTAACAGTCCTAAAAATGAAGAACCTGAAATGAATATCTGAAGACAACTCTGATATAAAATATGATGAATTTGTTTAAACTAGATAGATATAGCTTTGAGCTGTAAAAAGAAATAAATATATTAAAAAGGTTTTAATTGCGTTTTAAAAAAAAGCTGCTACAAAGATCCATCGTTTTTGAAATACGAAGCTAAAAGCCGTTTTTAATTTTTCAATTCTCATGTCTAATATGGTGAAGTACATATTTTCGAACTTGTTTTTATTTTTTCTAAAATAAAAGATAATTAGATATAATAAATATTCGTTTATTTTTGGAAACAATGTTTATTAACTAAATTATTGTTTATTATCATTAAAAAAATTAATTTAAAACGAATTTCTGTACAAAAAATCTAAACTTGACCCACTTTCATACTAAAGAAAAATAACCAAACTTATCCTGATTATTTCGTTGTCAGTAGATAGAAAAATATTTGAACGGAATTTTGATGTAATTTCCCTAGTAAGCGCAACCTTGAATGTGAAAAATGTCGTTAACGATATGCATCTATTAATTACAGTCATCGTTGAAAGTAAAAGAAACGCGTTCAAGTTGTGAAATCACGTGAAAAAAATGCCACTTCACCTTGAAGACTGAATCATCTCCACTTGCACTTGATATACCATGAGAAATCGTGCTCTGGAATATGTAAAGCTATAATAATTTATAGTGTTTCGCTTAAGTACGTGGTATATTGACTTGAAGAATAGTAATTAACCTCGGAATTATGCGTTTAAGGTTTAAATTAATTGAAGGTTATTATTTTTGAAAACATTCATATCGGAAAATAGTTTTAACACTTGATTATGTTCTATTAACATTAAAAAATAAGATATACAATACCTAAATTTTGAAATGTTTACATACGAGGGGGACCCAAAAATAACCGGAACGGCAGCGCTGTGTATGGGACTTCCTAGCACACATTCCTGCCGCAAAGTGCACGTGACGCAACTTGTCCTGCGTTCGATGCAATCGATTCTTTCGCCGAATCAGGCGAAAGAAAGTTTTCTTACAGTACATTTTTTTTTTGTAAAAGCATTTTCATTTGCAGAAACAGTTTTGATGTTGCAAACAGCTTTCAATAATGACACTATAGGAAAAGCTCAAGTGTACAAATGGTTTTCTCGCTTCAAAGAAGGTGAAAGTCAATTGATGACAAACGTCGATGGTTCGTCGTCGATCTTCAAGCACAATTGCACGAACTTTTTCGACATTTTCATCCGTTTTGGAAGTTGATGGGCGTCCAATCAACTTCCAAAACGGATGGAAATGCCGAAAAAGTTCGTACAAATGTGCTTGAAGACCGATGACGAACCATTGAAGCAATTACGGAGATATCTCAAATAACTCGGAGCTCAGGGTAATAAATTTTGTCGGGAGAATTGGGGATGACAAGAGTCGCCGCGAAGTTCATGCCCTGCATGCGACAGTTCTTGGCTAAAAACAGCATGATTCCTTTGCTTTACGTCCCTTACTCAACTGATCTTTCTCTGTGCGACTTTCTTTGTTTGCACGAATAAAGAGGGATATGAAAAGGCATTGTTCTAACGACGTGAAAGAGGTGAAGAAAAAAAAAACGACACAGCAACTGGTAGCCATACAGAAAAATGAGTTCGACTGTTTCCAAAAATGGAGTATCGATTTGACAAGTATATAGAGTTAAATGGACAGCATATTGAAGATGTTAAGGTTGTTTTGTAAAAAAAATAAAATACAGGTTTCTATAGAAAAATTCCGGTTATTTTTGGGTACCCCCTCGTATACAGAAGCTGTCGAAAATGAATAGGAAACAGCTTTAAATCGGCGGATAGCACGGAGATAAGTTGCTAATTTATCACACCGCTATCTTGGGTCAAAATTCGAGTTCGTTGTCCGGAATGGCTTGTCGTAGTTTTCTTTCCTATGTCTACTATTCTACAAGGAATCAAATGGGACCAATTGTTTTTTTTAAATAAATCTCTGTAGCAGAATCAGATGTAATAAGTCTCTTTTGGCAGACAACTTGAAACTTTTCCAAGATACGTTAAAGAGAAGATTACTGATTACTTCAAAACTAGATTGATATATTGGAATCCAGGCATATTTTGAACAAGCTGGAGATGTTTCTAAATATAATATTCTTATTTCCTCCCACCAAAGCAATATGAAAGCACTCTTACTTGACGTCTTGCTACAGTTAAGGAGGGACATTTGACCCCAAATTAACATTGGCTAACCGTATTAACTCAATTGCTTCGTCTTCATTAAAAGCTTGAGATTTTTTAGTTACTTCAGATTGCTAGCCGATGCATTCTATTGAATTATAACAAATTGTTACATCACGCCAAGTATTTTTTTATAATTTCCAAATTTAATTATCATTAAAGGCAACCAACAAAATATGAAGAAAGTATTTAATAAATTATAATGAAATTCAGTAATAATATAGTTCAAAATGTAGGGTTTCAATAAACAAGGATTGCAACACACTGCTGTATAGAATGTGCCAACTGTTCAATTATATTGTAAATAATAATCTTGACATCCTTTTTACTCCTTACCAATGCTATTAAATAGGTAATGTTCAATAGTTAACAATTAAGTCTTTTAAGTTTAACTGTAGATAATGCCTTTCATTAATTTAGTGCTATTTTTATATAATTATTTTCTTATAATATTCAGTTATTATAGTTTCATTGGTTTAATTGTGACTATAATTTTCAATGTCGAAAGTAAGTTGTTTTGTTCTATTATTGGATACTTATTCGCTGAGAAAATAAACCATTATTATTATTAATTTTTTAAGAAGATTCAATCTCAGATAAATAAAGCATATTAAAAAGTATTAACAGAGTATATACGTAGGGATGTATGTCTAATAACTTTTGGTCCCACCTGTATATACACAAATCGTACTACATCATAAAAATACTCTATTTTATTGCAGTTATCATCAGTTCAATTTAACGACAGTAATTGGCAATAAAGTTCGTCACAAGGATGATTCCTTTTATCACAGTTTTTCCTTATTTCACGTCAATTTCGAAGTTCATTACCGCTAGAAAAACGATACCGATCTCGCCTACGACTTAATCGAATGTTTTTTGTTAAGCTTTTTGAATTACTTTTTTTCCTTTTCAGCTAAATCATCTCCACACTTCAGTGGGTACTTAATAATATTGTGGCGCAATTTTTATTAATTCATCATAAAATATAAATTGAAATTCTTACGCTTATTAAAAAATATATTTAAAACTGCATTCCGTTCAATCTCAACCGATATTTTGTGGACATGATTGAAAGTTTTGTTATGCTATAGAATGAAATAAATTAGTACAATTACAGGCATACACAGAACTAATAATTACATTCGTACGAACTACTATAATTACCATGACGTACGAAATGTACTTGATTATAAAATTTGTACATGTTTGTACATACAGATAATATAATTGATGTTTTCGTAATTATATAGCATTGGTCGCTATGTAGAAAAGAATAACGTTAGCGTTTTCAATTGAATGTAACTTCAACGTTGAAATACATAATTGGAAAACGTTTACTTGATTTTACAATCGTAGCAGAAATAAAATTACCTTTCAAGTTAAAAACTGTTCAAAGCAATATCCCATTAGAAAAATTATTAACGGCGTTGCTTTGTAGACAAGACACTGATCTGCAAATAAGAAAACTGCTTTACATTTCATTAGATGTATGCACGAGAATATTACTGGTGTTACAGTTTTAATTATTTGAATCTAATATTTTGAGTGAATATTTTTATCAGTGAACATGCTTGGCGAAATCCGAAAGAAAATTCTGAAAATTTTTGGTAGTAGACCATTAACCTGGACCAAAACAAAAATGTTTAGACGATTGACAGCCTATTCTTTTGGCAGTTTCCAGTTGCTACTTTGTTTAATTAAAGTATATAGAAACACATTTTTTTTATTGTAGTAAAGCATATGTTTTTCAATAATCAACATGTACATTCCGTGGAATGCTTTCCGGGCTATGACTTTTTACGATTTTAAGCATACAACCAAGGTCGTCAAAATTTAGTAGCAACTTTTAGTGACTTAATGACTTTACATTAGCTTCATTATTGATTTCGTAAATGTATACGTGGAAGGTGCACATTAGAAAATGAACCAAGATTTGGACGACCTACTGAAAACATTACCACGGAAAAAATAATTAAGGGAAGTCGGAATATCATCTATACAGCGCTTGAAGAAGCATCGTATTAAGCATTAGATCATTTGCTGTTGATATCGTCGTGTACAAATGTATGAACATAAGAAAGCAAACAAGTCGGTGAGTTCCACGTTTGTTAAACAAATTGATGAAGATATTGACGGCAAATCGTCATTTAAGCTTAAAAGAGATTGCTCGAGATCTGGACATGTGTTACGAATCCATTTTCATCATTTTGGTTGATGTTTTGGGCATGTTTATTTAAAAGCATGATCATACTGGTGGTACAAAACATTCAAAGGAGGTCCCGTGGTTGTCTCGTTACTATCAACCTTAAATACCGTTGAACATCGACAAAGTGATTAAAATGTTCAAAACGTCATTTAAGCTTAAAAGAGATGGTTCAAGATCTGGACATGGCTTACGAATCCATTTTCACTAATTCGATTGATGTTTTGGGCATGTTTTCTTAAAGGCATGATTATACTAGTGATGCAAAACACTCAAAGGAGGTCCCGTGGTTGATGACTTATCAATCTTAAATGTCATTGAACATCTACAAAGTGACGAAAATGTTGAAGTAAAATCGTCGTTTAAGCTTCAAAGAGATGGCTCAAGATCTGGCTATATCTTATGAATCCATTCGCATCATTTCAGCTGATGTTTTAGATGTAAGACATGTCGCAGCACGGATTGCTCCGAAGGCTCCGTATTTTCTTCAGAAAAAGCACCGTAAAAAATTTCCTGAAGATTTGCTTGAACTAGTCAAATCGAATTCACATTTAATAGGAGGCGAGACATGGATTTATAAGTCTGACATACAAACCACCCAACAATCTAGCTTCGAAATTGCACTTCGAAATCAAAGTCATGTAGGAGTGTCGGCCGGGAAAAGCAAGATTTGTGGAGGAACGCCCTTGGATTTTCTACCACAATGAGCCGTCTTACACATCAGCCATTGTACTAAAATTTATTATCAAACATTCCAGGATTGCCGTGGCAAGCACCTTATTCGTTATGTATCACCTCGTGGGACATTTTTCTGTTAGCCAAATCCAAATTATCACTTCATGAAAAATGTTTTGAATCAACTTAAGACATAAAACACATCAAACGAAACTGGTCTATTTGAAAAGCACAAAAATAAATTTGGATGATAAACGACGTAAACATTTCGTGTTTTATTAAACAATTCCCGGTTTTTATTTGACAGAATGTACATGCTCCTAAATTGTATGTTAATCTATCATTATAATTTAATTACAAACATTATCAGTCTCTTAATTACACCTAAAATCCTGCATTAAAAATTTTAATATATTTTTTTTACACAATTGTAAGGAACTATATTTGGATTGTGCGTATCCCATCGTGAACACCTGAATTAGCGAGGTACAGCTGCCTGTCATGAATATAGCATGTCGCAAACAATACACACAAATCAAAAAACATTTGGAATTTTTAAGCGACGGAAGTACACCCCTACATGGTTCACGAAAAGTGAGGCCCATATAGTACGAATTACGTGTTTTTGCAGTAGTAATATTTCATTAATATTTGATACAGCAATCACCAACAATAGCCTGTAAAATATTATTGATTGAAAACGTGCAAAATACGAGTAAATCATTTTTGAAATATCCACGATACGAAGTGGTTTCGTTATGAAAATTACATCGCAAGCTTTATTTAATTTAAACGCATTAAATGGTTATTGATTACCACTCAGTTTCCATTTACTAATATTAATTATGTAATGTAATCTTGCCACTGATATTATTTCGTGTCCTTTATGCTTCAATTAATTTTGTTCATTTTCGTGGTTATTCGCATATTTGCCTTTTAATAAAATTTAAGGATATTTATAGGCCATGTTTTCCTTAGTTCCTAGAGTTATAATAATAATTATTTATTAAACAACAATTAGCCAATTGCAAGATAATGTTAATAATACGAGGGTAGTTTGACAAGTAGTGAGAATGGAAAAGAAAAACGAATTTTTTAAATACAAAATAATTTTTATTTTTCAATATATTCTCCTAAAAGAGCAATACATTTATTCCAACGGTGCTCCAATGCCCTTATGCCATCTCTGAAATTCGATTCCGGAAGGCTTGCAAAATACTCATTTACGAAAATGATAAGCTCGTCGTTAGACGAAAATTTCTTTCCACCTAGTGCCGTTTTCAATTTTGGAGAAAAGTGGAAGTCGAAAGGGGGCTAGATCCGGCGAATAAGGTGCATGCGGTACTAATTAGGAATGCAACTCGTGGATTTTGGACATCGCAACTGTGCTGGTATGCGAGGGAACGTTGTCTTGGTGAAACAGAATCTTTTTCTTTGCCATTCCTGGCTGTTTAGCACGAATCTCAACATTTAATTTTTGTAGAAGTTCTGCATAATATTGTCCGTTTATTGTGGCACCTTTCTGAAGAAATCAATGAGCAAAATGCCCTTTGAATCTCAAAAAATTAATGCCATCACCTTGTTTGCCGATAAAGTGGTTTTCGCTTTCTTTGGAGGTGCAGAACTACGTTCTAACCATTGTTTCGACTGTTGTTTCGTTTCGGGTGTACTGTAGTGTATCCAAGTTTCATCGCAAGTAACAAATCGCCTACAAAAAACAACCGGATTCCGCTTGTAAAGGTCCAAACACTCATTGGAAATGCGCAAACGAGTGAACTTTTGATCAGTCGTAAGCAATCGCGGCACCTATCTTGCCGAAATCTTGGAAAGGCCCAATTCTTTCGTTAAAATGTGGTGTACGCGTTCCGTTGAAATGTTTACCATTCCTGCTATCTCTCTCGCTTTGAGTCGTCGATCTTGCGCAATAATATTATGGATTTTTATAATCATTTTCTTAGAAGTCACGATTTTGGGTGCTCCAGAGCGCGCTTCATCAACACAGCTTGTTCTACCACGTTTAAATTCATTTACCCATCTACTTATTGTGGCGGATGATGGAGCAGATTCACCTAATATTTCCCGTAATTCATCTTTTATTTCGGTAACTTTCATACCCTTAATTACGAAGTATTTAATCATCGCACCATACTCTGTTTTTTCCATTTTAACAAAACGACATGTTGCTTCTTTTTCAATCAGCTGTCAAAAATAAACTAATCAACCGATTTACCTAAATATCGGAATGTAAACTATAAACAGGCAACCTAAATTACAGTGCATTTATTTTACGAATTAGAGCGCCACCTATGTGTCATTCTCACTACTTGTCAAACTATCCTCGTATATGCAGATTGGTGCAAAATGTATTACTCGTTGATGTTATAATAATTTATTAACATAAACTGCAGAACATGTTTATATTAGCATATTTGAGATACTTGGGACGACTTGAAAATAATGTGCCGTAAATGGCCGCCATTTTCACTCATCCAAACGCGGAACGAAATTCTGCAAAACAAATTGAATAAGTTGATGTAGACTAGCCCTAATTTCGCTACTGATGTTTCTTTTAAATTCCTCCAAATTTCTAGGTTTATTTAGTTACTTTTTGAATAATTATAAATTTTATTCTTTTGTATTTGGGTTTTTCGGTCAGTATGAGATAATAAGACACTCAGTTTATTACGTATTAACAACGTTTCGGGGAGTTTTCCTCTTCTTCTAGTTATTTATTATATTCGCCATATCCAAGTGCTTTCAACGCTTGCTTGACCGGCAAAATCACTTTACCTACTTCGAGCTCATTCTGAGCATTTTTCTACCAATACATGGTTCGAATTGATAATTTATTGTCGGTAGCGATCAGTATTAACTGTAATGCACCACGCCACTCTGATCCCACTAAACAG
This sequence comes from Dermolepida albohirtum, assembly GCA_031893035.1. Taxonomy (NCBI): domain Eukaryota; kingdom Metazoa; phylum Arthropoda; class Insecta; order Coleoptera; family Scarabaeidae; genus Dermolepida; species Dermolepida albohirtum. The sequence continues at coordinate 30,606 of JAVIWB010001898.1, read as the reverse complement.
AGAGCATTGTCTTGCAACCAACATGATTTGGCCTTGGAGTCGATGGGCCTACTTCGCCATCCATGACTTTTTGCGCATTTTTCATCACCCGTCACTATTCGAGGCGGAAATTACTTCCAATCATACCTTTGAAGCAGCATTTCACAGACGATTTGTCGATTTTCCATTTGCCTGTAATTCAATTAATGTAGCACCCATTTTCCCATTTTTTGGATTTTTCCCATTGCTCGTAATCGGTCGCTAATCGTTTCATGGGCCACATTTAACGCTTCCGCCAATTGCTTTTGAGTTTGGGTTGAGTCTTCATCCAATAACTCCTGCAATTTCGCATCTTCAAACATTTTCGGCCTACCAGAACGTTCTTTGTCTTGCACATCGAAATCACCATTTCTGAATTATGGAAACCACGTCTCACCTGTTTTTATGGTTGGAGCATGCTCACCGTAAGTTTCTACCAGCAAACGATGACTTTAAGGGGCTTTTTTCTTTCGATTAAATAAGAAAAGTAATGTGTGTAATGTACTTTTTCAAGCAGGAAACTCGACATTTTCAAAGAGGTATAAATCTATGACAGTGTTACTTTCGCAAAATATAACATGTATGGCTTTGACGCTTGATGTCAGTAGAATAAAATGATATATGTGTCAAATCATAACATTGCATAATTGAGCCTAACGACATCCGTTAGAAAAATCGGTAATGTCTTTCCGGTACATCTAATATAAAATTGATATATTTTAGGTTAAAAAAATGAATAACTTGAAAAGGGGGGAAAACCTTCAAAACGTCGTTAATATAGATTGTTTTATTATAGCATACTAACCGAAATATCCAAAATAAAATAAAACTAATAGTTAGAATAAAACGACCAACATATTAACAAAGAAACTAATTTTTAAATAACTCCATAGAAACTAATCCAAATAGCTATATCGGGGGATTATGTAGGCTAAGGAAGCCTCAAACTTGAAGTTAGTCTATTCGGAAACGATTTTTGTAAAACCTCAATATTTGTTCTTGCAGTAATAATAATAACGCGACATGACAATATTTGTAAAATAATACAATACATAGAGATCATGTTAGAAAATACAAATTAGTAGAAACAATTGGTAATACAAATACGAACCAAGAACAGTTTTAGAAATCCAGAACTTATATTATATTGGAACAGAAATAATCTCACGGATCACAGAGTAACACACAATAGACAAAACATTACACAAACTTGTAAAAATACTAAAGAGACATACCTAATTGATGTTTCAATACCTAATATTCATAACTTTCAGCATAAATATACAAAGAAATGCAATAAATATATCTCTGTAGAAGAAAAGACAACAACTATGGCATCAGAAACAGCTCAAAGTTATGCCAATTATAATTTCTACCACTAGAGTAATTCCGAAATAACTCCATGAATGCCTTAAAGAACTTAATCTCAATTCAATATATATATATATATATATATATATATATATATATATATATATATATATATATATTATTGGGTCTGGGAAAAAGTTCGTGGCGTTTTTCCCGATAGATGGCATTGGTTGCCGATAACTAAAGAACAACAAGTCACAGCGACACCACCGACGGCTCGTTTTTTAGATGACCTTCCGAACGTTAGTTTGAGCGTAGAAATATTGTAATCGGTGCAGTGGTTGGAAAGTTATTCGCACTTGAAAATGGAGAAGAATAATGAGAAATTTCGCTATATTCTGCAATATTATTATGATAAGGGGAAGAACGCTGCGCAGGCTTGTGATAAAATTTGTGCTGTGTACGGTGAAGGTACTTTATCGAAATCTGTTGCGCGGAAATGGTTCGCTCGCTTTCGTTCTGGAAATTTCAATGTGAAAGATGAGTCACGCTCCGGTCGTCCAAACACTGAAAAATCTGATGAAATTCTTGAAAAAGTCCAACAAGATAAGCATATCAGCAGTGTCGATATTGGCATGGAGCCAGGCATTGACCACAAAACTGTTTTGAACCATTTACACAAATCTGGTTACAAAAAAAAGCTTGACGTATGGGTTCCTCATGAGTTGAGCGTGAAAAACATGATGGACCGAATTAACATCTGCGATGCGCTGCTGAAACGGAATGAAATCGAGCCGTTTCTGAAACGTTTAATAACCGGAGATGAAAAATGGATTACGTACGATAATCGGAAGCGTAAAAGATCGTGGATAAAGGATGGTGAGCCGTCACAAGCGTTCGCTAAGCCAACATTGACGCCAAAAAAAGTGATGCTGTGTGTATGGTGGGACTGGAGGGGAATCGTCCACTACGAGCTACTTCCAACTGGTCAGACGATTGATTCTCAACTCTACTGTGCACAACTAGAGAGATTACGCCAGGCGATTGAAAGAAAACGGCCCGAATTGATTAATAGGAAAGGTGTTGTCTTCCATCATGACAACGCCCGACCACACACTTCTTTGATGACCCGTCAAAAATTGAGAGAGTTTGGTTGGGAAGTTTTGATGCACCCACCTTACAGTCCGGATATAGCACCCTCTGACTATCATCTGTTTCGATCTCTGCAGAACTCTCTCAATGGAATTAAGTTGGTTTCAAAAGAAGCCTGTGAAAACTACTTGATTCAGTTTTTCGACCAGAAACCACAGAAGTTTTTCACCGATGGGATCATGGATCTACCAAAAAAATGGCGAAACATTGTCGATAATAATGGAGCATATTCGGTTTAAATGAATTCGTCCACGCGCCATGCGGGGACCAGTTGAATTTTACTGAAAAAACGCCACGAACTTTTTCCCAGACCCAATATATATATATATATACATACACATAAATATGTATATATATATATATTGCCAAAAATTATATTTTAAATATTTGTCCAATAACCAGAAGATTTATTTCTTAATACACAATAATGGAGAGCCCAAAATTACAAATATTTTAATAATAATGATATACAATGATAATAAAGCATCACAAAGCTTGTATTGATTTACCGTTTTGTGATGTATAATAGCATCTCAATATCAGCCACGTACAGTTCGAGCTCAAACCCATAGATATGTGGGTTGAGTGAAAAATTTCTCGACGTTGGAATGAGGAAGTCAGTGAAATTTACCCCATGTTAATAATAATAATGATTTACTTCACAATACATGCAGCACGAAATACGTCATTAAAAAGTTGTAAATAAAAATGAAAAATATTGCAAAAAATGTGTATATAAAATTATAACACGCACACATTGAAACATACAACTGTCCAATTTATATTATAAATTTAGTCGTGGAACAGTTTCTCGAATGTTTCTTTAGTCTTGTCTCACCAATAATGCATCTGCAAGAAAAAAATCGACCAGTCCGAGCATTTTTGTCAAATATCGATAAAGAAATATATAAGAATTTTATTCCAGACGCTGGCCACGCACTGTACACAGCTCTTTTGGTCAACATTTACTTTCAAAAGAGAATCGCGTTTTCCATACTTTTATTACTTTTATTACTTTTCTACTACTTCCATAATTTTCAAATCGAGTTGAAGAAATACGGTTTTATTATAACTATTTTTTTTAAAACTAAAATTTCACGATATATTTTGAGGAATCCCTGATTCACCAAACAAGCACAAAATAAGCGACTCCTTTTTAACTCGACAATAACAATAACTAATAAGTGCGGCGTTCACTTCGCTATTTAAATAGTTTATAATTAATCACGCTTGTCACTTAAACTAATGAAAAAATTGCGTGTCAGTTGCAATAGAGAGGCAAACGGGAGACGACCGAACACGTGTTACTAGCTAAAAACCCGAGATCACTAAAACGACGACGATGAGGACGATGGTTAGTTACGATAGTGACGGTGTGAGATACATGTTTTCCTCGATTTAATTAGTTTATACGGTAGTAGACGTATACTGGGAATTAAGGTTGGGCGCTGATCGATGTTAGCAAAATTAAACGTAGATTAAACATGACTTGCTAATTAGCTGTATGTTTTTCGAGATGCGCATAAGCGATATTCATTATTTATTTATACAAAAAAAAATAGATGACTGGGAGTCTACGGAAGTTTATTTTAAAGAGAAAATGACGACGTTCTTCTATTAACTTTTTATTACCGAACACACAAATTACTAGAACGTAAATAATGTAGTGGAATGTAAATATGAAAAAAATTAACCGCTGAGAAGATCCAATATTTTTTCATACATTGCTAAATATGTGTTTAGGAAATTGAGACCTAGTCAAACAAAAATATTATTATTAAAGAATTCTTAACCGAAGGTATCTACCTCCTCTATTTAACAGAAAGCAAAGGTGTTAAAAAAGATGGTATTCAAACCAGGATAGTTTCATGAAAAGTCTAGTATAATAAGCATACAGTAACAAGTACGTGAAATGTCTTTTAAGCTTTGCATATACGGACAAACAGGGCGTCACTAATTAAATGTCACAACCAAAAATTAATCTTCATCTTTAGTTAACCTAAATCCAAAGTTTCAGTGCGGTACATGTAACGATGTAGCTACAACCAACTGTCAAAGATGAGAAGTTAGTTGACAAATGGAATTAAACCTAGAACATTTTCGCGGAATAATTTTTTATAATTTTCGAAGACAAGAATGCCTCGTCGAGTTGGTTTCTGTTCTCGACCATGAAGCACCACATCAGTCAACAATTTCTCGTTGGTATGGAGAATTCAAAGGTGAACGGATTAATCTTAGCGACGATCCAAGAGCAGGTTCTCCAAAAACAGCAGTCACTCAGGAAAATGTCGATGCTGTGCGCAAGATCATCAATGAAATTCGACATGTGACATATCGCCAGATTGAAACCTAATTAAGGATTTCAAAGACATCAATACAAAAAATTTTACATAAAGAATTGTGTGTAGAAAAATTAATTTCCCGTTGAATACCACATCTCTTGGCTGAAGAACAAGAAGCAGCTACGGTAAATTGGTGTCAAAAAAGAAAACATGTACAACACTGTCAGTGGTGATGAATCTTGGATTTACTCATACGAGCCAGAAAATAAACGCCAGTCGTCTGTTTGGGTGTTCCAAGGTGAAGAAAAGCCGACAAAAGTCATCGATTCTCGAAGTGTGTCCAATAAGATGGTCGCGACATTTGTCTCGACTGTAGGTCATGTTGCAACAATTCCTCTACAAGATCAAAGAACTGTTACTGATGATTGGTATACAACCATTTTTTGCCGCAAGTCATCGCTGAGCTTTGAATAACCAACTCCGAACGACGAATCATCCTCCACCAAAACAATGCAAGTTCGCACAGAACACACTAGACAATTGAATTTTTAACGCGACAAATCATCGAAGTGTTGGACTATCCTCTGTACAGTCCGGACCCAAGTCCCAACAATTTCTTTACCTTTCCGAAAATCAAGAGCGTGGTCAAAGGTTCCAGTTGTCAGAAAAAGCAAACGATGCTTTCAAAAACAGCTTCCAGTGCTAGTTCGAGTGCATGCAAAAGTGCAATAATCTTCGTGGAGAATACTTCGAAACGCAATGAAGCCTTTAAAAGCTATCTACTGTTTTATAGCAGTTTTATATGCAAGACTTTAAAGGCCACCCACGTATGTGAGCTGAGAGTTTGAGATTACTGTTGAAACCAAAGTAGTTCTCCATAAAATTGCCGGTGTATGGAAGCAGCGATCGCAAAAAATTAAGGTTACGCGATTAAATATCGGGAATAGTGAATAAAGTTCAGATATTGAGAAATCTCTTTGGAATAAGGAATTTATAACATCACATTTTTGTGCTGGATGATGGTAGAAAAGTGTGATGAGGTATGTGGAACAATCAGTACTATGACGTCTGAGAAAAGAAGGCAACTCGGACTCCGAATGTTTATGAATTCATGTCGATGTAACAAATACAAGTGGTGCATTTCGCATAATGTAAAATGTCGCTTACTGTTTACAGAAGAATCCAAATTCACCGTAAAATAATAGTTTCGATCTAACGACATTATATTATCTCCATTCCTGAAATGATCGAAAAATTAGAAATATTCATTTACTCACACTTTCACTTCTTCCCCAAGAATCTCTTCCACAAAGCCTTTTCAAACTTTGGAAGAAAATCAAAGTTGCAACAGCGCTGCCGTAAACAAAAATACTTTTTTATAATAAAGATTCCTTCTAGGCTAACTTTAATAGTTCTTCACAAATGCTGACTATTAAATGGTCTATAAGGTGACCAACAGAAGCGAATTGATGCGTTGATAAACAGCCATTTAAATAACCACGAAAAAGGTAAGAATCAATATATCGTAGATTATAATAGATCATAGCAGAAGCTTCACCTAGTTTCTACAAAACTTGTCCTCTACACTATCTTCTTCTGGACTTCCGGACTGAAACCGCGTCACTGGTATAACTGCCGACGTTTCGTCGTGTCTGTCGCACTGAAACAGTTTCAGTGCGACAGACAGTAGCAGTAGTTGAGACCTGAAGATGTCCCATACGAGTGGGTAGGAAACGTCGGCAGTTATACCAGTGACGCGGTTCCAGCCCGGAAGCCCAGAAGAAGATAGTATGGACCACGACCGCGGAAGTCGTACCAAACTTGTCCACTATATTTTATCACGATATAAAACGTGTTTGTTCTCAGCTAGCAACAAACGGTACTTAATTATGAATAACCAGTGAATATTTATATATAATTTTTAAGTAATTGCAAAGACAATGATAAAGTCAAAGCATGTGCGATTGATAAAAATTCATAATTGCACTAATGACTGACATCAATCAATGGACCAAAAATAAAAAGGTTATCGAATACGGTTCCAAGTTCAGTGATTTAAATTATTTTTGCAACGTAATTATGCAAAATTTGTAAAAGTGAAGATTCATATTATTACAGGGCTTAAGTCACGTTACACCCAATCGCATTTCATTGTACAATTTATATTTGGTACAGCTTTAACTAGCCACATAGGTCGAAAAAACGATTTCTATCACAGAAAAGTCTAAATCATTTATTAAGAATAAAAATAAAATTGTTACAAAATAACTACCTTACCGGATAGCAGGTGACGAACGTATTGCAGAGATTGTACTTTGAAAAGTCTTATTATTCGCGGTATATTCCTTAGGATAAAGGGCGTATCCATGACAACAACGTTTCATTGATTCCGTACAAAAAAAAGCCAACTATGATGAGCTTTACAAAAATCTAAGTATGTATAGTGAATATAGTACCTGCTTACCAAATTTCAGTGCATTCATTATAATGTTAGAGAATCGTCGCATCCCGAGAAGAACTGGCGCCGATTTAAGTTCATTAACCGTGATACAAAGACATAGCAAATATGAAATCTACAGTATGTTCCAATACTTTCAATACATTAGACACTATTAATATTGGATGATAATTCTGTACCAAAAGTCAATGGCAAGATTTAAATATTACTATTGAAAAGGCTAATTTTCAATGCACCAGAATTTAAAGAAATCTGGATCAGTGTTGGACTACAGATCAACAAATTGTATTCAGGCACAGCTTCCAATAGTAGGGAGAAGCTCCAGAATTTAGAGGAACCTGGATCAGTGTTGGACTGCACATCTTCAAGAGGTATGTATACTGTCCGATCCATGATTAAGACACCCAATCGGATTCATAAGTTTATTAAATACTAGAGTAAGTTAATGTATAAATATTGACTTCAATTAAACTTGCTTCTAAAGGCTAACAAATCAATACTATATAATCAGCATTCCGTTAGACGTAGACTATTCGAAGAATATAACAAATTTGCCCCAAATTACCAGTTGTAACACCACAATACATGTTGACATAGTTTAATAATTTTATTTTGCTGATTATCATTCATTCACTTATCTATCTACATTATTTTTATTTGGTTTTCGAAAAATGAAAACTTTCATTGTATAGATCGTAGCATTTAGTTCGAAAATGAGTAATAAAAACGGTATACACTTTATACTTATTACTTTACTTTGCAATTTACTTTGCGGAAGAACTAATTTCATTTTTTAGGACATTTCAATTTATGTAGTTAGAATTTCTATAGAATTTCACCTCTCGAATTTAAATGAAAAAAATTTAGAACTTTCTATGGTAGAATATCATGGGAATATACGAACAATATAAATCCAACAAAGTATAAAATTAATGCAATAATTTCCATTCAAATTAGTATGTCAACAATATAAACAAAGGTCTATGGAGAGGTCAATGACATCAAAGATAAACATAACAATAAAAAAAGGCAGATTTTGCCATCGTAACCCACTAGCATCACGTACTACTACTACTACTACTAAAACTACAAACACTAGATTTTAATTAAATTTTGTCATCCGTCGTGAAACAATAATAAAACGAATCCTTCCTCTTTGTGAGGATGCCTAAAAACATCCGAACAGCGAACGCAATCTCGCCAACGAACAATTGTTCTGTCATGCATAGTACTCATGTCATCACAATTCAGAATAACACGATTGTAATTAAGTCGGCAACGAAAAGAAGTTGTACAAATTGCGTAATATAATAGGAACATAAACAAACCAAACGTACATATTTAATCAACTGCTCCGCGGTCAACTGCATTATTAAAACAGTGTTCCATGATTCAATTGTTCCTGTTGTTAAATGCATGTTATGGTGTCGTAATTTAATTCGAAAAGGTCACACAAAGTATTACTACATCACATTTAATAACCATATTAGATAATGTAATTATGAATGCATAGGATAGACTCTACTTTCATATACGACTTAATTATGTAATTTGATTTGTAGTAAATCTGGATAGAATTAGTCTTATTTTCTTATACGAGTAACTTTTAAGTGTTTAAATCTGTTTAATTTACAGTGCATCTAATTTGTTCCTAAATTAGGAACAACCCGCATGTGTTCGTCCTCCTAAATAAGAAAAACATTAACGGTAGCTTCCTGCCCATTTAATTAAAAATTAAATTACATTTAAAGTTCTTATTTACATATTCTGCAAACAAATATTTACAAATAAAATTATAATAACACTAAATATATAAACTACAGAAATATATAAACGAATTCAGAGTGAATGCGCAAAAACAAGTCTGTTATATCAATCCTAATATCCACATGCCATAGTAACAAACACATGGAACATTGTAATGAAATACATAAATCTAGAGCAACCAACAACCCCTTTTTTACAACAACGTCAACTTTCCTAGTCGCACAAGCACACCAGGAAAAAAAGCACCGTCTTACTCATTGCATGATTCACTTTTCAAAATGTTAAATATTGTGATATCCACAGATGGACGACAGTTCTAATCAATAAAACTCATGGTAAATATATTCAAACAACGACTTTTATATGACGAATTATGTTTAATACTAAGAACTTACCTTTAAAACTGTTGTAAATCCGAGTGTTATAAGGTGTAAAAACATGCACCCACACACTACAAAATCTGTCGCGATACTAAAGATCAACCGGAGAGGGCGTGAGTGAGCGTCACATGACCTTAATGTTACCATGGAAATGAAATGGAGCGGTAAAATTGAATAAATTAGATACACTTGAATTATTCTAGGAATATTGCTAAATGTGTGTGTTAGTATAGACTTCGTCGAATTAATGATAAGAAATTGCTTTGCCTTCTAATTAACTGAAATTAATATTACTGCTAAAATATACAGAACGCATTAAGTGACCAAAAACGTGAAAAATACTAACTCTTCCACATATTAAAAACAAATTTACCTATAATTTTAATAATAACCAATATAAACGACTCTTTTCTTTCTTGAAAGTAAGTGTTTATTGAAAACTATTAAAAGTATATTCTATAAAATTTACTTTTCAATCTTATTATTATTACAGCTCTCTCTCACTGTCTTCGTTAAATATTTTATAAATATTGATTTAAATTACATTTAATATGTAAATGTAAAATTGGTTGACTTTGCATTTATATTTTATGATATTTTAAAAATAATAATAGATATGCCTATTTCATCAATCAACTATATATCAAAAATACTACAAAATTATTATTAAATATAATTACCGGTAATTTTGAATGTAGGAGCTAATTGTTGCTAAGAAGATTAATTTAAGATTTTAACTAGCTGATGTAGAAAGTTAAAAATTTCTCTTTCTTTAAAATATTTAACTTTGATAGTATAGTTTTATATGAGAATACAAATCTAGTATGCTAACAACTTGTATGAAAATCAATTTTACTTATAAATTATATATTTAAAAAACAAATGAACCGACAAAATTTAAATGTATTGCAATTTAATTTATTCCTCATGCCTAGATTTTAATCATCCACAGATGTAATAAGTAGAAGTGTCTTCGTTTATAAATCCAAATAAAAGAACAAAATGTATTACTTTTACAGGTATCTATTTTAGAATATTGTCGTCATTAATAATAACACAATTAAACTGTAGAAAATGCCAAAAATTTTTCAGGATTTTATAATTTTCATATGGCAATGTTTTTTTATATAAAAATCATATTTAACAGACAAAAAATTGTATATTAATTTTCTAAATACACGAACATTAGGTGTGCCATCTAAATTTTATAGGACAAACTGTCAGTTAAATTTTGTAGTATTCTATTGGTACATATAGTTTTCTTCATGTTCTTTTTGTATGTTCTTAAATATTCTTTTTTATTTGAAGATCTGATAATTTTTTAATAAGTCAGAAAATATTTGAAGCTTAGAAAGAAAGAAAACAGCCTTTTAATACCAAATCTTAAAAGGCTAGATTTATAATAATCTCATAAATATAAAATTAAGAAAATATTAAATCGAAATATGTTAAAAATAAATAAATATATCATTGATCCATATGGATATTGGGTATTAATAAAGAGTAAATATATCTCGAAATAGTAATTCCGTCAAATAAATATAATTCAAAAATTCAAGAATGCTAATGTATTTTAGTATATTTTACAGTTTAGACTACCTGACAAGGCACGTTAAAATACATTATGTTTGAAATCTAAATGGGGAACATTAGAATTAAAAATAAATTAATAATATAAATTAAAGTAGTTATTTTTTTAATAAATTCCTGACACGTAGTATAATAAAGCATTTGCTAAAGAAAAAACAAAATTAAATGATTAAAGAATTATAAATAAAAGTTAAAAGACGCCATCTCTAATATAGCGTCTGAACTTCTATGTGGCTTTTAATAGACACCTTCTCTTGGTTTGAAACTAAAATATAGATTCCTTCAAAGTAATTAACACGGTAGTTTTTAGATGGCGCCATCGACAAATTAAAAATAAATGTAGAAAATTTAAAATTCAATTTATAATACAAAATTAAATATAAAATGTTTTCTAAAGAAAAATAAATCAACTAGTAAATTGAATAATAGAAAAATATGTTGCACCATCTCTGATACACCGTTTTAGCTGTCGCAATTTCTAGGTTTAGAACATTAAAAATTTGAACACTAGACATTAGATGGCGCCATTGCGAAACAGAAAATTATTTTATTTATGTAATAGAAATTAAAATTTTTTCTTATAATATAATTATAGATAATAATTATAAACGAAAATAGTTATTATCTGTAATTAATTATATCAAATTAATTTGACCTTCTTGAACGGAGTGTTTACACTTTTGTCTATCGGTTCAAGCCTGTTCTATGTACAAAATTATAATTTACTATTTAGATGTGTAGCGATTTTTAAATGAAAATTATTTTCAAATGTATGGAGATTGAAATTATTCGTTCAGTAGCAATGGGTATTTGTTATTGAAAAAGGAACGAGGAACGTTTGAACTAGTATATTTCATTTGTGTGTGATAGCCTCAATATTTTTAATTTGATGTTGAATGTCAAAGAAAAAGTTTCTAAAACTTCCTTAATTTCAAGTTTCATTTTCTTGTACTTACAGTACAGTTTTTCGCAGGCTGGCGAGATTTTATTTCAGCAACATATAATAGAGTTCGCAAAGTCCACTCTAACATGTTTATATTAAAGGACTACAGAAGATGTAACAACTCTCTAATAAAAGCGTGTCTATTTTGCAATGCAATGTTAATAATTTTTCTATCTGCCCTTTCAATCGCGGCAATGTTGCCGACCGCATGATATTGAAAGTAAATTTTCTTTAATAGGTGTTACAATTCTTGTCACCGTTCGATGGAACTTACTTTTCTAGCAATTTCACTTTGAGAATACAAACTAGTCCCTAATAAAGCTTCTATTCTAATTTTTTCCACTGCTTGTAATATCTTTCCTTTTGCCAATAGCGTAAAGCTCGTTATAAAATTATAAAGCATAAAATTAGCACACCATTAATCTAATTATGACATCAAACTAAAACTAGTAAATACGTGATCATAAACACACCCTTTAAGGGTTCTAACAATTCTGAATCAATTTTACTTGTATAAACGCATTATACTATTCCTTCATCTCCCCAGAATTTAGCGAGTGCAGATTACAAGTTCAGTAATTGTGTATTTAAGAAATATATATATATATTTATTTTTGCGGGAGAGTAATAATAATATATTTAAAATATATTCCTCATCGTAACTGAGACCTGGGATAATTTAATTACCAGATACTGTATACACATAGTGTTCTTACTGTAGTCCTATCAGGTGTAAAATATGTAAGGGCAGAAAATAAAAACACATTCATACACAATTTCTTTTATTTTCCATTACAAGGGTGAACAAAAGATTCTATTACAGGGTTCTTGTTTTCTCTCATAAGGCACGTTTCACAATAATTTCAACTATAGGGGGTATTTTCATCTGGGTTTCGAGTTCTTTTTTTAAAAATACTATAAACATTGTGTAGTAATAATATAAAGTGGCCTTTTCCACATACAATTTTAATTTTCATATTTTTTTCTCTGACTAGCAAAATAACACTACATTATAGTTACAAAAGAAGTATCAATATATATATATTCATTGTATATATAATATATAATTTTTTATCGAAGGTAATATTAATGTATGTATACATATATATTAAATTTATTATATTTCATTCACAGATAATAATACAAACAAATAATAATGTGAAACTTACATAGATACCACAACATTATACAATAAATTACAAAATAAATATACTCATTGAAGAAAACTCAACAAGTATCCTTTTCTTATTTCACCTGAGACACGAAAAATAAAATAAAATGTGAAAATATCATAACAATAAAAAAGGAAAAAATGTAGCTTCTAGAATAAAACATCATGTTTTCTATTTGCTAAGATTTTTGTTTTTATTACGAAAATATCTTCTTTTTCGCATTATTATATTTTATTATAGATTTTTATCACGACTTGATGCTGTAGAGAAAGGTATTATATTTAATCATTTTTAACTCAATAAAAATTTATCAATTTCAGTACTGGCAATATTTGCTAGACACATATACCTCCAAAAATAAATACAAATTTAAAACTGTTTCATATCAGGCGATAATGTGTTTATATACAAGAACCTTCAGTTATTGACATAATTTTTGAAGATTTCTGAATGCCCTGAAAGTCCAAAAATTTATAATATGGTCATCACCTGAGTAACAAAGTAATATAAATGTCGATTGTGCAAGAATGAGAAAGACTATAGTTGTTTTAAAATATCAAATATTGATACGGTAGTACATCAGAACAAATTACCATATTTGAGTGGTGAGAGGCATCTCTACTCCGGCGAAAGACAATCTTTTGCAACAATGAGCATGTAACTACATATTTGGTATAATACTGGCGAAAAATATTGTTGTGGAAAGTTCATGAAAATGTAGCTATAATAGACATCGAGGTGATTATGAGGGAGTAATCGAAGAACCACCTTTCTCGAGGTGGTAAATAATGCAAGAATGTAAATCAATTATTTATTATGACTTAGAATAGATCGAGTATGTGTGTGAAGTTTGTTTCAAAGAGCTTTGACAGTGGAGTTTTGTGAAGCCATCGCGAGTGAATTGCTTGAGCATAATTTTATATGAAATATTATTTACATTAATCAATGTTTGGCTGTCATAATCAATTTGATGAAAAAAAAAAACAAAAGCCGTTATGCTAACCTCCATTTTCTCTACTTTCCAAAGACATTACGTATATAAAAAAACCTTAATCTTGTGGAATATAACGTCAGTAGTATTTAAAATTTATTATTTACGTATAATACTACAATAAAAAGAGAGTTTGAAATCTATGCACTTTATCTCCTGAAAGGGGTTTGTATTTGCAAATTACATTACAAATAAATATTATAAATTTTGATACTTTTGAAAAGCTGGATCTGAAACAAATATCAATTTTGTCGTAATTATTCCTTACTTTAAAAAAGAGGTTTCATAATCAATTGTTTCTAATAACAAAAGAGAAAAAGTCTAATTCGATAGTAGTTTTACTATTTCTTAATAAAACTTGCAAAAATGCTTTTAAAAATTGGAACTTTCTTCAGTTAACTAGGTGTTATTTAAAAAAAAAACATTTATTCATGTTTTAATAGCTTTTTGATGTTAGTTAAACATGAAAAGGTTTTACTGCGCGTGTATATTTGGTTGTATTTGAGAATATAATGCGATAAGAGCAGAAATAGCAAAATTTAATTTTTATTTTCGAGCGTGGCAATATTTGTTCGTGGAGGGTATATTGAAATATCTTAAAATTACAATACTGTAGGATATTGTTAACTTTTTTAAACCTTGCTTGAGACGTTATGTATATTATTTCATAGTCTTCTAATTTTGAATGAAATAATAAATTAAGCTTACAAAGATTTTTGAATGATGAATCAAGACATCTATAAGTACAGCCATATGTAATTAAAAAAACTTCTAAAGCTTGTAATCTTAATTTAGATAATGCAAGCGATAAATTTTTAGTTAATTGAAGAATTAAATAAGGTTATTTTCCCAAAATAATCATTTCAAAATTCAAAATAAGTTTTAATTAATTTTTGAAGTACACCATAAAATATAAAGTATTGATCAGTTGATACTAATAAGGTTTCTTAGCTAATAATAACGTTTTTGATGATATACTTTCAAGACAATTTTAATTTTAAAAGGCGATTCAATGAGCTAGAAATATATTCCATAATAAATAATTATCTAGGTATAAGTTTCTTAATAATGACAATGTGGTAGAACTCCCTAATTTTGACTACATTTGCCTATTCTAAACATAACAAACAGTGCTTAAGGTGCAATTAACCTGGCATGAATTAGTAAGTTTTAGTATTTTTCGATTAATAAAAATGTCTTCTCTTTTTGATAAGAATACGTCATAGTTGTGTCCAATTTTTCTCTGGTCTTTTTTTAAAGATCTTACGAAATTTTATGGCGGTATTATAAACAGTATGTAAAGCAGATTATAAGTTGGACGTGCAACAGAATTTTAGACCTCACAATTACAGATGAGTGTTCTGATTGCTTCGTCCATAGTCGAAACTTTAATTTTAACAATTTAAACATTTTAAAGGCCGAATCAAAACTGTAATGTCGATTTTTTGAAAATGTTGCATAACAATTTTCTAAACTAATTCAACATTTTGTACATTAACACTGTATTTTTCGGTGTGGAATTTAGTAATATACTGGACCGCGTCGATTTTAGTTCTTATTTGCTTCCGGCTTTTGAATTATTAAAACTGTGTATGTCATATGTATAAAAGGGATGATGTATGAGTAGTTGCGTGAGGTTTAAAAAAAATTTTAGACCACACAATTACAGATGAGTGTTCTGATTACTTCGTCTATAGTCGAAACTTTAATTTTAATAATTTAAACATTTTAAATGCTGAATCTAAACTGTAATGTCGATGTTTCGAAAATGTTGCATAACAATTTTCTAGACTAATTCAACATTTTGTACTTTAACTTTTTTTCGGTGTGGAATTTAGCAATGTACTGGAACAATTTTGGTTCTCATTTACTTCCGGCTTTTGAATTATTAAAACTGTGTATCTCACCTGTATAAAAGTCATGATGTATGAGTAATTGTGTTAAAGGCATATTATATTATATCGTTTTTAATCTGCAATAAATATTTTGCTCTCTGTCGTCAGAATTTAGTATACAAGAAACAAAAACTGCATTAATTCCAATACTCCAAACATTTTAGATTTTTTAATAATACAAGAAAGTCTAATATACTTATCAAGTAGGCATAATGAACGCAAGCAAAGAACTAATATATTCCAAACACAATACTTTTTAATAGCATCAACGTAAACACATTGCGACAAAAATTAATAAATTTTTATTTAATTTTTTAAAATCTATGCAATAGTTGTACAAGGCATACAACTCTACGTAAATACAAATTTTAAAAGGGCAAAAAAGGGATAATATCTACAGTTAACATGTGAATCAACAACCAAAAAAAAAGAGAAAATTATATCTAACATACTACATAAACTTTCAATTATATAAAAAAAAATAATAATAAACAAAATATTAAGAATTGGATCGATTCATTATTTTTTAAAGACCCTAATTATCCAATACATTGCTGCATATATTGCTAGAAAGGCATCTCTTATACGATTATCATGTTTATAGTAATTTATCATAATTATAATATTAATGATAATAACGGTGCTTATGGGATTAAAAAAATATGTACATATAAATACAGAAATTGTAATGAACGGTAGTGTTTTTTCTTCGCTATGCCTTTTTTATTTTGGTAGACGTTACATGGAGACTTGAGAATGATTTATTTTTCTGTACGGTTGTGGTGACACCTGTAAATAAAATAAAACATAACATTATCATTGATTAAACGCATACAGTAGTGTATCAAAAGCGTTATGAACTCGTTTTTCTTTCATGTTGCATATATACAGTAAAAACAGCGTCCTTATGGTCGGCGGCTTTTCTGTTTACGTGAACCACTAGTGGAAGTATGCGCTATGTTCAGTTATCAGTATAAATATTGATATGGGTGTTTATAGCAGATTTATTCATGCAGTTCTTAGGGGCATGCAATAAATATTTGGCTACTTTGAACAGTTCTACGACTTTTCTAAACTAAAATCTCAAAATTAGTAACACGTATATAAAATATGCGAGCGCGGGTTGATATATAAAGTCTCTAGCAACGCCATTGTGTGAGTAATAGAGATAGAAACAAGTTCTAACCTGCAAATGGTAATTTCGAGTATCTCGTTTTAGCATGCAAAGTTTCATTTTCCTGTGTATCGCAGTGTCATTTAGTCACTTATTTTATTAGCTCGATTTCTGGGATGCGTACAAAGCAACGATAGAATTTGTAATACTGGTTACGCGCCCATCACAGTTTACAGATCTTTGAAAGCTGTTTAGAACAATGTTTGTATGGATGTTCGCTAATAGATTCGACATGCACCTGTTCTATCAACGCAAAAAGTCATGTTCACTATTTTCTGGGACGCAAGGGAGTCATTTATATCGAATACATGCCGAAGCGGTCAATGATTTAATTCAATAAAATACTGCAAAACGGTTACTTAAGAATCGTATCCACAGAGTAAAGCCGAAAAGAATTCAATTTCTGTTGCCCAGACCACATTGTTTGTAGTAACAAAACGATGAAAACAGTGACGAGCCTGAAATTCACGATTATATTGCATCCTTCGTACATCCTGATTTGGCAATCTCACATTTCTGGTTGTCCCCAATGTTGAAGGAGGTATTGAAAGGTCAACATTTTTCGTCGGAGACTGAAGTTGGAGCCGCTGTTTGGAATTGGATAAACAGTAAAGAAGAAAGTTGGATGAAATGAAGAAATGCATTCAGCGTTTGGAGAAATGTATTGCACTTAATGGTGATTATGCAGAAAAATTAATATGTACATATATTAGTAGTACAATAAATTTAATTCGTTTTGAAACTGGTTCAGTATGTTCATTCCGTATTCTTATTTTATAGAGTTGGAAACCTTATATATCAATCCACCCTCGCAGAACAAATACTTTGTAATTAATACAACCAATTGGCTACATTAATTACAAAATTGAAGGAAGTAAGTGCACATTAAAAAGGAATATAAACTCTATACCGACCGCAGCAAGAATAGTTCAGCATTAATGTTTAAACAATATTACTATTTACATAGCTTGCTTTAGTTCTAGTCGGACGAGAAGTGAAGTATGTATGTACATGTATTCAGAAGATAAGAAATATTGCACATTTCTTTTTTCAGACAGAGATAGGTATGAGAGTGCACGTTTACATAATATTTGAATTTATGTAATTATGTACGTGTGTTATTTTTTCATGTGTGAATAACATTGTTATTACTCGCCTATAATACATTATCTTAATAGCACGCGCATCGTGTATTTTTATTGTATAACCGCCAGTTAACTCCGTGATCCCGCTTTTTAATTATGAGTAAAGCTTAATTATACATACCCAACTTGTACTTCGTGTATGCACTCCGCCATCGGAATGATAGCTATTTTCCGGTTCATCTACGTGTGAATATCTATATATAGTAGCCATACTTTCATATCCGTTTGTATACTTGTGGGGATTTACTACTCGGATGTCTTCGTTAATACCATTTATTCTATGTGTGCTAATTACAGGTGAAACATTATCGCAACTGTTGGCCATGATGTTGACATTACCGGAAGAATTAATGTATATACTCGTCGTATAAACGGGTTTTTTAATCTCTTGCACGTTCGTATTCACACAAACAACAGCATCTTTAATCACGTTAGTATCACTGGTGGTATTGGTCGACTTATTTTCCAAAGATTTTTTAATATTATTATGACTATTATACAAAGTATTTTGGGAATTTCTTAAGATAACTTGGTCGTTGTTTGGTTCAATAGTTTTCGGCAAATCGGATACTTGAACTTGCTCGTCCTGCTTCGGCTGATATTCATTATTCAGAGCCGGCGGTTTATCAATGGGTTTCACATGTTTAGGGGGGACGAACCGTGGCATTCTAGAGACCCAGTGATCCCCCGATGATCCCACCGAACTAGTGGAAGCCGCGCTGCTAGAATTCGAGCTAGAACTCACATAAACACCGTATCTCTTTTGATAAAACAAAATGTAGGCACTATTATTGACCAATTCGGTGCTGATGTCGTTGGCTTGTTGGGTTAAATTCGTCACTTTGGCATCGTCGTAGAGGTACCAGTTGTTATCGTAGGGATTCTTGCAAGCCGCCGTGTAATGGCCCGTTTCCAAATCGGTGCCGTGATGGTAAATGACCGCATACAAATCGTATGAATTATCATTAGAGGTACTCTGTTTCCGAGGCCTCTTCCACGGTGACCAGCTCATATTATTTATGATTACAGGATTCTGATTGTCGAGGTTATGATTAAAGTTAGTATTATGTTTGTTCGCCAGATGGGGTGTCATGTCGAAACCGTATACAGGAAAATCAACCATTGTTGTTAGTTTTGTACTGTTTCGGCCTCGAAGGGTTTGTCTATAAAATTAAAAATAATGAAACACAAAAAAAAATTGAAATTTTGAATAAAAGCTTACTGTCTAAATCTCTTGAAATGTACAACCAAGATGTCTGGTAAGGACCAAACATCGAGAGTTTTTATAACTGGTATATATTGCTGACATTGTGGACATCTCCAAGCGTCGTCCATCGTTAATGTTTCTGCTTTGGTATAGTGTCTTAAACATTCTTCCAGTGTCAAGGGAGCTCCTCCTTAAATAAAATTATTACATTTTGATAATTAAATAAAATACACATACACCATCAGCAATTTAATCTGTCTGAAGTTGGTAGCATAAAAAGCTCTACATATATTGGAAACATTTTTATCTTCGTACATTGGTTACACTTTTTCGTGTATATTTGTCAAATAAACAACTTAAACAATTAACGATAAACATGAAAAGTACACAGAAGAACCAATCTTACATGGATTCTTATCTAAGTATTTTCTTACCGACTGCAGACAGATTACATTGCTCATACTGTAACTTTATTTTATAAAATTATATTCTTTCAGCGTTTTTTTAAGCATTATTTATATAGCTTTAATCCTGAAAATGGGAACACTATATTGGAAGTAGTGTCCCCACTTTATTCAATTTTTATTATATTGATAGTCGTTTCATACACTTTGTCAATATATTTACTTTTTAATTAAAGACAGCTGGGTCTCTTCAGCCTAGTCAAAGACGGAGGTCACTATGTGGTAAAGAGCAATATTTATTCATCCCATTCAACTTTTATTATACTAAAAGTCATTTAATTCATTTTATTGGGTTGGCAACTAAGTACTTTCGGTTTTGTAGTATAAAATAAAACACTTTTTTTTTAAACAAAGAATAGTTTTTAATCAATTATATATTTTCCATTTTGCTCAATGACCTTTTGCCATCTTTCTTTCAGCTGCATGATTCGGCGCTCATAAAATTTCTGGTCCTTATCAGCAAAAAACTGAACCAGGTGCGAGTGAAGGCCATCGTCATTTGTGAAAGTTTTACCATTCAAAAAATTCTGCAAACTTCGACATAAATGGTAATCCGATGGTGCTAGATCAGGGCTGTATGGGGGATGTGGCATCACTTCCCAGCCAAGCTCCAATAGTTTCCCACGAGTTGCCAAAGATGTGTGAGGCCTTGCATTATCTTGGTGGAAAATTACACCTTTCCGATTTGACAATTCTGGCCGTTTCTTTGATTGCTTCATCCAGTTTTATTAATTGTTGACAGTAAACATCAGAATTGATCGTTTGGTTCCTTGGAAGCAGCTCAAAAAACACAACACCTTTGTAATCCCACCAAACTGACAGCATGATCTTTTTTGGATGCAATTCAGCTTTCGATGTGGTTTGAGCTGGTTTATCGTGTTTGCTCCATGATCGTTTTCGAACTATGTTACTGTACAGGACCCATTTTTCATCACCAGTGATGATTCTTTTTATGAAAGGGTAGGTTTCATTTCGTCAAGGTGCATATTGCAAAAGTTGATTCTTTGTGTTAAATGAATTTCTTTCAATTCGTGAGGTACCCAAATATCAAGCTTCTTAACTAGCCCAAGACATTTTAAATGTTTTTCAATTGTTGTGTGCAATACATGTAGCCTCTCCGCAACCTCTCGAACAGTTATATGACGATCCTCTTCAATTGTGACTTTGATTTGGTCATCATCAACTTCAGTAGGCCGACCAGAACGTTGCTCATCTTTGAGGGAAAAATCTTCAGAACGGAATTTTTTATACCAATTCTGACACGTGCGCTCTGTTAAGCAATTAGCACCATAAACTTCATATATCTTTTTGAGAGCCGCAGCAGCTTTCTTTCCTTTACGGAAATAAAATAGTAAAATATGTCGAAAATGTTCGTTTCTGCACTCCATTTAAAATTAACCCACAACTAATAGCTTTAATAAAAATCACGCACTACTTGCTTCTGAAGTTACGTCAATTTGACTAGTATCACGCGACAAACGGTAAAGTACAGCACTAACATACGTTATACAAAAAATAAAGCAACGCTCTCTATCAGTAAAAACCGAAAGTACTTAGTTGCCAACCCAATAGATATAGCGAAATTTTTTAGTTGTGTTTACCCATGCCATTTACTATGATTTCTCGTTAATCATTATATTCGTGTTCGTTATTTTTGTTTTGGACATGTTTGTTTTCGTCTTTCGCTATTGCGATATTTCATACAACTTAGTCGTCACGGCTTGGAGTTCGTTCTAATTAGAAGCAATCCGAAACACATAGGCGAATTTAAAACTGGTTGTCTTTTCCGTTAACAGTAATTCCATTCTTCCCTTATTCCAGTGATTTAAATATATCTTCAACACGAACAATTTAGTACATATTATATCGCTCATCTTTATAGTCTTCCTGTCTCGATTAGTCAATTTATTTCATGTTACTTTTACATTAACATTGAACAAACTGACTGCATTTCTTAATACTTCGTAGAGTGCTTCGTAAAAGAATGTTAGATAAAATATTATGTACAAGTGTAAAGAAGAAGAAAAAGTAAAGAAAGACCTTTGAAAAGCGCAAACCAACTCAATTAAGAGAAATTTAATGTAAATGCATTTAATATTGACAAATTACACTCCCTCATAGATGTTTAAATAGTTGACTACCAATATTAAGCGCCGATACAAGGACTAAATACTTACCACTCGACATTGGGCGCGAAGTATTTAGATGCCAGAGAACATTATTCAATAATACTAATAACAGGTTTTCCAATAAGAGTGATATGATTTCTTAAAAAAAACACTTATTGTTAAGAAAATTCAAAAGTTTTTTATTTAATGTGAAGTACAATTGATACAATTAAGTTCTAAATAAAACGTCATTCAAATGACCTCCACGACTTCTTCTGCAGGAACGAATTCGATGAACCCAATTTTCGAACACTTTTTCCACTAAATCTAGTCGTATGTCATGAATATTGACTTGTAAAGCTTGAAGAGAGTCTGGTTTATTTCGATAGACCAATGATTTCAAATAACCCCACAAGAAATAGTCTAATGGTGTTAAATCACAACTTCGTGGAGGCCATTCAATATCACAATTTCTTGAAATAATCGAATCTCCAAACTTTTCTCGCAATAATTCTATTGTTGCATTTGCTGTGTGGCACGTAGCCCCGTCTTGTTGGAACCAAATGTTGTCAAGATCAACTTCTTCCAATGTCGGCCATAAAAAGTTGGTTATCATCAATCTATACCGCTCTACATTGACAGTAACGGTGTTACCAGCTTCATTTTGAAAGAAGTACGGACCGATGATTCTACCATACCAAAAACCACACCAAACTGTCAATTTAGGTGAATGTAATGGTTTTTCATAAATAATTTGTGGATTTTCTTCGCACCAGAATCGACAGTTTTGTTTATTTATCACACCATCCAGATGAAAGTGAGCCTCATCAGAGAAGACGGTTTTCTTAAAAAAATCGTTATCGTTTTCAAGTTGTTCCAAGGCAAAATCAGCAAATTCACGACATTTACGGTGGTCCAATGGCTTCAGTTCTTGAGTGAGAACAATTTTATAGGGATGCAAACCCAAATCCTTTCTCAAAATCCGCCAGGTTGTGGTTTGAGACAGTCGCAATTGTTGAGAACGTCTTGGAATCGACAAATTACGGTCTTCAGTAACACTTGCCTGAACGGCAGCAATATTTGCATTACTTCGAGCGGTTCTTTGTCTTATTGGCACTTAAAAATTATGTAAAGAAAATGTAATCTTTAACAAATGTAATTTTTAATAATTCGACGAATAGCGAGCACACTTGGATGATTATTACGACCATAAAATGGCAAAAGCGCACGAAAAGTTGCAATTGGAGAACGATTATTTTGATAATGAAACTGAATAATTTGTAAACGTTGTTCTTGCGCATATCTCTCCATGATGAAATTGTAAACACTACTGAATACTATGAAAAACAAATGACAGATCATGACATATTACAAATGGCTGAAATGTCACTTCAAAATCATATCATCCCTATTGGAAAACCTTATATTATGGAAGAACTTTTTAAATATTTGTCGTCCAGCGTTGAGAACTAAATGTTTAATCTCCTCCGGTGATTTTAGTAAGTTTTAATCACATAATTTAGAAAAACATTACATTATTAAAATTATTGATATCGCATTAAATATTTTATTTCTAGCATAAATTAAATTACCTTGCAAAGCCTGTGCTCTCAAGAGCTTAACACTAGAATGTTCTTCAACGATATCGGCTTCGTCCAAAATTATGGCAGTCTTGACCTTCTGAGTCCATTCCAAGACAAGTTTCATGTGAGCAGGACCTCCCTCTTCGCTACATAGAGCTAAGGCTTGGTCCACAGCTTCCATAAAGAGAGGATGTTCCAGATGGGGTTCCAGGTAGCATGGAGGTTCGTTGTCATTGCAAGCAGGATCGGATATTCTCATTTTGAATATCTATAAATGATATCGTTGTGTTGGTCAATTTATTAATGAATAATATTAATATATAATATATATAATATTAATTAATAATTAGAAATGAGTTTTAAATAAATAAAATTAAAAAATTCTATATTATTTAAATAACATTGTAATTATCCTATTTGAAATTGTCTCACGTTTGGGAAACAATACGTGGTAATATGTAATAAAAAATTTTTATTACTTTGTTCTAAATTTAGATTGTGCATGTGTGTGCTTGCACTACACATGTAAAAGTAACGAGGATCACCTGACATGCACGGTCGAATGTACGGAAAGATTGATCGAATGGAAACTACGGAAGGAGATATGAAAAAGCTCGTGACGGACTACTATATGGCTTAGGAATATGCGGTGGCCTTTTGAATTTGTAATTATAGGACAGTTTTAACATAAAATTGATCATGATCGCGAAGTCTTTCCCTGAAAAAACTATTGTAGAAAGATCAAACACTCGTTTATAATTATGATAATGTTCTAAAGATAATTGATATGAAAAAATGTATTTTGAAAGGAGAGAATTAATGTATCATACGCAATGTGGGGGAATAGGATAGGTAAACTTGAATATGGCTTGTTAGAGACAAAAAAAGGAACGAATCCAATAATAGAAATATATAAATTGCGAAACAAAAGATAGTTTGGATACTAAGGTTTAAAAATCATGTAAGTGTTTGTTAATTTGATTATGTACGAGGTGTGGCTATTAAATAACGAGACTGACGCTGGTACAGGAAAAGTTCGCATGCTCCAAACGCCAACAACTGACAGCTATTTACCGTGAAGCCTTCTCTTTTGAATGCAGTATCTCTCGCCTCTGTAAACAAACCAGTATAGCCATAGCCTTCGTTCGCATTAGAGTTGTTTTTTTGTTTCGCCGGAAAAATGTTAAGTAACTAATCAACATTACTTCCTTCACGTTCTTGCTTAACTCCGTGAAAACATAAGGAAAATACGACCCGAATTGTGGAAGGACAAGTCATGGGTTCTCCACCAGGAAAATGCATCTGCTCATTCCGCATTGTCAGTCAAGAGGTTTCTAGCCAAGTACAGCATCCCAGTGTTAGACCATCCGGCTTATTCGCCGGATCTTGCTTCGTGCGACTTCTATCTGTTTCCTAAGGTGAAATCTGTATTAAAGGGAACAAAATTTGAGTCTGTTGATGCTGTGAAAGCGAACGCGGCACGCGTCCTGAAGGAGTCGATAGAAGACTTCCAGCACTGTTTCGAACAATGGAAGATTCGCATGGAGCGTTGTAGGGATGGAGGAGGGGCCTATATTGAAGGTGATAATAAGTAAATATGTATGAAATCAAAATAAAATGTTTTACAGCGTCAGTCTCGATATTTAATAGCCACACCTCGTATATACATATACAATAATTCACATAAATTTCTTTTTTAATTTAAAAACTGAACTTACGCCAGAAGTTTGTGATGAGGTCAAAATGTCGTCGTGAAGAATAGGTGCCATTTCTTTAAGAATTAACTTCTGCAGATCTTCGTACGATGTTTCTCGGGACACTTGCATTGTATATGGGCTTCCTATTGTATATAAAAAAAAGGCATTATGTGTATACTTTAATATGAAAAGTAAACAAACAAATTGTAATGGAAAAAAGGTAGAAAAAATAAAAAGAATTGATTATCCGGTTTAAACAAGAATCAAAATCAATTAGTTTTGCGTAGCTTTATTTCAAGGAAAAGACATATATATTTGAAAATACGAGGACGGATGAATAATTAGCGAACTTGACGATAAGAGACAGCACTAATACGATATGGTATTAGATGACCGTCGAATTAGGCGAAGTAGCAGAGGAATCAGTAGTTTCAATTTTGCATAACGAATTGAGTTTGAGAAAAATATGGGAGCCGTATTTGTTGACTGTAGATCACAGTTCTCAATTTAGCGAAGTTAAGACATGATACGAAAGATCTTTGGAGCTGAATAATAACGGTTGAGGAAACCTCGATATACCGTTATACACTCGAATTGAAACAGTAATTGAAACAATGGATTAATGAGTGACTAAGCAAAGACAGTACACTCAGTCGAAAAATTTGTGGCTATAGTCTTTTGGAACTGCAGTGGAATTCTTCTTATCGATTACCTATTATCTCTTTCAAAACTGTATGACGTTATGCAATGCAAAATGCCCCAGTAAAAGAAGAAACGAGTGCTTTTTTTAAGGATAATAATGCACATGTTTATAGTTAGACTGTTCGAATAGCAAAAATGAACTACGTTTTTAGAAATCAATCTATCTGCACATCCATTTCATTTGTCAGATTTGGTCTCCTCAAACTTTTTCTTCTTTCTCAACCTAAAAACTCGGTGGCAAGTTTGTTTCACTGAAACGTCTGATAAAGTTTGTTCTTTTGAAGGAATGAAAAGAATTGAATATCGGTGGATTGAATCTACGAATTACAAGGAGAATATATTGAAAAATAAACAATTTTTTACAAAAGTTTGCGTTTTCTCGTCTAGGTTCACTAATTAATGAACCGTCCTCATGCAATAATAGCCTTAAAAATTGGAACGATGCTATAAAAGCAAACGCGGCACGCCATCTTGCACACAGCTTTCTCATGTCCAAATTTTTATATAATATGCGATGTACCGAACTTTTTGAAATGCCTACTATGCTTGCTAGCTCGCGCACTTTCAGTCGACGATCATCCAGTACCGCTTTGTGGATTTTCTTCACCATTTCTGGAGTTGTTACCTCATTTGGGCCACCACTGCGATGCTCGTCTTGGCAGCTCGTACGGTCTCGTTTATACTCTGCTACCCAATATTTCCCTGTTCTAGACGAAGGAGCAGACTCACTCAGAGTAGGATCCAGTTCAGCTTTTATATCGGTTGGGCTGAGACCATTCAAATAAAAGTATTGTATCCCACGTAACGATGACCAATTTTCTCCATTTTTATAAATTCACTGAAAACGTTCACTATTGATGGCTGCCAAACAAATACTAAACAACGTGGCATCTTCAAACTTGAAACACATGCTTAATATATTGTGTACTTTCTAATACAGTAATATTTTTCAAGCAACTACCTCCATATCTAGGTCAGACCGGGTACTTATGGGACCACCCTCGTAATTAACTGTAGTTTATGAATTCCTATTGTCACCAAAAGCTACTAAATTTAATGACATTGATTGTGTGATAAACTTCGCTTAAAGTCGTAAAAAAACATAGCCCGTAAAACATTCAGCGTAATTTCCATATTGTTTATTGAAAAAACATAATATTTAATAATAAAAAAGTTGTATCTCTATGATTTTATTTTACTTAAACAAAATTGTGCATTGTGTGAATGCATTGTCAACTGACACAAATGTTTTTGTTTTTGATTTATCGTATTCAAGGGCTACTACTAAAATATTTCATAACACACCTCGTAAATAATGCATTTGTATTGTTTTCTCTCTATTTCATATTTGTTTAATATATTATTTGCACATTAATAACATTATGGTTAACGTTATACTTACATAAATTTGGTATATTGCCAATAATTTTGTACGCTTACCAAATTGCATTAACTTGTTATTAATACCCTACTAAACTGTTTGCTTATTCGCGTAATACGTCTAGAACGTTTATCCATAGATCGATACTTAAATTAGGAAAGTTGCCCGACCGAGAGACAGACTATCTCACGAAATTCAAATTTTTTCCATAAATTTCAATTAAGACGCAAGAAGGATGGGATAGGAGGAAGCGGAAGTAAATGAGGAAGCGCACTCACCAAACCTAATAAACTCGCCGTCCTTCTCGATAACGTTGATCCAACAGAGAAGAACGTAGGCGCTCGTGGTCTCCTCTTCCGCATCTTTTAGTTGGGCCACTTCTATGCAGTAAATTGGATCGATTTCGGATATAACGCTGACGCTTTGCGTGTCCGTAAAGGTCCTAAGGAAGCCGGACTCTCCTA
The DNA here is from genome assembly GCA_031893035.1 of Dermolepida albohirtum. Lineage (NCBI taxonomy): Eukaryota > Metazoa > Arthropoda > Insecta > Coleoptera > Scarabaeidae > Dermolepida > Dermolepida albohirtum. Next base: position 2,722 of record JAVIWB010001898.1, on the reverse strand, counting down.
TTTCCGTCAACAGCATGTCTGTCCTGGATATAGAGGTGTCCGATTCTAAAATGTCTCTAAGTTCGGAAACGGTTGCAGCCGATGGTATGCTCAGACCGATTTTCACCTGTCTTGGTTGTTGAGACGTATACAATACCTAAATTATTAGAGAAACTATTAAAGCATCGCCAAATAAGGAGTTTTTGTGGTAAAGCAAACTTTTTTTGCTTTAAATTGTGTTGACCTTGTTTCTTAGTTATTACAATGTATTCTAGGAAATTCAAAATATTATGTTTTAAGTCTAATTTAGCTTAAGAACATGCTTATTTCTCAAGTAATATTTATATAGTTTTACAAATTAATTGTGATATACATACATATACACATCTACATATATTGATTTTAAATATTTAACTGTCTTTAGAAAACTTAATTAATAATATCAATGCTATCTTCTACTTATTATTTATTCTAAGTTGTACTATTTTACTTTTTATTAAGAAAAAATACGTAATATATATATATATATATATATATATATATATATATATATATATATCAAGTATATATTTTTAAAACAATTTAGTACAGATGTTTACTGTGTTCAGAATAATAAATAATTAAATTTTCATTGAAAAAATGGTACCCTTTGCAGAAATAATTTAATAATTTATTAACGTATCCATTCTAAAGACAGCCTATAATCTATAGTTGTGAATTACTGTATTAAAATGCCAAGTGTTTGAATACGACCGAATTATCGTGCTAAGTGACTTTGAAAGAGGTCATATGGTTGGATTACATGAAGCAGGTATAGCATTTTATGAAATTGTCAACTAGATGTAGAGAAATATTGTTACAGTTATTCGCTGTTGGAGAGATTGGTACCAAGAAGGTAGGCAACATCTCACAAGAGGTTCTAGCCGCCCCAAAAGAACCACCAAATGGGAAAATAGAAAACTAAGATTGTATGCTTTTAGGGATGGACATAGTACTCCAAGACTTTGGAAAATTTCTCTTTTTGCAGAGATAAGTTATAGAACAACAATGCGTTCCATATATCGTCATATTCGTTCATTTGCGTTAATTTTCTTTCTAAAATAGTGAAATGTATGGGCACATTAGAATGAAGAATGAGGCACTATAAATTTTTCAGACGAATCTCGTTTTTGTTTGTGGGCTCTTGATGGCTGTACAAGAATCCGACGTCCAAGAGAAGAAAGGCAGTTTTTAAATTCTTTCACGCTACTATTTACTAGAGGATTAATGGTTTAGGGTGGAGTTAGCATAGGAAGGACTCCTTTGATATCCTTTATAGGCCATTTAAATGCTCGAAGGTACATTCTAATCATTCGCTTTACCACATACGCAAGGGCTAATAATGCCATATTCCAGCAAGACAATGCTAATCCTCATGTTACAGCTGTTATTATATTACGATTCCTGAAAGATACCAACATCAATATTCTCAGTTGGCCTGCGCGCTCGCTAGATATATTGCCTATAGAACGTATCTGGGATATGATAAGTCGTAGGGTTGTTGTGTTTTCTAAACCACTAAAGAATTTATAACAGCTACATGATACCCATACGAATTATTTGAAATAAATTTCCACAGGAGTCCATAGAACATCTCATTTTCATTAAAAAATTTGTACCTTTTATAAAGAAAAGTTAATAATGAGTTGTCGCTCCACGTAAACGAATACATTCTGCTACTTGTCCGGGCATGCTTCTACTCATTAGGCGTGCGCCGAGAACGTAGCAGGTGTTTTGTCACTGATATATATATGTATGTAATACAGTGTACGTTCTCGTTCGGAGATGTACGTTGAATAGGATTATGACACGGTTACGCAGGTTGAAAAAACTACCATTATCTGATCAGTAAATAAGTTTATTTGTGAATTTCCGGATTTATTTTACGATAGCATCCGACACCACCTCTGTGGTAAAAGGTTTTCTTTTGATATTATATATTTACGACAGCGCAAAAGTGAAATGCTTTGTTTGCGACGGACCGCTCACGTGCTGGACGAAATATGACTGCAAGAAACACGTAGATAGTGGGCAGCGTAAGAAAAAGCTGGTGTACGATCGTATGAGCAATTTCTAGTCGATAAAAGTTCAACATTGATGGCACGCAATCTACAGTCACGTTTATTAGGTAACTAATCATTTTACTCATTCAGGAATAAATACACGAATTCTAAATTACCTAGTTCGAATCCATTACGAAGTTTTGCACCTTCTGCTAGCTAATGTATTGAACATAGAATTAAATAGGAATTGGGAAATAAAAAACCCTGGTTATGTGTGGACGAAACGATGAATAGAAAACAAATCTATTGTTAATGTAATAGTTCGTACAATAGAACCGTCATCTTAAATCTTATTAGCTTCCAGAAGAATATAAGAACGTACTGTCAAAGTCATTTCAAAAGTGGTATTAAATACGTTGAAAAGATTTGAACATTCAAGAGACCAACTCTTAAAGTTTATTATTGACAGCGCCGCAACTATGCGTTGTGTAGGTCGGTCTCTTAAAGGCAACTGTGGCAAGTTCTTACATATTTCGTGTAAAACCCGTGCTTTACATGTTGTAGCAGAAATATTCAATGCTGTGTATTCCTCAAATCCCCTAAACATATTCAAGAATGCCACAGGCAATGTCCCGAAGGGCGATTCTTACACAGTGGGAACGTAGTTAAAGGCAACTTTTTATTATTTTTTTCATTTCCAA
>JAVIWB010001897.1:0-264829 GCA_031893035.1 Dermolepida albohirtum | reverse complement strand
TCGATACTGCTCTTTCCTTAGTATTCCCTCAATTTTCACAATATCACCCACGACCGTACCACCAAAACAACCCCAGATCATCACGGAACCACCGCCATGTTTAACCGTAGGCACAATACATTGCTCTGCCGCACGCTCACCTGTAGATCTCCGAACGAAAACACGTCTTCTGGACCCGAAAATTTCGAACTTTGACTCATCGGTCCACAAGACTTTACTCCACTGTTCAACTGTCCAATGTTGGTGTTCACGAGCCCAGTTTAAGCGTTTCCGCTTATTCTGTTTGCGCAATAACGGTTTTTTCATTGCAATTCGTCCGTACAAACCTGCTTTGTACAAGCGACGTTTGACCGTTGTTACGCTTATTGACTTTGGACGGTCTGCATTGATTTCTGCAGCGATTTCTGGGGCTGTTTTCCGTCGATTTCTTTTGCTTGTGATCACTATTGCACGATCCTCAGCAGAAGTTGTCGCTCTGGGTCTCCCACTCCGTGATTTATTGAGAACACTGCCACTTTCTCGGTATTTTTTGACGACATAGTCTACGGAAGTATTATTTAATTTTAATTGTTTCGCAATTTGCCGGTTGCTTTTGCCATCTTGATGGTGCACAATTATAAGAGAACGCGTTTCAATGTCCATCTCTTTTCTTTTTGGCATATTTAACAATCTTAACAACACTACTAGCACAGGAATATCTCACAACGAATACAGAAACGTAACTGAGGGCAATTTCAAAAATATAACATGAAACTCGCCCGAGGTCATTAAAACATCATTACTAAACTTATCCTTCAGTATCCTTCACAGAAAGACAATTACAAGAATTTGGAGAAACTTTTATTGCGCTAATCCCCAGGTAGTCCCAATAACAAATTTTGGTTTATTGCAGGTAATAAAGTAATACATAATGTTACTTATGCAGCGTTTCTCTAGATTTAATACTTTCCTTATACCTATCCAATATTACAAGAATGAATTTCCTAGAAGCTATGCTGTTCAAATAATTTTATAAAATATGGGTGCCCAAATACTTATGAACGGTAGTGTATATATGTATACGTTGAGAACCAAAATGTACACTGTAGCGTACATTTTGGTTCTCAACGGTACAGATCGCGTACGGAGTTTGTTTTCGTACAGGTATTTTTCGTCGTGGTTTACCAGGTGCGACACTTTGCAATTATCTGCTGATGATGACAACTTGGTTGTCGAAATGCGTATACAGAATTACGAAAGTTAATGTGGAAAGGGGTTATATATCAACCTTAGTGATTAAGTTAATCAACCACAGGCACCACCAAATTCAACATTAAATTATCACAATTACAAAAAAACGTCTTTTTAAATCTTCTTTATAAATTATAGATAGATTATAAGAATCAGGATATTCGTTGCTGGACTAAAAGGATATTTTAGCAGGAATTTTTCAATTTTATATACGAGTAACTGTGGTATTTATAACAAAATTTTAAGTATTTATTTCTTTTCAATTAATTAAGTAAGATATCTTCTAACACTTCTTTTAAAAATAAACCATTCTCTTCATCAACAAATTCTCTATTCCTTAGATTATAGAATATATCATAAGAATTCATCTTCTTATATACAATAAAATCCAAAATGACGTCGGAGCTATTATATTACTATATGTGTATATCCTAAATATTTATTCTTTAATTCTTTTTAATCTCCTTCAATATTGATTTTCACAGCTTCTTCATTTCTTAATATTTTCATAAGCTTTTTCTCTTGCTTCTACTATTTCACCCAACATTGATACAATTAAAATGTTTGGTTTCATTGGCATGGATTTCTTATTTTTAAATAAAACGGCTTCGAATTAAACTATTTGTCTATTTAATGAATAACAAGAAGACAAACATCGCACAACCAAGAGAGTATGGTGCATATTTGGTAATTTTGATCTTATTTTCTCTTAAAAGACTTGAAATTACTATTATAGTATAGTAAGAGGCATTTAAACATACATTATTATCAGATCGTGAAGAATTTTAGTTAAGCAATATGAGTACCAGAGTAAAATATCTATTCTTACAATTAGAGACACTGGACTGATCACCGAATACATACATAAAAAATACAATGGATTATTTATATGTATGAAAATGTAATTTTCTTGATTTTAAATCGATTCAAACTTTTCTAATAGCCCTTGTATATCTTACAATAATTTTCTATATGTAAATAATCTTCTGTGAATAAAGAATATTTTTTATAATTTAAATAACAACAACTTTAAGAAATCCTATATTCTCTATTAATTTACGAGAGATGTTTCCAAAGTTCTGGGAATTACATATAATTTTTATAATTTAGTTAATTTTCGTGAATATTACAATGTCGTTTTTCAACACAATGTCCATTTAACTGAATACATTTATCCCAACGATAAACTAATTTTTTTAAGCCGCCCTCAAAGAAGTTTTTCGGTGTCTTGTCGATCCACCTATGTATTTATGGCACTTTTTTCGTCAGTTAAACTTTCAAATCGAACACCCCGTAAAGATTTTTAAAATCTGAGAACAGCTGGTAATCACTGGGTGCAAGATCCGGGGAATAAGATGGGTGTGGCAGCAATTCCCATCGTAAATCGTTCAAAACATCCTTCGTTTTTCTTGCGGTGTGTGGTCTTTCATTATCCTGTTGCAATAACGGACGCTTATGCAACTTTCCAGGCCATTTTTTGACTAGTGCCTGTCGCAGTGGTTCGGATAATAAATTTGAATAACATTCTGCATTAATTGTAGTACCTCTCGGCAGATAATCCATGACAGTAATCCCTTTGCAATCACAGAATACAGTAAGCATTACCTTTCCAACAGACGGAACTGCATACGCCTTAAGTGGAAGCCCTTCTTCAGGTTTGCGCCATTCTTTGGATTGACTTTTCGTCTCAGGATTGAAATAAGGAATCCACGTTTCGTCAGTGGTTATTATTCGTTGCCAAAATTCATCACCGTAACGGGCTAACAGCTCTTGAAGTTGACGACAAGTATCGGACCTATTGAGTTTCTGTTCTGGTCCCAACAGTCTTGGCACCCAGCGCGCCGAAACCTTGCTAACGGCCAAAGAATCATGCAAGATGTCATGAACCTGTCGTGTACCTATCCCTAGGTGTACATTAATTTGACGAATGGTCATTCGTCTGTCGTCTTTCAGTAGGTTTTCGACGGCAGTAATGTTTCTTTCATTTACCGACGTGCTTGGCCGCCCACTGCGTACTTTTGGATTCTGCAGATTTACCAAATACTCCTTGCAGACGACCAATAATTTCTGACGTTTTCACATCTCCTATCCACAAAAAGAAAATTATCGCTGTTTGAGATTTTGCCGCGTGTTCCATGGTTACAAAAACAGTGCTACTAAAACGCGTTTACATCAGTCGAATACCTGAATCAGACTGAACAATGTTGCACTAGATAGTTACATAAACATGTCAAGACTTGTCTGGCATCAATAACATTGCGCATAAGTTCTGCGTTATTTAATTATAGCACCAATTCCCAGAATATTGGAAACACCCCTCGTAGAATGGAATGGTATTTGTTACTCTTCGTTCTAATATTTGTTCATACATATATTTTTGAAATTTTACTAAACAGTTTAATACCGCTGTAGTTTGAGCGTTTCTGCTATAGCCTTTGTTGACTACAGGGATGATCGCTTCAATCCACCAGTTGTATAGGACTTTTTGTAAATCCCAGTATTTGTTGAAAAAGTTTAATATTTCAATACTTATCTTCTCCGGGCATTTTGTCTTCGGTCTTACTGAGCCATATCTTGCTTTTTTTAATTGTTCTGTTTAGTTTAAGTTATCTTTGTCACCATCCGTATCTTCTAAACCTACCCCTTTGTTCGTATTGTTTTGGTTATTGATACTCAAGAACTTTGTGAAATATTCCTTCCATTCCTCAATGATTTCTGCCTTTGGTTAATATTCTGTTATATTTTGCTTTTATTCGTCTAAAATCTCGCATTTTTCGTAAATCATTTCAATAGTTAAAAAATTTCAAAAATTATTCCCGCTGGTCTTCGAAATAGTTATCAATCCCCTCTTTCAATTGATCATCGTCAGAAAATATGACATCCGCTGAGGTGCTTTTTCAAATTTCTAAATAAAAACGATACCTGCTCCAGTTCAAACAAGTTACACTCTCAGAGGATGAGTTTGATAAATAGTACTACATAATATTCAACAAGAATAATTCCTGCGTGATCTTAAAAGATCTTCAATGGATTTGTGACCCACAGAAACTATTTTTGATTAACTTACTCTAAAATAAGAGGGAGTCTCATCCCCATATACGGCACTCATTCATTTATAATTTGATTACGATGATCAAAAGTTACTATTTTCTTTAGTTCCCGAGATATTCGCATCTATATGGCCAAAAATGGCGACAATCACCAAAATCGAATTTCGAATTTTTCTGTTTGAATGTGTAGTACTTACATATGTAATATAACATTTTTATCACGCTGGTCAAAATTGAGAAAACAAATTTAAATATGAGAATTATCATTAAAACAATTAATTTAAGTTTTCTTATAGCTAAACAATAAGAAAAAATTGTGAGAGAATTATATTTCCATCTTTCGGAGAGAAATGAAACTATCTGACAATAGTATCGTTTTTTAAATCACATAATGAAACGTGCATTGTTGTTTTTCATTCACTACTTGACAATAACCGTGTATATGCACACGTTGCTTTTCGCAAGTTTAGTAATAGTTTAGTTATTCGTTTTGCGATATAAAAAGCCATAATGGTTATCTACTATACGTTTTTCTCTCGGATAGTTTGGTTTTTGCCCGAAAAATGGAAATATCTCTTGTGATATCGTTTAGATATAAACAACAATTACGTGCATACGACTTGTCGAAAATACGTATACATAGTTATTCTTTACCTTTACTTTAAATTCTAATTTGCGTAATTCGTAGACTAATGAAATTAAACTCATGTTCAAAATTAACGCACCACTCAATGTTTCTTATATATTCGCTATAATTTTTGTATTTGCTTAATTTTTTAAATTTTATTTGAACATAAACTTATGTCTTAGCTTTATCTCTTTACAAAGTAATTTTGACATTTCTGATAAAAACAGTTGAAAGTTGATGTCAAGCTATATTAAAGAGTATTTCTTAGGTCGTTTAGGTTACAGTTCAAGATTCATTTAAATTTTACCTACGAGTTTGTTAATTTTTTGCATGTAGAGAATTTAAGTTAGTGAAGCTTAAATTCAAAATCATGAGGCGGACACATCATTCAACCAATGATGAATGTGCAAGTTCTTCAATTTTGTTAGAAGAAGGACGTACAATGCGATATGTTGCTAATTACATTAATCAAGCAACAGTCAGTCGAATGGTTAGAAGATTCAGAGAAAAAAGATCGCACTCGAGAGACGTGGGCAAAGCAGAAAACGACTTACGAATACTAGAGATGATCTACTCCTGGGCGTCCGAGCTGGAACCGCATCACTTGTATATCTGCTGACGTTTCGTACCCATTCCAGCCCGGAAGCCTAGAAGCAGATAGCATGGACCACGACCGCGGGAGTCTACGTACCAGATTTACTAAAGACGATCGTTTCTCGCAACTGTAAGCGTAATATAAAAAAATAGGCGAATAACAAGCACAGAGCTCAGTAACCAACTTGAGACATTCAGAAATGAGTTTCCACTTTAACTGTAAGGAGTAAGATTGAGTAGTAGGAGTCTTGCAGCACACAGAGTACAACAGTTTAGATTTGCTAGAAATCATGCAGATTAGACAATTGAACATTGGAAGTTTTCGGAAGGGACTAGAGTATGTTTAAGATCTATAGATGATCACGAAAGAGTAGCTATAGATATCATGGCTACACAATCTCTCAAAGGAAGCCCTTTGGTGGTGTATCAAGAATGTTCTGGAAAGCTATTCGCCAAAAGTCAATGTGCTCGCACACTTTCAGTCGACGATCATCCAGTACCGCTTTGTAGATTTTCTTCACCACTTCTGGAGTCGTCACCTCGTTTGGTCGATCATTACGATGCTCGTCTTGGCAGCTCGTTTAAACTCTGCTACGCCATATTTCACGGTTGTAAACGAAGGAACAGACTCACCCAGAGTAGAATCCAGTTCAGCTTTTAAACCGGTTGGGCTGAGGCCTTTCAAATAAAAGTATCGTGTCACGTAACGATGACCAATTTTCTCCATTTTTACAAATTGACTGAAAACGTTCTCTATTGATCTCTACGAAACAAATACTAAACAACATGGCGTCTTCAAACTTGAAACATATGCTTTATGGATTGTGTAGTTTCTAATACAGTGATATTTTTCAAACAACTACCGCCATCTCTAGATCAGGCCGGGTACTTATGGGACCAACCTCGTATCTCCAGCTAAATTGTTATTTGATGATGTTAAAAAATAATCTACATATCAAACAATTTTGTAAAAATTGTACAGAATTATTTGAATGGTGCGTTTTTTTTTAAACGTGAGTTCATATACAAAATATTGCTGAAAAAATATAAAATTCGGTCTCTCATCAAAAATAATATCCTGACAACAAAGATTTCTGAGAGTTTTCTTTGTATAAATATATATTTTTGTTGCACACGTTCTCTTGTACAGTCATTTATATAGAAGTAATCAAATGAAAATCTTTGGTACTTACCAGCAGCCATATTTCTCCCAATAATCCTGTTATGTGACACAATAAAATTCTCCTTTTACGACTGATTGTGTATATAAGTAAAACAATAAACATAAAATCATATTATTTATACTTGGGATTTTATTTGTGGGGATTTCAAACTCTGATATTTAATAACCGAGTACATTTAACGTGTTTTTGTCATTTTGTCATTATAATTTCCACGTAAAGGTGTTCCGAACTGCGGCGATAGTAAAACAGACTTTATTATAATATGGACGTTTCAAAAATGATACTGCGGATTCCGCTTAATTATTCGTACATGTTACATTTTCGTATTACTTCGTTTACACTCCAACCATAAAATTTTAATTACATTTTGACATTTCACACGTATCTAATTTACAAAAGCAAATATAAATTCGAAGTATCCTTTATTGCTATGATAATAGCAAAAGCATCAGGAATTTTTTTCTTTTGTGACCATAGTAAGTAATGTTATTTTAAAACATATTCCTATAAAAATTATATCCTCATATTTATTTAGTATAATTGAATCACCCGAAGGAAAATGAAATGACACACTTATTCAGCTTCTACAACAAAACTTATAGAACTGATATAATACAGGATGAGGTACGAAAACTTCCTTTCTTGAAGACCCATTGTGAAGTAGATATAGAAAAGTGAGGATAGGTTCAGTAAAAGCTGCAGTCGCAGAAGTTTCCGTTCCGTGCCCCTCATTAAAAAAACAACGTGGACGAGAACGCAGCGCATGTTTGTTGTTGAATCCTATTTTTCGAGAAACCATTTTTATGTCGCGTTTCGTACTCACTTCGGAATTCAAAGCAAAAGTTCTGCTCCTGATCGGAAATCGCTTGTTTTGTGGGTAGATAGTTTCAGGACAATCAGGAATGTTATGAAAAGATTCCCAGGATCACGAGTTTTAACCATGCCAGAAAATGTGGAGACGGACCGTCGATTTTGAGATTTTCGGCAAACGCTGCAGTCACGAAAGTGTCCGTACTGTGCCCTTTACTAGAATACATAACACGGACGAGAGAGTAGCGCATGTTTGCGGTTGAAGCCTGTCTTTCGAAAATCCATTCCCAACGCACGCTTGGTACATACTACGGAATTCAATCCAGAAGTTCATCTCCTAATTTGCGAGTAAGTAGCTGCAGGACAATCGAGAGTATTGTAAAAAAAAGTATCCTAGGATGACGACGGAGTTTAACGACGCCAGAAAATGTGGAGACAGACAGTTCATTTTAAAATCTTCAGCAAGCGCTGTAGTCGCGGAAGTTTCCATCTCGTGCTCTTCAATAGAACACAACGTGGACGGTGGACCACTGAGTGTTTGCGATCGAAACCTATTTGTCCGAAAAAACATTCCTACGTGACGGTATAATGCGCGTTTCATGGTCACTTTAGAATTCAGACCAAACGTCCTGCTCCTAATCGGAAATCGCTTGTTTTGTGGGTAGATAGTTTCGAGACTATCGGAAGTGTTGTGAAAAGATTCCCAAGTCATCCTGGGAATCTTTCGACGAATTTTAGGGATGCTAGTAATTATGGAGATAGACCGTCGATTTCGAAATCTTCGGCAAAAGCTATAGTCACCCGAGTTTCCGTCCCGTGCCCTTCAGTAGAAAACATAAAATGAAAGTGAAAGCTTGTTTTTCTAAACTTCGTTTCTACGTTCCGATACAGCGCGCACTTCGTACTTACTTCGGAATTCAGTTCGGCTCCTAATCAAAAATCGATTTTATTGTGGGTAGATAGCTTCACGACAATCGGAAATACTGTGAAAAGATTCCTATGTTGACGATGGACTTTAACGATGTCACAAAATGTAAAAACAAACAGTTTCTTTTGAGATCTTCAGCAAACCCTGAAGTTGCGGAAACAGCGTGGACGAGGGAACAGCATGTGTTTACGATCGAAACCTGTTTTTCGAAAAACTGTTCCTATGTAATGATATAGCACGCGTTTCGTACTCATTTCGGAATTAATTTCAGAAGTCTAGCTCCTAATAAGAAATTTATTATTTTTTGGATAGATAGTTTTAGGACTATCAGAAGTATTGTGAAGAGATTCCGAGGATGACGACGGACATTAACGACGCCAAATAACGTGGAGACAGTTCAACAGCCAATTCAAGATCTTCATACCAGTTCGCCCACAAACATGTAATACCCCCCGGGAATATCCAATCGTTCAATGCGTCGAATTGCTCATAAACATCTTCATTTTCATCCCTACAAACTGATTGTTGTACAAAAATTGTGACCACGTGATTTATTAGAACCTTTACCCCCTTTACCCCTTTAACCCTGACAAATTTGTCTTGTTAGTTACAGTTTCACCTATCCGTATGTGTGAACAAGCAGAATATGCGCTATTGGAGTGAAAACAATTCTCGAAATCTCCATGTGAGGCCACTTGGCAATAATAAGATGACGGTATAGTGTATGTTGTCGAGAGATAGCAAACAATAAAGCAATTACTATCAATTCACAGCAGTGTGTGAATATGATCAAAACTTTATCGAATTATTTCTTGCAAGAAATTTCTGGTTCCAACATGATAGTACCACGGTTCACACAGCCCGAGTTTCAATGACAATTTTGAGATCAGTGTTCCTCGAACAGCTCATCTCCATTTGAAGCGACATCGCCTTGGCGGCGCACCTGATCTTCCTAGCGCCTTGGAATTTTTTTTTATGGATATACCTCCTATCAGAGGTTTTTAAATTCTAACCATAACCCTACTTTAGCTGAAGAATTTTTTCAGCAGGAAACAGCCCGAATTCCACTGCACCATGTTAGAATGTGTAGAAGAGAAATCAGTTGCATCAGGGCATAGACGACAATAGCCGCCACTTTCGAACTATTTTATTTAAAACTTTAATGGTTATGGTATTGTGAAGAGATTCCCAGGATGACGATGGACATTAACGACGCCAAAAAATGTGGAGACATCTTTTACCAGGAAAAAATAAAATTTTTCCATCAATAATGCCTCCTTTTTTATTCATCTTAGAAAAAGGAAATTTTTGTGTCCTAACCTATGTAATAACAAAAAGATAACAAACAACTTGTGGTTAAGAATTGCATCTAATTATAAGTCGAAGGAATACTGTCGTAAATTACATAGAGTAACAACCAGGAATTTAAAAGTTACTTTTAGAACAACTGAATGGTCTTTTCTTAGTAGGGAAATTTAATTAAAATTCAACCATATTATGCATTAAATAAATATATTTGTCTATGTAACTAGTTGTAAAATTACTGTGAAACCTCTCTCTTAAAGAAAATAAATTTAATTTATAAAATGCATTCTATGGTAGTGTTTTGCGATGTTTTAGAACATTGCTCCTTTCTTAGTAGGGAAATTTAATTAAAATTCAAGCATATTATGCACTAAATAAATATATTTGTCTACTATTAATTATTTATGTAATTACTGTGAAATCTCTCTCTTAGAGAAGATAAATTTAATTTATAAAATGCATTCTAGGGTTTCGCAATGTTAGTATTTTTTCGAGTACTTTCATTAATTTTCATGAACTACGGGAAGCTTATTCTTTTCATAGTATGTACGTAAGTTGTACCGTAAATTTCCTGTATAATTTGAGCAAAAAGAAAACGTAGAACAACTATTTACTACTTTTCAATATATGATCTTGAGAGTTCAATGCACGTGTAAGAGTGGCGTAACAACTGCATAGCGAAAGGACCCACGAGTGTGGGTGTATTACTTTTTGAGAGGAAATCTGAGAAAACGTACATACGAGGGTGGCCGTTTATATTTTGGGAACTGGCAACACTGTTAGTGTTGCCTCCGATCTGATAATTACATCGTGAAGTTTGTCATTTTTGACAATATATTTACTTTGACAGTTTTATTTTCCGGTCGCTATTTCTATTGTTGACAGTAACTTGAAAATTTTATGTCAGCCAAAAAATGTAATTACCTCGCGAGCATTTTCGTGCAATTATTTTTCATAACTTTCTACGTGGATTATCTCAACAAGAATGTATCAACGAGCTGAATTCTTTCATCTTCATAGAACGGTCAATTCCGAATGGTACACAACTATTTGTTCGCCAAAAGTTTTTGAAGCAACAAGGAAAACAAACCGAAAACGACATCATTGTCCACCATGACAATGCGAGCTCTCACAGACCGGTTCAAACAATTGAATATTTGACCGGGCAAAACATTGATTTGATGAACCATCCGCCGTACAGCTCTGATCTAACACCCTATCATTTCATTTTGTTCCCATACGTGAAGAATAAACTTCGTGGTCAACGGTTTTCTACGCCTTAAGAGGCATTCAAAACTCGTAGTTTGGAGATACCGCATTCACAGTGGCAGCAATGCATTTCAGATTGGCTTAAGCGAATGCAAAAGTGCATTAATTTTCAAAAAGAATATTTTGAAAAGCAATAAAACTATGTTCGATAATAATTTTTTTTTTGTTTACTATTCTCAAAATATAAACGGCTACCCTCGTAATATCAATAACGTAATTTAGATTGCATGAAAAATACAGAAACAATTAATAGGAAATTTCTTCCCATCAATTATATTGATACTGTATTATGATCTGTTGTACTATCGTCTTCTTTTATTTCGTGTTTATGTAATCTGTATAATATTTTTATTTTCTGTAGTTCACTTATTTTGCAAACATCTAAATTTTGGTGTTTTTCTTATAAGCAACAGCGAAGGGGGCCTTACGATCATGGTTACGGAAAGATGTGATTTTTCTAACTTTGCTTCTGACGTATTACGATATTTAATAAGCACTTCTTTTTTAACAGTCTTTAGATTTAGCATCAAAATACTCTATCACAACCTATTGCAATTTCATCGCCTATATTAAAACACTGCCCTAGCAATATTGTTCTTTAAATCCAGGAACAAGCAAAAGTCTCCCTGGGACAGTGTCAGAACTATATGATAGGAGATTTTTTGAAGCGTATTATCATGAAGAAATCACACTTCGAGATAGCCTTCCCCGTCATTTTTTGCTAAATAATATGAGGCAAAGTATACCGAGAGCTCGCAAAAATTTGGGTATTCACCGTAATGTTTCTTTGTTTAATGTCAATCAATAGTATAACCTCACGCTCTTAAAAACCCATTGCGGTGATTCTTTCTCCTAATTGAAATGCAGTGAATTTATTGCAATGAATGTGTTCTTTGTGTAAAACTTCATTGTTCGGTCCTCGTTTATCTTTTGACTCTATTTTCGATGAAAGATCATAATAGAATTCCATCGCTTCATCACTGACTGCAATATTTCTCTTTTATTCGTTTCACACAGTTCTAAAAATGAGGACTCACAATCGACATGATACTTATACGAGGGTAGCCGGAAATATCTAAAAAAAATTTATTATCGAAAATAGTTTTATTGGTTTTCAAAACATTCTCCTTGGAAATCAATGCACTTTTGCATTCGTTTAAACCAATTCGAAATGCTATGAGATTTGACTGTCTCAACTGCCTCTTCCAGCGTATAAAACCGTTGACCACGAAGTTTATTCTTCACGTGTGGGAACAAAAAGAAATCACAGAGTGCTAGATCAAGACTGTACGGCGGATGGCTTGTCAATTCAATGTTTCGCTCGGTCAAATATTCAAGTGCTTGAACCGACCTGTGAGAGCTCGCATTGTCATGGTGGAGAATAATCTGTCGTTTTCGAGTTATTTTCCTTACTTCTTCAAAAACTTTTGGCAAACAAATAGTTGTGTACCATTCGGAAGTGACCGTTCTACAACTCTCTAAAGGTACGGTTGCAACGTGACCGGTTTTTCCGAAAAAACAGGTGACCATTTTTTAATGAGCTTCGAGCGCGAACTATTTTTGTTGGTTTTGGCTCATCTTGGAATACCCACACAGTGGACTGCTGTTCACTATCGTGCTCATACTTATAGATCCAAGATTCATCACCTGTGACGACTTTATAAATGTTCTTTGAAGCACTGCCATTGTATTTTTTGTGCATTTCTTGGCATTTCCTTTTTTTGAGCGATTGTCAAATTATGTAGTACCCAACGTGAACATAGCTTTTTAACAGCTAAATGTTCATGCAACATCTTATGCATGCTGGTGTTACTAATACTTAGAGTATGTACGATCTCACGGTATGTCACATGACGGTCTTGCACTCAATTCAGACACTACATTTATGTTTTCCGACACAACAACATTTGTGGGACGACCTTCACGAAATTCATCGTCCAAAGAACGCCGTCCAAGTTTGATTTCACTATACCAACGATATACTGTAATTTTCGATTGTGCTTCATCACCATATGAAGAATTCAGCTCGTTGATGCATTCTTGTTGAGATAATCCACGCCGACAGTTATACGAAAATGTGCGCGAGTTAATTCCATTTTTTCGCTGACATAAAATTTTCAAGTTACTGTCAATAATAGAAATAGCGACCGGATAATAAAACTGTCAAAGTAAATATATTGTCAAAAATGCCAAACTTCACGATGCAATCATCAGATCGGAGGCAACACTAACAGTGTTGCCAGTTCCCGAAATATAAACGGCTACCCTCGTATATATAAAATAACCGATTTAATTTCGACACCTACTTTAGTCAAACTTTGCTCATCATCAAGTGATATACCTAGCGCCTTTGTTAGAAATTTTAATGCTTGTGGACACGATGTTTTTTGGACCAGAAATTTATCGCATATCCTACGTATATATACAATTCTAAACCTATTTGATGAAACTATAGATATATTTAAATACTTTGGTTAAGCTTTATACCTAATTCAACTCCAAAATATATTCTCATTGTTTAAACATACTACTTGGAACATACATATGGGTCAAGACACGTCGAGTATAAATCATAGTAATTATAATGCGTTTGAAAGCAAATAAAGGTGATGGACACAATGCAGTACATCTCCAAAAGCTAATCAACTACTAATGTAGCCAGCGCGACATTTTGTTCAGCCAGAATTCCTAGAAGACCGCTTTGTAATTTCCTAGAATAAGCCGCACTCGTCACAAGGGTCTGCCGCGACTAGATATTTTCAAACAATGTTATTTCTTAAAATTTTTGCTTTTATTTTCTTTTCGTTGAATATTAAGAAACGGATTTTCAGCAAGTTTTCTTTGTTTTGAGGAATTAAATTACGTGAAATGAAGGAAAAGACAAGGTCGTCTTTCTGCAAGAAAAAGTAATTTTTTAAATCGTGTTTTTGTTTATTTTGCAATGATAAATAAATGTTTGTATATAATTCAATAATATACATGGCGGTACGAAAAAGAAAGGAATAAAAATTATTTATTTGGGTAAAGTATGGCTACTTTACAATAAATACGAATATATTCAGAAATGGGATTGTTTTCTTGACATGGGGATGGACCATTTGCGTAAGGGTATTACGAAAAGTAACTGGAGTACTGTCACTTACTGGTGAATGCGATGCATCCTTACACAGAAAAGGATATGCAGCTTACTTGGAAATACCACGCCCAAAGGTTCAAATAGTAAAAACATGACTCAAGGAAAATAGATTTCAAAAATTACCGAATTTAAATACACCAGGAAACGTATGATGAAGGAAGATAGAATAGCAAAGATAGCATGAAATGAAAGGCTACACGAAAGCCGAGCCCTAGGTCAAATACATAAATAATGATGCGATAGCTGGCAGTTATCTCGCGAGAAAGAATAAAGCGATTCTAAATATTAACAACCATTATGTTAAAACAAAGAAGAAAAAGAAAATGAGGAAAACTTGTGGGCAACTGTTCAAACAGCTGATATTTACCACAGTGATAAAAAAGAATTGTTTATGTGTAAAGAGCTTGGGAAAGCATTACGACGGATGTTTGCCAAAAAATTATAAGACTTTTGCTGAATCGCTACCGTGCGGTGATTGAAAATAAAGTACATTCTACCAAGTATTATTTGCAAAAAAATAAAAATATCAATGCTATACACATATTATTTTTCCATTCAAAGAAAATATTATTTATTTATTTTGTAATAAATAAACTGTGTTGTGTAATATTGCGTTTTACATGTTTTATAATACTTGCTGATTAACACTTTGTTTCAAATCTGCAGCCTAATTTTATCGTTTATAAATAATTTAATGAAATTTTAACCAGCTCAAATATTATATATATAACCGCTGTTTCTTGTACTTATTAGCTTAGATACGAGGATAGTTTGACAAGTAGTGAGAATGACACATAGGTGGCGCTCTAATTGGTAAAACAAATGCACTGTAATTTAGGTTGCCTATTTATATGTTTGCATTCCGATATTTAGATAAATCGGTTGATTAGTTTATTTTTGACAGCTGATTGAAAAAGAAGCAACACGTCATTTTGTTAAAATGGAAAAAGCAGAGTATCGTGCGGTGATTAAATATTTCGTAATTAAGGGTATGAAAGCTACCGAAATAAAAGATGAGTTACGGGAAACATTAGGTGAATCTGCTCCATCATCCGCCACAATAAGTAGATGGGTAAATGAATTTAAACGTGGTAGAACAAGCTGTGTTGATGAAGAGCGCTCTGGAGCACCCAAAATCGTGACTTCTAAGGAAATGATTATAAAAATCCATAATATTATTACGCAAGATCGACGACTCAAAGTGAGAGAAATAGTAGGCATGGTAAACATTTCAACAGAACGCGTACACCACATTTTAACGAAAGAATTGGGCCTTTCCAAACTTTCGGCAAGATGGGTGCCGCGATTGCTTACGACTGATCAAAAGTTCACTCATTTGCGCATTTCCAATGAGTGTTTGGACCTTTATAGGCGGAATCCCGTTGATTTTTGTAGGCGATTTGTTACCTGCGATGAAACTTGGATACACTACAGTACACCCGAAACTAAACAACAGTCGAAACAATGGTTAGAACGTGGTTCTGCACCTCCAAAGAAAGCGTAAACTACTTTATCGGCAAACAAGGTGATTGCATCAATTTTTTGGGATTCGAAGGGCATTTTGCTCATTGATTACCTTCGGAAAGGTGCCACAATAAACGGACGATATTATGCAGAACTTCTACAAAAATTAAATGTTGAGATTCGTAGTAAACGGCCAGGAATGGCAAAGAAAAAGATTCTGTTTCACCAAGACAACGCTCCCTCGCATACCAGCACAGTTGCGATGTCCAAAATTCACGAATTGCATTTCCAATTAGTACCGCATGCGCCTTATTTGCCGGATCTAGTCCCTTCCGACTTCTACCTTTTTCCAAAATTGAAAACGGCACTAGGTGTAAAGAAATTTTCGTCTAGCGACGAGCTTATCATCTTCGTAAATGAGTATTTTGCAAGCCTTCCGGAATCGCATTTTAGAGATGGCATAATGGCATTGGAGCACCGTTGGAATAAATGTATTGCTCTTTTAGGAGAATATATTGAAAAATATAAATTATTTTGTATTTAAAAAATTCGTTTTTCTTTTCCATTCTCACTACTTGTCAAACTACCCTTGTACAGCAAATGTGTAAAAGTAGATTGCCCGTTTTTTCTGTGTTTCATTTTAGTTTTGATAATTAATTTAGAGGAATTACAAGAAATTTATCCTTCTGACATTATAGATACAGATCGACCTAATTTATTATACAAAACTATGGCATTTATAAATAACTTTACTAGGTCATAAACTGATTAAACTTTAAAAAATTCTTCTATTGGAAAGATGTTTGGATACTTTCTTTTTTCTTATATAAATACATAGTAATGATAACTTACTTTTTTAAAGTTTAAAAATAATTTTCGATGTAGTTAATGTTACTGTAATATGTATTTTAATAACAAAAATACACGAATAACTATTTTTTATATATTTAGTAAATAGTGACATCATAAAAAGTAGAACAAAATAATCCCAAACAAAGATACATAAAAGAACTGAAGTTAAGGCTTCATCCTGACATAAAAGAATTTCACAAACTACATATACTTTGGCAAAATACTGAAATAAAATTTATTGGAATAAATATAACTTAAATTATTACTAAGTCTTAATAAAAATAAATAATAGGTGTGATTAAAATAAAGACAACGTCCTCACTGTTTAATTTTAAATAAAAACGTGCAGTACTAATGCAATTAAATCTTTAATTCTTTCTAGAAGACTATGTTTGAATACATATGATTTGTTAAGTTATAATGTACAATTAGTATTTGACCAAAAACTGATGCTATTATTAGCCTCTACCAAAATTTAACAAAGAAAACTAGCTTTCTGTTTAAATTTAATTACCTTTAACTTTTAATATAATACGAATTCTTTTTTGAGTAATTCCTAACTAAATTATTAAGAATTTATTCTGCCAATATTTCTTTAATCCCTAATTAAGTGTTACTTTCAGAGATTCTCGATAACATACCTACAAAAACAACGTTTCTTCCTGTAAAAGCTTCCCTTATATTGCTTCCTAAATAAACAAGAAGCATAGTATATTTACACAAAGGCAGATATTAATCAGAGATTACGGAATCTATTATTCAAGTAATAAAGGGGTGGTCTTCGTTAAAACAAATATTATCGAAACTGCGCATGAATCGTGGTAGACAGGCACTCTATAAAAAGGGGCCCTGTACCCACGGTACAGCAGTAGAAAGCTAGAAATCAGATAATTTCGAAACTTTTACGAAGGTGCAATAACGCAAACACTATGCCAGCGAAGAGGCAAATTTCTAATTTAAAATTTTTGTAATATGATAATGCGGAAGAATTCATTTTTCTGGTTTGGTTTAGTTTATTTTTGTTATAATAAAATAGTGCAATGTAAGTATCTAAAATTCAAAGCTTCCTAAGAGCTGTTGTAACTTCAGATTTAATAATTGGTAGCTGGAGTCGAGAAAAATGTAACATGCACTTACTTTTCATTGTAATTTTTTTAAGTTGTAGTTTATCCATAAACACACTAAATTAACAAAATTTCGCTTAGATTTTAAAACTTTCTTCAGTGTTTATGCCTTTAAGAATGTGTGTTGTGTGTATATGATAACGTGTATCTTAAATTTAATTAAGTTCCTCTTCCGTAAGCATCATCACCTACGAAATGAATTTTGTTATCACTTCGAAAACTTTCCGAAAACTCAGCGATGTCTGATCGCAGGGTAATTCAACTACAACACCGCGTCTATTTAGGTCGGTGATCGCGAGGATACTGCAGGGATGCTGTAATCTGTACCCTATCGTATACTCTTGCGTCTCAGGGGGTGAATTAGAAGGTTCGCTCATACATAAACTTTCCATTTTTCCAATTGCGAACTATCGTAATAATCTATTAAATATGATTACGTCTTTAAGCTAAAAGACTTAAATGAAAGTTTCAAGATATGTACACTTAAAATTTGAAAAGGTAATGTCTTATTATACACCAATGAATTTGCAGCTCTTAAATAAGATGGACAATAAAGAAATAATCATATCAAATGTAAACTTATTAATGTCGACTACCAGGTTGTTGTCAAGTTTTGTCGTTCGATAAGAAAAACACGATTTTATGGTTTTAAATATTGGGTTTGGGAAAAAGTTCGTGGCGTTTTTCCCGATAGATGGCATTGGTTGCCGATAACTAAAGAACAACAAGTCACAGCGACACCACCGAGGGCTCGTTTTTTAGATGACCTTCCGAACGTTAGGTTGAGCGTAGAAACATTGTAATCGGTGCAGTGGTTGGAAAGTTATTCGCACTTGAAAATGGAGAAGAATAATGAGAAATTTCGCTATATTCTGCAATATTATTATGATAAGGGGAAGAACGCTGCGCAGGCTTGTGATAAAATTTGTGTTGTGTACGGTGAAGGTACTTTATCGAAATCTGTTGCGCGGAAATGGTTCGCTCGCTTTCGTTCTGGAAATTTCAATGTGAAAGATGAGTCACGCTCCGGTCGTCCAATCACTGAAAAATCTGATGAAATTCTTGAAAAAGTCCAACAAGATAAGCATATCAGCAGTGTCGATATTGGCATGGAGCTAGGCATTGACCACAAAACTGTTTTGAACCATTTACACAAAGCTGGTTACAAAAAAAAGCTTGACGTATGGGTTCCTCATGAGTTGAGCGTGAAAAACATGATTGACCGAATTAACATCTGCGATGCGCTGCTGAAACGGAATGAGATCGAGCCGTTTCTGAAACGTTTAATAACCGGAGATGAAAAATGGATTACGTACGATAATCGGAAGCGTAAAAGATCGTGGATAAAGGATGGTGAGCCGTCACAAGCGTTCGCTAAGCCAACATTGACGCCAAAAAAAGTGATGCTGTGTGTATGGTGGGACTGGAGGGGAATCGTCCACTACGAGCTACTTCCAACTGGTCAGACGATTGATTCTCAACTCTACTGTGCACAACTAGAGAGATTACGCCAGGCGATTGAAAGAAAACGGCCCGAATTGATTAATAGGAAAGGTGTTGTCTTCCATCAAGACAACGCCCGACCACACACTTCTTTGATGACCCGTCAAAAATTGAGAGAGTTTGGTTGGGAAGTTTTGATGCACCCACCTTACAGTCCGGATATAGCACCCTCTGACTATCATCTGTTTCGATCTCTGCAGAACTCTCTCAATGGAATTAAGTTGGTTTCAAAAGAAGCCTGTGAAAACTACTTGATTCAGTTTTTCGACCAGAAACCACAGAAGTTTTTCACCGATGGGATCATGGATCTACCAAAAAAATGGCGAAACATTGTCGATAATAATGGAGCATATTCGGTTTAAATAAATTCGTCCATGCGCCATGCGGGGACCAGTTGAATTTTACTGAAAAAACGCCACGAACTTTTTCCCAGACCCAATATATTTTATTATTCTATATAACCACCGCTAGCTTCAATACACTTGTCCCAGTGATCTTCGAATTTATGGATTCTATCCCTGAAGTGAAAATGCGGAAGGCTGTCGAAATACGCTTCCACGGCTGCTATTATCTCATCGTTCGTTGAAAATCGTTTTCCGCGCATGAATTTTTTGAGATGTAAAAACAGCTAGAAGTCAGAAGAAGCTAAATTTGGCGAATAGGGTGGATATTGCAACAGCAACTTTTGCGATGGTTTTTTTGAACTGTGCGTGAAGGTGCGTTGTCATTGTGAAAAAGGATTTTTTTCTTCTGTAAACCAGGCCTTTTCCCATGAATTTTTACAACCAACTGTTTCAAAAAGTTACAGTAATAATCTGAGATTATTTTCTTACTAGTTTGGAGGTAATCCACGAACAAAATTCCATTTGCACCACAAAAAAACGCATGTTAAAACCTTCTTGGACGATTTCTGAACTCCGAGTTCACACCACTCCTTAGCCTCTTGCTTTGATTGAGGAGAATGGTGGTAGATCCAAGTCTCATCCATAGTGATGAAACGACACAAAAAATCGTTTTTATTTTTTTTGGAAAGTCGCATTCGAATCTGGTTTTATTCTATTTTTAAAAAATGCAACCGCCATTTTGCACACAACTTTTTGAAACCCAAAACTTCAGTCAAAATGTTGCTCGTACTGCCTAATGAGATGCCTAGGGCTTCTACTAAATCTCTCTCAGTCAATCGACGATCTTCCAAAACCATATCCTGTATTTGTGCTACGATTTCTGGTGTTGATGCACTTTTTGGATGCCCTTCACGTGGATCGTCTTCAAGAGATTTACGACCACTTTTAAATTAAGAAACCCATCTTTCTACTATGCTAATGGAAGGCGAAGAGTCCTTTTAACAATCGTTGATGATCTCGTTTTGGTGCTACACCTTCCAAAAATAAGAATTTTATCACTGCACGATATTCAGTTTTTTTCCATCGTAAAAAAATACTGTGACACGTCAACTTTGAACACCTGTAAATATACGAATGAGAAAATATAAAATGGCAAAACGTCACACATGTTCATAAAGAAGCAGTACAATTTTTAGAAAAATAAACGACAAACCTAAAGCGCCGTCTTATCAAACAATAAAACTTATTTAACAACTGGTATATGATAGATATAAACTTCATGTACAAAATATAAGACGATGTGCGATGTGCATAATATCAATGTAAGAAGGAAGAATATGATTGGTCTACCTAGATACCGCACAACTTTTTTTAGAAGATCTTTCACGTATAATATTTATCACTATTACAATTC
This sequence comes from Dermolepida albohirtum, assembly GCA_031893035.1. NCBI lineage: Eukaryota > Metazoa > Arthropoda > Insecta > Coleoptera > Scarabaeidae > Dermolepida > Dermolepida albohirtum. Next base: position 243,994 of record JAVIWB010001897.1, on the reverse strand, counting down.
CTTGGATGATCACTTCAAGTCCATAGGATTGGTGCCTTTCAGGCGTGCTATATTTAATTACCTATTTGATAAGCAGTCTTGTGTGTGATGTCTCTTTCCATTGTTAACTTATTCTTGTATGCTAGGGAATTTTTTATATTACTTTTAAAACCAACCGTTGTAGTGTATTTAGTTTAATCTATTTCATCTCAAAAGTTATATTTTAACACAAGTTGAGTCTACTACGTTTCTAAGTGTATTGAGTAGTATAGAAACGGGAATTCTACGCCAAAATCTCATGTATTCCTTTACGGACGTTTATTTTTCAATTCAAAGTAATTTACCTATTTGTACTGGTGGTAATCGATATAATTTGTTAGTTTCACTCTATACTTACTCACCGAGGCCATTTAAAATATCTAACTACGTAATGCATCAGTTAACGCAAAAGGACAGACATGAAGAAGAGCTATGAGAAGAAGGCGGGCCAGAGGAGTTAAACTGTTGAATGAGCTCCTGAACTGATAATAAACAGCTTTGAACAGATAAAGAACAGCTCCGAACTGATGTCGAACAAATAAAAAACAGCTCTGAATCCTATTCCTACACGTCCTCTCGCTTATATAACAATCAACGTGAAATTAGCTGTGACGGTTTAAATAGTCTCGCTGAGTAGAAACAGCGTGAAGTTAGCAAATCATATCGATAATAACCTGTATATATGGCTAAATTAACTTTTATAAGAAAATACAATGGAATTTTAATGTAGAATTCCCACACTTATACTCCCTCATTAATCTTTAAAACTAGCTACTGTAATATGTTTGGTTCCAACGATTTCATCTCAAGAATTCTCTTTTCAGTGTTTTTCTTCAAGGATTCTATGTTAATTGGTTTTTAAAATTATGTGTCAGTTTAACGAAAGGCCACATTAAGCTTATCGTAGACTCTAAACGCCAGACATCCTAGCCCCTCGTTCCAGGAATCTTCGTTCATTAAAACTTAACAAAATATGTATTCTTGAATTTCTTTTGTTATAATAAACAGGCAAAGACCAGAAGAATCCTACCTAATTATAGATAAATTAAATGTTCACCGAGATATGTCCATATGACAAAACGAAATTGTCTTCAAAATAAAAAATCTAGTTGAAATTTACGAATAATATTTAAAAGACTTTTTCCGATAAATTTTTATTATTTAATTATTCTCAGAGTAAAAAAATAGTAGCAAAATTATTGTCAATAAAAATTGGAAGAAAACTCGTAACACGCTTTCTGAACACACTTATACTTCAAAAACATTTAACCATTCTGGGAACAAATGCAGAAGGTAAACGATCATTTTCGGTATAAAAAATCATTTACGTTGTAATTTATATCATATAAAAGTTGTCATTTGTATATACTTCTTACAGAAAGCTTTAAATAACTGTTCACGGATGAAAGAACAAACTTTGTCGAAAAGTAGTTCTACCCTGATTGCCATTAAAGTATTTGATACATAGTCTAACAAACATTATAGCTTCTTTGTTATTTATTGATATAAAATATGGTTTATGTTTTAAAAAGTTACTATTATTTTACTGTTGCTTGTTAATACGAAATGTACAATTTTACTTTCCTATTTCCAATACATTTTGTAGACTTCAAAAATTCTCGCGAACCCTAGTCATTGTGCCCGAAATGTCAAATGGAAAAGAGGCACTGATTTAACAACCTGACACATGAATACTCCGTCAAATATCTCTACCATGATATTATTACACTTATTACATAAGCGACGTACACATCAAATTAAGTACTAGTATACAACTGCTTAAATTTATTTTAACAGACCAAAATTATAATTTTAATCACTTTTTACATCGTTTGTACAATGCAGAAACTTTTTGAAAAAAATCCCTTTTCTCCGCGTGAGACTCGGACCTGCGATCCCATGCTAACCAGGTATGGGTGTTCACCCTTAGATCACGAAGAACAATGATTTCGAATCTTTTAACGTGCCGTGAATTGCATTATGGAAACAGATGCTAAACGAAACCCACGGTAGGTTTTTAATTGCGTTCAATTATGCGCTTTTACAATGTGAAACTGAAAAATTCAAGATTAAATTTTTTTTATATTTTCGTATTTTCATTAAACACATTTAAACTACCACTAAAAAGTTATTAGATTTGTCACAACATTGTTTTAAAGTGAATTTGTTAAAAATCGATGAAGATAATACATCGTTATAATTTGGCATTCGGTCAGATCTTAGAAAGATTCTCCAATACCCTATTTACAGTCTTTGTATAACAAATCCTACACTGAAAGAATTGTTATTCATTAAAATCAAATATTTCCATTATATACAACGTGGCAAAAAAATGAATCACCTAGTAAGTACATATACATGTACTTTTAAACCAAATTTTGTGCAAATGTTTACTACGTTGTGAATAATAAATGAATAATAAATTTTCATTGAATCATTCGTATCCTTTATTCTGAAAATTTAATGACTTACTGCTCTACGTAAACGGATTCATTCTAATATTCCCCGGGATTGCTGGTAATAAGATGTTCTATAAAGTACTTCAGACATACCAACTCTTCGACCTCATATTCCAGGCATGTGTATAGGCGATACGTCTGGCGACCGCGAAAACTAGTTAAGAATATTGATGTTGGCCATTTGCAGGAATCGTAATGTGCAACATGAAAACGAGCATTGTCTTGCACTATTTAGCTCCTAAATACAGGGTAAAGCGAATAGTACCAGAACTACGTAAAATGTGTATACTTCTGAGTATCTAAATGCCTTTAAAGGAGCGCTGAGGAAATCCTACTTCCTATGCTAATTCCAGCCCAAACCATCAACCCTTTTGGTAAGTACAGCCTCACTTTCAACGAGAAAACTGAAAAACTGGCTTTCTCCTCTTTGATGTCGGACTCGTCTACTACCTTCGTGGATCCACAAATAAAAACGTTGTCTGAAGAAATGATATTGCTCCACACATCATCTCAATCTACCAAGACATTGCAGTTGACCACAATACGTAATTTGCACTCCATAAGTAAAGTTCAAAAATATTTTATGTTAAAATATCTAGAATCAGTGTGTCAATATTTGTCTTTTTATTAGTTCATCATCGTTTAGATCGTCAACAACATCGACCACTTTTCACTACTCTGCTACTGATGATGAAGAATGGTACTTTCATTTTAACATAAAAAAAGAGAAAAGAATAGCTTAGTCCAAAACAAAAAGTGACACCCCGGCCAAAAGCTGTTACAATTCCGCGTTAGCTGATGTTGTGCATCTGGTAAGACAAAGACAGCAAATAACAAAAGGTTTATTGCTTTTTTACTATATGTTTATTATTTTCAATACAGATATATTTGTACAAAATTTGGTCAAAAATAGTATTCCAACATGGCACGATAGCGAACTCCATTGACCGTAACATGGCGATCATTTTCATCGACGAAAAAATATAGTCCAATCACATCTCCGGCATGAAATCCACACTACACAGTCACTTTTGTGGTTGTAATGTAGTTTCTTGACGCACAAGTGCGTTTATTGCCGTCTAATGCTTCTTGAAAAGCCATTAAGCCAAAAACGAGCTAAAATTCGGGATTTTCTTCAAACTTTTGCAGAGCCCAATCGTAGAAGTTTCGGCGCTTCAAATGATCAAGAGGCTCTAGTTTTTGAGTTAATTTGATTTTGTAAGAATATAAGCCAAGATCTTTACGCAAAATTTATCACAATGTGGTTTGAGGGATTCCCAATTTGCCTGAACAGCGTGGAATCGACTCATTTAGCTCATTTTGATCTTAAGTACTTGCCGCTGCTATATTTTCGATACTTTGACCGGTGCATTGTCTCATTAGCACAGTAATATCCAATAGTGAATATTTCGACTCGAATTTATCAACTTTAGCACGCATAGTCTGTCTGGTGAGACGATTATTACCACCGAAAATTGGAGTAAGCCTTCTTAAAGTTGCGACCACTGACACAGAATTGCGTTAATAATTTATAATAATTTCCAAACGCTGCTCGTTCGTGAGCTTCACTATGATAAAACTGTTAACTCGGACTGGCGTTTTGATGTTGACAGATCATGAAAAAACGTTCATGGCTGTGTTTGTATTAAAAAACAAAATTGTTTTATATCCCTATTGGAAAACCCTTCATATGCTCATCAATTTCAAATTAATTCTTCTTTCTTTACAAAGATACTAAAAAAAGAATTTGTAAATGTATACGCCTAAAACACCCGTCTGATACTATTTCATCTCCTTTAAAACTATGCAGCACAGATAAGGGAAGTAAATATGCAATATCTATATGATATATACTTTAGGTTTATACATAATTGGAATAAATACGAGGATGGAAAGCGAGAATGGAAAAGAAAAACGAATTTTTTAAAAACAAAATAATTTTTATTTTTCAATATATTCTGCTAAAAGAGCAATACATTTATTCCAACGGTGCTCCAATGCCCCTATGCCATCTCTAAAATGCGATTCCGGAAGGCTTGCAAAATACTCATTTACGAAGATGATGAGCTCGTCGTTAGACGAAAATTTCTTTCCACCTAGTGCCGTTTTCAATTTTGGAAAAAGGTGGAAGTCGGAAGGGACTAGATCCGGCGAATAAGGCGCATGCGGTACTAATTGGAACTGCATCTCGTGGATTTTGGACATCGCAACTGTGCTGGTATGCGAGGGAGCGTTGACTTGGTGAAACAGAATCTTTTTCTTTGACATTTCTGGCCGTTTAGCACGAATATCAACATTTAATTTTTGTAGAAGTTCTGTATAATATTGTCCGTTTATTGTGCCACCTTTCTGAAGGTAATCACTGAGCAAAATGCCCTTTGAATCCCAAAAAATTGATGCCATCACCTTGTTTGCCGATATAGTGGTTTTTGCTTTCTTTAGAGGTGCAGAATCACATTCTAACAATTGTTTCGACTGTTGTTTAGTTTCGGGTGTACTATAGTGTATCCAAGTTTCATCGCAAGTAACAAATCGCCTACAAAAATCAACCGGATTCCACTTATAAAGGTCCAAACACTTATTGGAAATGTGTAAACGAGTGAACTTTTGATCAGTCGTAAGCAATCGCGGCACCCATCTTGCCGAAAGCTTGGAAAGGCCCAATTCTTTCGTTAAAATGTGGTGTACGCGTTCTGTTGAAATGTTTACCATGTCTGCTATCTCTCTCACTTTGAGTCGTCGATCTTGCGTAATAATATTATTGATTTTTATAATCATTTCCTTAGAAGTCACAATTTTGGGTGCTCCAGAGCGCGCTTCATCAACACAGCTTGTTCTACCACGTTTAAATTCATTTACCCATCTACTTATTGTGGCGGATGATGGAGCAGATTCACCTAATGTTTCCCGTAACCCTTCTTTTATTTCAGTAGCTTTCATACCCTTAATAACGAAGTATTTAATCAGCGCACGATACTCTGCTTTTTCCATTTTAACAAAATGACGTGTTGCTTCTTTTTCAATCAGCTGTCAAAAATAAACTAATCAACCGATTTATCTAAATGTCGGAATGTAAACATATAAATAGCCAACCTAAATTACAGTCCATTTGTTTTACCAATTAGAGTGCCACCTATGTGTCATTCTCACTACTTGTCAAACTATCCTCGTAGGCAACGAAAGAAGAATTACATTACAAATTAAAGGTTTTCCCATAAACAATATATTTTGTATTGTTTTCGTTAAATTTATACCTAATTATGTAGATATTCAAGCCATTTCGCATCATAATACAACAATCCTTGATAAATGTTTATCTGGCAACACAAAACGACAAAAATGTATAATTTACACAGAAAATTTAAAATAGAATAACGTTTTATGTAAATTTTGAATTCCTAACAAGATACATTACATTATGTCTTCTGTATATATGTATTTTATACATAGCATATATTGATTTTGTACCTTGTCCGAATAATAGTGAAAGTACCTCTAGGGTCTTTTCCAAACATTCCACTTTCTCTTAATTCATTTATATGTATGTGTGCTATGTGTCCAAAATGATAGGTATCGTAGGTATTATAAGACGAACCCTGTTTCACTGGCACAATATTTATTTTTTAGACACCCGTAGGAACAAATTAATTAAGTAAAGACCTTGAAAGAAAGATAACATTATATTTGTTTTTCTCTCAAGAATGTTTCGTGAAGAGAAATTTCAGTAATTTAATTTGTTAATCGAATACATTCTCATATTATGCCTGTAGAGGAGGTTCCCGGCTAGAATCTGTTAGTGCTGTTGCTGTCACGACATTTGATTTCTGACTACGCGAAGTAAGTTTATACACTTGAATAAAATAATATTAATATTTCATACAGACTGGCTATAAATACTCGGATAATCGTTAGGTAGGGTGATTTTATGATCAGTTCTGAGTCGATAATCCTAATACAAAAATGGTGTTTTCTCAATCTGCTTCTGAGCTTCCGGGTTGGAACCGCGTCACTTGTATATCTGCCAACGTTTCGCACCCATTTGTATAGGACATCTTCAGGGCTCAACTATTGTACCGAAACCAGTTTCAGTGCAGTGCAAATGGGTACGAAACGTCGGCAGATATACAAGTGACGCAGTTCCAACCCGGAAGCCCAGAAGCAGATATCATGGACCACAATCGCGGTAGTCTACGTACCAGATTATGGTGTTTTCTCATTAGTTATGCCATATGAATGGCTTAAAAGAAGTGTAGGTTTGGCAACATGGTATATAACCATCTATAAATCAGTAGGAATGATGTGACCAAACAGGAACTTTATTTAAATCTAATGAAAATAACAATAATAATGATAATTAACGTACATGCTGAAACTGGTAACCATTGGTTTGGGGTAATTAATTGTATTGTGAAGTTCGTTCTATTTATTACTCCCTGTTCATTAGCCGGAGGCGTCTCATGAACTGTTTCCTTCAAAAAACCCCAAACAAAGAAGTCAAAAGTATTCATGTCAGGTGACCTTGCAGACCATAATATTGGTCCATTTCGCTCGAACAAGCTATCTGGAAAACGTTCGTTCAACCATGCTCTTGTAATTCTTGTATTATAAGCTGGCATGTAATACATATTGCCTCTGACATTTAATGGAACATTATCGAATACTTCCTCCAACACATTTATGTGTTTATTTGCATTTAGTCTATTCAGAAGAAATATTGGTCCAATTTAAGGGTTTAAAATGCCTAGCCAAGCGAATAACTGAGATTTTCATCCGCCCAAAAATCGAAATTGTGACTATTGAAGTTAGTATATACAGCGTGTTTCAAAAAGACTTATTACAAAGTATTATTTTGTCCAAACCATCGATCGCTGCGCCTCGGCTCGGCTATTGGAGAAACGATTACATAATCTAGTTTATTTAGTAGCCGCTAGATGTCAGTTGTCTTCTGTTTTTCTTGGTAACCGTCATATGTTTAAAATGGCTACTCCGCAACAGAAATCATTTGTGTTCTCGAGTTTGCGAAGTGCAATTCCGTGATTACAGTGCAAAGACGTTTCAGGTTGAGCTACCAAATTGATCCTCCGAATGGGTGGAACATTCGCAGATGGTATCGACAGTTTGTAGATACAAGATGTGTATGTAAAGGAAAATGTCCTGGCCGCCTTCGTGTTTCTGAAGAAAATGTTGCACAAATTCAAACTGCTTTCCAACGTAATCCTTCAAAATCAACTCGTCGTACCAGTCGGTTGGTTATGAAGGCGTACAAGTTACAGTTGTTACAAGCTCTGCGTCCTGACTACACTTTCGTACAACGCATCGTGTTCAGTGATGAAGCGACTTTCCATATTAGTAGTCTGGTAAACAAACACAATGTTCGAATTTGGGGTCTACAAAACCCACATGCAGCCATTGAACATGTACAAGATTCACCTAAAATCAATGTGTTTAGTGCGATATCCCGATCATCTATTTACGGCCCATTCTTCTTTGACGCAAACACGGTTAACGGTCAGCATTATCTCGCTATGTTACAAAACTGGTTGTTTCCGAGGCTGCACGAAGGCAACTTCATTTTTCAACAAGACGGGGCACCCCCTCACTGGAGTCGCCAAGTGTGTGAATATCTGAATGAAATTCTACCGAACCGTTGGATTGGTAGTCAAGGAGCTGGCGACTTAGCATGTCTCAGCTGGGCTCCACGGTCACCGGGTTTGACACCCCGCAACTTCTTGTGGGGTTTCGATAAAGACAATGTTTATGTATCACCACTCCCGCAGAACCTGGAAGAGTTGAAGAACCGGATTCGTACTGCCATAATATCAGTAACGAAGAACATGCTTGCCCGAATATGAGAGGAATTTGAGTATCGATGTGATATTGTTCGTGTCGCTAATGGAGGTCATATTGAACATCTGTAATCTGAACTTGAGAGATTCGTAAATATGTGTGTAAAGTTTCATATTCGTATGCCTTAAAGTTTAATAAATATTTGCATTCGAAATACGTATATTCTTTTTGACACACCCTGTATTGTGAACACGCATTCGTCACTCCATAAAATATTTGAATCTTCTTGAATTTTGTTTAAAATTGTGTTGCTTGGCAAATTGTTATTTTCGTATAATCGTTCGACTTTTGTAACATGTCTTAAAAGGCTGCCTTTCGATAAGCACTGAAAGAACTGTTGTCTTACTTGAAATGTTCATTTCTTGGGCTATTTATCTAGTGGTACAAGTAGGATCCTGATTAATAATACCCAAAATTCCTTCTTCAACTTGAATCACACTACGATGTCTTGGTCTACTTGTATCACGTTGACTGTTAACAAATAATTATTTTTAAGTTATGGCGGGTTTACACTATGCATAGATTGGTGGCGCCAGTAACAATTGTCGCGCCAGTAAATTTAAGTTGCGTGTATAAACATCAACTGGCGTACAATTCAAAACTTTGACTTGTACGCCAGTTGATGTTTATACACGCAACTTAAATTTACTGGCGCGACAATTGTTACTGGCGCCACTAATCTATGCATAGTGTAAACCCGCCATTACTGACGTTATTCTGGGCCAAAGTCGCCATATTTATTTTAACGTAAAAAAGCAGTTAAATAAATATTTAATAAGGCGAAATATTATCATAAAACTATTAATTACAAACGTAGTGTTGCATAATTTTATGTGACAGTAAAAAATATAGTATTGCACAGAAAGTTTCAAAAAATTCGAAATATTTTTTGTCGCATATTTTCAAAATTGATGGTCTCGTGTGCCTTAATGACTGACAATACAACATTTCTATATTTAAATTATCGACTATACAGACTTGTTCATTCTAGAATTAGATATGCGCTGTCCACAAGTGGAAAGAGTGCAGTTAGGTTAAAGCGCGCGAGAAAGGAGGATAGAATATCCCTCACTGGCAGTTTCGTTTTCTCCCACTTTTGAATTGCAAACAACTTCCCCTACTTTCTCGCGTGTTACGCGTGAGAATGTCTGAAATCAGTCTTCACCAGCGACATGATGTGTGTAGGTCGGGGCTGTAAATCATTATGCATTGACAATACGTACCTACATTTTTGAATTGTATAAATTATTTGATGCATTTTATTTGAATCTTTTAATAAAATGCAACATGGCTATTTTCTTGAAATGTTTTGCCGTTTGGCGTGAAACTAATAAAATATTCTTGAAATAAATTAAATAGAAAATTCTAAAAATTAAAAAGATTTTCAAACATGGCTATTTTCTTGAAATGTTTTGCCGTTTGGCGTGAAACTAATAAAATATTCTTGAAATAAATGAAATAGAAAATTCTAAAAATTAAAAAGATTTTCAAACATGGCTATTTTCTTGAAATGTTTTGCCGTTTGGCGTGAAACTAATAAAATATTCTTGAAATAAATGAAATAGAAAATTCTAAAAATTAAAAAGATTTTCAAACAATGAAAAAATTAAAAGAAACTTTTAAAAATCCTAGTGTAGAATACGACGAACTGTTAGAGGTTTTACGTCAACTACTTCAGATATTTGTTTACTAGAATAAGAAGGTTCGATTTCAACAATACTGCACACCTCGATTTCCCTCTGTTCTCGTTCTTCAGGAGGTAACTGACGAATTCTAGCTTGATCTTCGTCAAATAAGTGAATACAGTAGGGGAAGTTGTTTGCAATACAAAAGTGGGAGAAAACGAAACTGCCAGTGAGAGATATTCTATCCTCCTTTCTCGCGCGCTTTAACCTAACTGCACTCTTTCCACTTGTGGACAGCGCATATCTAATTCTAGAATGAACAAGTCTGTATAATGTGCAAAATGCTTAATTAAAAAAAGAAAGTGAACAAATTTTCTTACGAGGTAAAAACATCTTAAAAAATTATTATTTTATAGTTTATAGAACATTTTTTTGGAAATCACATAACCAACTAAACACATATTTTGAGATATAATCAACTATGACACTGTGGAAGAGAAAAATTACATAGTGCGTCAAATGATTACAGCACAATAGAAATACTGTGCTGTAAAAGGTGTACAACTTGATATTCGTATATTAATTTTTTTTTATTTAAAATTTGTGGGTTGGACACGAATTCACTTAATCATCTAGGCCTAGCATCCAGCTTCACGCAACATAAATAAAGTGATTAATTTTGAAACAAGACACGTTAAGATTTATTGAAAATCAAATTCAAATTTTTAACAAGTTTTTAAACGTATTATAAGTGCAAATTGTTCATAAACGAAGCATGAATGTTCATTAAAAATAGCAATTACGTTATCTTTCATAAATACAAAACGTAACAAAAAAAATTTAATATATAAAGAAAAGCCTAAACCTTTTTTACTAGTATGCATATAAAAAAGTGTGTGTGTGTGTGTGTAAAAAAACAGTATCATTTCTTATATATAGGGATGCGTAAAAATATAATCCGTTTGAATATTCATTGTTTTCCTAAAATATGTTTTATGAAACTAGACGAAACTTTAATTTTCCTCAAGTAAGACTTTCTGAATATTAAAGTTTTAGGTTTCATACGCTTGAAATGAATTATATACACATATATATACACTACCGTTCATAAGTATTTGGGCACCCATAAATTTAGAAGAAATGATTAAAAGCACTAGTGAAAAAATGAAAATATATTTATTACATGTACATACATAACTAATTACAGTATCTGGCAGTAGAATTACATATTATATTTAAATTTTCGATTCATCTATGTGACCTCCTGTGTTTTTTATAATGGCAGCACATAATCGCGGCATTCTTGCAATTAGTTTTGCTAATGTATCCGGTGTTATGCGGACCCAAACCTCCTGCAGTTTCCTCCACAAATCAGCCTCCGATGTTGGTACTGCTTTCCGGACCTCCCGATCAAGTTCCTCCCACAATAACTCTATTGGATTTAGATCGGGGCTTTGGGGAGGCCATTTCATAACTTCGATGGATCCTTCCGCTTCCAAGAGTTGCAAATAGTCTTTGCATATTTTGGATGTGTGCTTTGGGTCATTATCCTGCTGGAATACAAAATTCCTACCCAAAAGTCTTAATCCTGAAGCAATAGCGTTGGTCTCCAAAATGTTTCGATACTGCTCTTTCCTTAGTATTCCCTCAATTTTCACAATATCACCCACGACCGTACCACCAAAACAACCCCAGATCATCACGGAACCACCGCCATATTTAACCGTAGGCACAATACATTGCTCTGCCGCACTCTCACCTGTAGATTTCCGAACGAAAACACGTCTTCTGGACCCGAAAATTTCGAACTTTGACTCATCGGTCCACAAGACTTTACTCCACTGTTCAACTGTCCAATGTTGGTGTTCACGAGCCCAGTTTAAGCGTTTCCGCTTATTCTGTTTGCGCAATAACGGTTTTTTTCATTGCAATTCGTCCGTACAAACCTGCTTTGTACAAGCGACGTTTGACAGTTGTTACGCTTATTGACTTTGGACGGTCTGCATTGATTTCTGCAGCGATTTCTGGGGCTGTTTTCCGTCGATTTCTTTTGCTTGTGATCACTATTCACTATTGCGTGATTTATTGAGAACACTGCCACTTTCTCGGTATTTTTTGACGACATAGTCTACGGAAGTATTATTTAATTTTAATTGTTTCGCAATTTGCCGGTTGCTTTTGCCATCTTGATGGTGCGCAATTATAAGAGAACGCGTTTCAATGTCCATCTCTTTTCTTTTTGGCATATTTAACGATCTTAACAACACTACTAGCACAGGAATATCTCACAACGAATACAGAAACGTAACTGAGGGCAATTTCAAAAATATAACATGAAACTCGCCCGAGGTCATTAAAACATCATTACTAAACTTATCCTTCAGTATCCTTCACAGAAAGACAATTACAAGAACTTGGAGAAACTTTTATTGCGCTAATCCCCAGGTAGTCCCAATAACAAATTTTGGTTTATTGCAGGTAATAAAGTAATACATAATGTTACTTATGCAGGGTTTCTGTAGATTTAATACTTTCCTTATACCTATCCAATATTACAAGAATGAATTTCCTAGAAGCTATGCTGTTCAAATAATTTTATAAAATATGGGTGCCCAAATACTTATGAACGGTAGTGTATATATATATATATATATATATATATATATACACACACACACTACAGGCCATAAGTGAGGGATCAGTAGATGAAATTTGAAAAAACATGCACGCTTAGTGAAACAAAACGTATATTTCTACAAAACTATATCTACGAGACAAATGAACAGTTTTCCTTATGAAATAAAATAATTTCAACATATTCTGTAGAATTTCTTATCATATTCGACTTTCGTCGATGTATCCACCTCTGCGCTTAATGATTTCTTTACAAATATTAGGCAACCGCGATACAAGTTTCTGGAGCGTATCCATTGGTAAATTATTCCACACCCCTGTAAGTTGCTCCCAAAGCTGTTTCTGCGATTGTGGACAGCTTTCTCTCACGTTTCTATCTAATTCATCCCACAGTAATTCGATAGAGTTGAGATCGGGTGATTGTGGTGGCCAAATCATATTTATCAGCACCCCTTCCTCCTTTTTTTGATTCACATAGTTTTTATAAAGTCGGGAAGTGTGTTTGGGATCATTATCTTGTTCTAGATGAAAACCTTCACCAATTAAGCTTAATCCAAACGGAATTGCATGTTCCTCCAAAATCTTCAGATACCCCTCTTTTTTTAAAATGCCTTCAATGCGGTACAAATCTCCGACACCATCAAAGGAAAAGGATCCCCAAACAAGCACAGAACCTCCCCCGTGTTTAACAGTTGGCACTACACACTCGGATAACATCCTTTCACCCACTTATCTTCGAACGAAAACTCGTCGATTACTACCAAACACTTGGAACTTTGACTCATCTGTCCATAACACCTGCTTCCACATTTCCATGTCCCAGTGTTGATGGTCCTGGGCCCATTGTAACCGTTTTTTACAATTTCATGGATTCAGTAATGGTTTTCGAGCTGCAATACGCCCATGTAGTCCCACCTTTGTCAAACGTCGTTTTACAGTAGTCAGTGACACCGGCTTTCGACGGCCTTCATTCAGCTCTGCTCGAAGCTGAGGAGCTGTGAGGCGCCTATTTCGTTTTGATAGTATTTTTAGGCACAAATCCTCTTGTCTGGTAGTTACTCTTGGCCTTCCGCAACGTTTTATTGGTTGTAATGATCCACTTTGTGAATATCGTTTCACTGTTCCTTGTGATAAGATAAATTTAACTTTTGGGCTGTTTGCCGCAATGAAAATTTTTCACCATGTAGCGTTATTATATATATATATATATATATATATATATATAATAATATATTATTCCTTTCTTTTCGGCAAATACTCGTATTGCAACTTACTCGGACAAATGCTGCACGAAAACTAATTTTTAAATTGCTAAATAGTTTACTATGGATTTACAATATTTTTCAGAAACAAATATATTTATCTAATTTATTATAATAATCCGAATAATCCTCAGAATTACATTTACAACTGTTATTTCAATTATTCTCACCAAAATAGGTAAAAGTCTAAGGGATGTGTCTAAAATACAAGTGTTTTGTTATTTATGATAAGTGATCCCTCACTTATGGCCATTGAAGCATTGAAGAGGTAACTCTGCTAACACTCTCAGGGCCAGCACGAATAGTTTCTGTGGCTTACATAATTCTAGCAACAAATTGTTCTGTTTTCAAGTTGTTCTGCATAAACCAAAATTTTCAGCCTTCCCCAGGAGATTTAAGTCTGATGACTTTGGCAGACAAGCAGCTTCTGAATTTCATCCAATTCACCGGTTCATATAATTTGACTAAGAAAATCTGTGGCTTGTTTACCAACGTGCGGACGTGCGCCATCGTACTGTATCCACATTCGTCATTTTCATTAAGAAGCGTCATCAAGTAATATTGTAAGGTCAGTTTCCAGGAAACGTAAATAAATAACTGCCCTGAGACGTTCTTCGACTAATAAACAAACTAACGAGACGGTCTTCAACAATACCACATCAAACATTTATCGACAATCTATCCCAAAACTTAATCGAAAACAGACATTCGTATTTTTCGAGTCTCTATCAAAATAATTGAATGGTTTGAACGAATCAATCATATACAGACGACCAGAACTCGTTAATCTTAAAGAAATGGTATTTCATCAGACAATACGAGTCCACATACAAGTTTGACTGTCCGTCAAAAATTACTGGACTTTGCCCGGAATCTACTGTCACATCCACCACATTCGCCGGACTTTACGCTTTGAAACTTCCACTTGTTTCTCTCTCTTCAAAACCCCTTCGTAGTGTAACGTTTGATGCTGATGACGCTATGAACCAACACCTTATAAAGTTTTTCACCGGCAAAAGTAATTATGAAGCTCACCAAAAGATGGCAAAAGATTATCCAAGCAAAAGGGTAATATATAATTGATTGATCTCTTTTTGTATTCAAAAGTGGCCTAATAAAGAACATGAAAAAAAGAGAAAATACTCCTTGAGTCTTCCGACATCTCAATAAATTATTATTATTTTGTTAATATCATTAATATTTAATGAAATTTCGATACTGTAATTGCAATATTTTCACTGTATACTATACGTAGATTATAATATAATAATGAGAAAAAATGTAAATTACGAAATTAAAAAAGCATTTAAGCTAATAATTTTCAACATTAAATCTGCGCATCAGTATAACTTTGGTTACTTTATTTCGCGGAAGGGAATAAATAACTTTATGGTTAATAGTCCGTTAACTATCCCGCAATGCTCAGTTTACTTAGTTGTATTTTACAGGTTGTTAGCGTTAGTTTGTTCCAGCACAACACACCAAAGCTTATATATATATATATATATATATATATATATATATATATATATATATATACATACATACATATATACTCCTTTAATTTCTTTCTTCACTACTCATTTATGTATTTTAAATATTTAAAGTTAAACAAATAAAGACTTTTCACAACAATAATGTGAGGAATGCTTCTTGAGTTTTTGTTTAAATATTTGTTCTTTTTAAGTTTGTAAAAACAGCAAAAGTAGTAATAGCCTTTGCATATAATTAAATGCAATTAAAAACCTACCTATGGGTTTAATTTAATATACTTATGATTCCATAATGTAATTTATGGCACTCGAATTCACCGTTTTCTGTGGTCTAAGGGTGAAGACACATGCCCGATTATCATGCAATTACGGGTTCGAATTTCGGACGGTGAACAGAAATTTTTTTCAAAAAAAATTCTGCATTTTATATATATGTATATATGAATTCTTTAGTAATTTTTATTTTCAAAGTTATCAAAATGTCATTTTCAGGGTTTATTAATTATTCAAATAGGTTTTATTAGTTAATTTGATCGTTTTTATTTAAATATATTATTAATAATATTAATGATTTGTAATTAATTTATACCATGATTAAGGTTATGGTGACGCTGTTAAGAAGTTGATTAAAATAACAAGCGGTTATTTTACTCTATGTAAAATTTTTATCTTAATTATATAGTAGTTGTTTTTTCTAGGAACAAATCCTCTTTGAACAACTAAACCCGTTTGCAATCGAAAATTTGAAATACATTTAAGTACAGACGGCTTGTATTCAAAATTTAATGATAAGCAAGGTGGTTCTAATTCAATTGCCGGATGGTTACTCTCCGCCTACGTGAGAATCGGCCTAACGCCAATTATTTTCTTGAACCATCTAGAATATTTTCTTCCGTACCCCTTTACCCTTGACCAGGCATTTGGCGTTTACTGCATGTGACAGGCTTCATTAAGTATTGAACTTCCAAATTGAGTAGTCGTATAATCCCCCAAGTAGGGACTCCTTAGAAGGATAGAAATAGGCAACACTGTATTTAAACTATTTTAGATGAATGTAATCATCCGGCCATTAGCGATCCTAGAAAATATTCCCCCTTGGAAAATGTCATAAAACCCGCCCACTAATAAAGTATGACTGCAGTATGTCTTTCGTTAGCGTTATCTGTATGTACATGTTCTGATTGAGATGTGTTCTTTTAGGATTTCTTTCTTTTTTTCTTTCTTCACTTTCTTTTTGGTGCCCTGTGTTACCGTATTCGTTTATATCGTCTTGTCGGCTTCTCCGCCTATGCGTAAACCAAGGTCTGCTTAGCAACGACAACAAAGTCAGGTCGATACAATTATTACTTAGCTCCCAATATTTTTTATAACACTGAATTAATAATTAAAACACATAACGTTGGTAATGTACAGATAATAGTTTTTCTTTTCTTTTACACATAAAGTTAATAATATTCCCTTAGTAATTTTGTTTGAGACATTCATTTATACCGGAAGATTGCAATATACAATATGCAATCTCTCCGAAGCATTTCTTCATTAGTATATAATGTTACACATCATTTGTACCGAAATTTAAGTAACACATTTAAGACTGTATGATTTCTGTAAACTACACACACACACACACACACACACACACACACACACACACACACACACACACACACACACACACACACACACACACACACGCGCGCGCGCGCGCGCGCGCGCGCGCGCGCGCGCGCGCGCGCGCGCGCGCGCGCGCGCGCGCGCGCGCGCGCGCGCGCGCGCGCGCGCGCGCGCGCGCGCGCGCGCGCGCGCGCGCGCGCGCGCGCGCGCGCGCGCGCGCGCGCGCGCGCGCGCGCGCGCGCGCGCGCGCGCGCGCGCGCGCGCGCGCGCGCGCGCGCGCGCGCGCGCGCGCGCGCGCGCGCGCGCGCGCGCGCGCGCGCGCGCGCGCGCGCGCGCGCGCGCGCGCGCGCGCGCGCGCGCGCGCGCGCGCGCGCGCGCGCGCGCGCGCGCGCGCGCGCGCGCGCGCGCGCGCGCGCGCGCGCGCGCGCGCGCGCGCGCGCGCGCGCGCGCGCGCGCGCGCGCGCGCGCGCGCGCGCGCGCGCGCGCGCGCGCGCGCGCGCGCGCGCGCGCGCGCGCGCGCGCGCGCGCGCGCGCGCGCGCGCACACACACACACACACACACACACACACACACACACACACACACACACACACACACACACACACACACACACACACACACACACACACACACACACACACACACACACGCGCGCGCGCGCGCGCGCGCGCGCGCGCGCGCGCGCGCGCGCCACACACACACACACACATACACACACACACACACACACACACACACACACACACACACACACACACACACACACACACACACACACACACACACACACACACATATACAAGGGTAGTCGTTTATATTTCGAGAATAGCAAACAAAAAAAATTATTATATCGAAAATAGTTTTATTACTTTTCAAAATATTCTCCTTGAAAATCAGTGCACTTTTGCATTCGTTTGAACCAATCCGAAAAGCATTGCTGCCACTGTGAAGGCGCTATCTCCAAACTATGAGATTTGAATGCCTCAGCTACCTCTTCCGGCGTAGAAAACCGTTGGCCACGAAGTTTATTCTTCACGTGTAGGAACAAAAAGAAATCACAAGGTACTAGATCAGGGCTGTATAGCGGATGGCTCATCAATTCAATGTTTTGCCCAGTCAAATATTCAATTGATTGAACCGACTTGTGAGAGCTCGCATTGTCATGGTGGAGAATGATCTGTCGTTTTCGGTTTGTTTTCCTTTTTTCGTCAAAAACTTTTGGCAAACAAATAATTGTGCACCATTCGAAATTGACCGTTCTACAACTCTCTAAAGGCACGGTTGCAACGTGACCGGTTTTTCCGAAAAAACAAGCGACCATTTGTTTTGATGTGCTTCGAGCACCAACTACTGTTGGTTTTGGCTCACACAGCCGACTCCTATTTTCTATCTGGCTCATACGTATAAATCCAAGATTCATCACCTGTGATGACTTTATAAATGTTCTTTGTAACACCACCACTGTATTTTTTGTGCATTTCTTGGCACCAATCGACGCGAGTACTTTTTTGAGCGGTTGTCAAATTATGTGGTACCCGACGTGAACATAGCTTCTTAACGACTAAATGTTCATGCAGGATCTTATGCACGCTAAAGTTACTAACACCTAGAGATGCCTCGATCTCACTGTATGTCACATGACGATCTTACATTATCAATTCAGACACTGTATTAATGTTTTCCGACACAACAATATTTGTGGGACGACCTTCACGAAATTCATCGTCCAAAGAACGCCGTCCATGTTTGAATTCACTATAGCAACGATATACTGTAGTTTTCGATGGTGCTTCATCATCATATAAAGAATTCAGCTCGTCGATGCATTCTCGTTGAGATAATCTACGCCGAAAGTTATGAAAAATAATTGCACGAAAATGTTCACGTGTTAATTCCATTTTATCGCCGACATAAAATTTTCAAGTTACTGTCAACAAGAAATAGCGACCGAATAATAAAACTGTGTTGCCAATTCCCGAAATGTAAACGGCTACCCTCGTATGTATGTATATACATATATATATATATACATTGTGTATCAGCCAAATGGAATAAATTCGATAATAATTAAATGGAAGGGTGTTCGAAAAAACGTTCGGACACGTCGATTGGGATTTTTAGTTGCATATTTTTTTAAATAAAAAGTTTATATACAGGGTGTGTCATGTAAAAGTGGTCAATACCAACTTTCTTATTTTAAATGCAACACCCTGTCAAATATTAAATTTTTGGATTTTTTAGAAAATTCCAGACATATTTCATGTACAATGTCCTACACCTATCTTCGACTGTTTCGGAAATATTAAATGTTTTCAGATTAATAATTTTGTTTACAATTAAAATAAGATTTTCACATAATAGTTTGTTTACCGAACTATTAAGTGAAAATCTTTAATTGTACTTGTAGTTCGTTTTAAAATACCTTGCCTCAGCAAAGTGTTGTCAGTGTCATAACTGTTTGAATTTCGTTAACTACATTTCAGCAAAATGGTTCATTTAACAGAAATGCACAAAATAACAATTCTGCAAATGATTGGTTATGGAGATAACACACGGACACAAATGGAAGTTGCTCACTTATTTCATGAGAAATTTCCAAATTTGCCGCCTATATCCCAAGGAACAATTAGTAAAATAGAAAAGCAGTTTCGCGAGTTTGGACATGTAAGGCAAATAAAAAAAGCAGCTGCGAATGCAGTAAGTAATGATACCAAACTGGATATTGTGCTTGAGTTTGAAGAAAACCCGCATACTTCTAGTAGACAAGCAGCGTCAATGTTCGATGTTTGCCATTCATCGATTACTCGCACATTAAAAGAAAATAAAATGCATCCCTATAAAATTATACCAACTCAGGAGCTCATGGAAGATGACTTTGAAAGGAGAACGTATTTTTGTGAACAAATGATGACAATGTTAGATAATAATGTGATCCAATTAGAACATATTTTATTTTCTGATGAGTGTACCTTTACGCTTCACGGTCATGCTAATCGTCAAAATTACCGCTATTGGTCCAGGGAAAATCCTCACTAGATGAGGGAAGAACATACGCAATACCCTGAGAAGGTTAATGTTTGGACAGGAATTGTTGGAGATCATATCGTAGGTCCTTTTTTCATTGATGGAAATTTGAATGGCGACAATTATTTAGCATTGCTTCAAAATAATCTCGTGCCAGCTTTGACAAACTTATTTCCTGATCTAGCAAACCCACAAGTTCCAGCAAATACGATGTGGTTCCAGCAAGATGGAGCACCACCCCATTACCAAATCAATGTCCGGCAGTACCTCAACCAAATATTCCCGAATCGGTGGATAGGTAGGCGAGGATCGAGGAATAGCCAGCATGATCCCCTGATCTAACGCCATTAGACTTCTTCTTATGGGGATATGTTAAGAGTATAGTATACAAAACTAAACCCCTCGACTTAGCTGACTTAAGAAGACGAATAATAGTTGCGATTAGATCGGTCACACCTGAGATGTTGACCAACGTTAGAAAAAATTTCTATTTAAGATTAGGATGTTGTCAAGACGTTTGCGGCGAACATTTTGAACATCTCCTATAGTGACATTAATGTTTTTCTCGTTATTTTTTACATTATCAAAAATTTTGCAAATTAATCTGAAAACATTTAATATTTCCGAAACAGTCGAAGATAGGTATAGGACATTGTACATGAAATATGTCTGGAATTTTCTAAAGAATCCAAAAATTTAATATTTGACAGAGTGTTGCATTTAAAATAAGAAAGTTGGTATTGATCACTTTTACATGACACACCCTGTATATAAACTTTTTATTTAAAAAAATACGCAACTAAAAATCCCAATCGACGTGTCCGAGCGTTTTTTCGAACACCCTCCATTTAATTATTATCGTATTTATTCCATTTGGCTGATACACACTGTATATATATATATACACTGCAGGCCATAAGTTTGGAATCACTTGCCTAAGTTAGGAATCACTTCTGAATATAATGAAAATATTGTAGTGGCTTTAACAAACATTGTAAAAATAAAACAATATTAATATACCAAAACGTTTTATTATAAAATAAGCAGGAAAAAAAGCAAATTTTATTTATTTACATCCACTTATTTTTATTATCAATTAAACGGACTTTTCATTGAAATACCCTCCTTTTGCTTTAATGACGGCAGCACACAATCGCGGTAAACGAGACACTAATTTTGTAAGGGTTTCATTGGGTATATTTGCCCAAGAATCTTGTATAACTTGCCACATGTGAGCCTGGGACGTCGGACACTTTTCACGCA
This sequence comes from Dermolepida albohirtum, assembly GCA_031893035.1. NCBI lineage: Eukaryota > Metazoa > Arthropoda > Insecta > Coleoptera > Scarabaeidae > Dermolepida > Dermolepida albohirtum. The sequence goes on along the minus strand of JAVIWB010001897.1, from coordinate 222,754 downwards.
CTTTTCTATCCAATTCTTCCCACAACAGCTCTATTGGATTGAGGTCTGGCGATTGTGCCGGCCAAACCATGTTTTGTAAAACACCGTCAGCTTCCTGTTGTTGGAGATATCCTCTACATAAATGAGAAGAATGTTTTGGGTCGTTGTCTTGCATGAATATAAAGATTTCTCCAAGTAATTTCAGACCGGAGGGCACAGCGTTGTGTTCGAGAATCTGTCTGTAACCCTCCTTTTTCAAAACTCCGTCGATTTTCACCAGATCTCCTACACCAGCCGAAGAAAAACATCCCCAAACCATTACAGAACCGCCACCATGTTTTACCGTGGGCACTACACATTGCGGTAACATTTTTTCCGTAGCAGTTCTTCTTACAAATATCCGACGTCTGGAACCGTAGACCTCGTACTTTAATTCGTCGGTCCATAGTACTTTTTCCCACTGTTCTATTGTCCAATCTTTGTGTAACTTAGCCCATTGTAGCCTTTTTATTTTATTTTGCGGACGTAGAAACGGTTTGCGAGCTGCTACACGTCCCATCAGTCCAGCCGCTCTGAGTCGCCTTTTTACTGTGGTTAAAGAGATCCGAGTTTCACGCTCCCTGTTAAACTCACCGCGGATTTGCGAGGCCGTTAATCTTCTATCTCTTTTCGACGTCAATATAATTGTCTGATCTTCTGCAGGAGTTGTAATTTTTGGTCTTCCTGATCGTTTTCTGTCCGTATACCCTCCAGTAGACTGGTATCTTTTAATTGTATTTTGTACACCTTTGTACGATATCTTCATTCTTTTCGCGATATCCCGTATAGAATCTCCCCGATTATGATGACTAATAATTTCTACACGTTTTTCTAGCGATATCTGCTTTCTCTTCGCCATAATCAAACGATGTTTACTGATTCTACACACTTTTATGTGTCTACACACTTTAAATGATACGAAGCAACTAAAATATTCTCATTACTTCAAAATGTATAAATACTTATAAATATAAAAACTAAATGTAATTACAAAAGGTTTATGCGGAAGGGTCTGCAATAAAATTTGTTCATTCCAGGTAATCGTTCATTATGCAGAAATATTACCTGCTCGAATAAATAATACCGCACGCAGAGTTTCCTTAATCTCTGGTTATTTTCCAACTATTAATACATTTAAAACTACATCTTTTATGTAAAGCTTTATAATGTACTTAAGAATAATCCTTTGCACTTATATCAAAGTAATACGAACGCAACATAGATAAATTTTAATTTTTATGAATTTACTGGAACTGATTCCAAACTTATGGCCTGCAGTGTATATATATATATATACCAATTTGTTGTATGAAGCACTTAGCTTATCCGAATATCGTCACGCATGTGAAGTTTTTTTTTTCAATAAACGTTGCACATTACATTATTACATCCATAGTGTTTTTGCAGTATCAACCAATTAAGAACCTGTGCTGCTAAAGCAGTGTAGTATACTGTATATAATACATCAACCGCAGAAACAACAGTCTTTGATTTTAATTAATTTAATTAATTTTAATTTAAAAATTAGCTCCACTAAATTGAAAGCCTATAAAAAATGTGGATCACTAACACAAAACGAATAAAATTTCTAATAATCAAAATGAACGCATTACACCGTAACTCGTTAAAATATTCACAATTAAAAATTTCTTTGATGAAGCATATATTACGAAATTTTTTATTAATTTATAATTTATTCATAGTTCTTTTAGACAACAGTGATAATATACTATTTTTTAGCAGATTTAGATTTTCTTTTTTCTAGTTCTATAATTATTTCAAAAATAATTTATCGTTTGTCCTAATTATGTAATAATTTGATACGCATTGCAGCAAAATTATCGCGGGTTTCTTCATTAAGGAAATACTTTAGTCCAGTTTCAATGAAACTATTTTACTGTATTCTTTTATATCAAGAACTATTTTGCGTATATTTGATTTTTTTTCGATTCGTCCTTCCATATTTAAAAATATTTCAAGACAAGGAAAAAACAACCGAATGAGAATCAAAAAAAGTTAGCTCTGCAGTTACATATATCTTATATGATTTATGATGTGCGTTTTATGTCACTACATGAGTGTACCCTCGGTAACCATACATATAAAAACTGAAATACACCAGAGAAATATCACGAACAGTTCTTCTTCAAGATTTTGTTTTATTCGGCTGTGATGGTAATAACATACTGAGGTCCACTTTATCCACATTATTTGTTATTAAATAATTTAAATATTGTTAAAATTATTCCAATAAATAATATGTGTTCAAAATATATACCAATACAGTACAAAAAGGGTTCTGCTAAAATATCGTGCCTTATTAAGAACAGTCCTCGCGTAAGGTTTATTAGCGTCCTACAACTTATCTCCTTAATGAGAATATTGTCGAACTTGCATGCAAGTGACAGTAACAAAACCCGAAAATACAATAAGGAACATACTAAGCTTTCTACAGAAGTCAGAGATGGGTTGCTGGATAACATTACCATGCATTAGTGAAAATTCGTTTATTTTTGCAAAAGCTGAGCTAAAAGTTCTGAAAATTATAGGGTGTTGTAAATCTACTAAACACCCTTTCTTTATTCTTCTTCTTGATCGTCTTACACCCATTGCGGGCCATGAGCCTTCTTTAATTTTGTATATTTATCCCAATGTTCTACCTCCTATTTGACAATTCCTCCTTATCTAACCTCTCTGAATCCGTAAAAGAGATGGTTTACCCTTAGTTACAAGAAACGAGAGAAAGAAAAGCTCACTTTGACAGGGTCGCTTCCTCGAAATAACCCCAACGTCTACGAGGGTAACCGTTTATATTTCGAGAACTGGCAACATTTTTATTATTGCCTCCGATCTGATGATTGTATCGTGAAGTTTGTAATTTCTGACAATATATTTACCTTGACAGTTTTATTATCTGGTCGCTATTTCTATTGTTGAGAGTTGAAACTTTTATGCCAGCCAAAAAAATGGAATTAACTCGCGAACATTTTCGTGCAATTATTTTTCATAACTCTCGGCGTAGATTATCTTAACAAGAATGCATCGACGAGCTGAATTCTTTATATGGATGAACCACCATCGAAAACTACAGTATATCGTTGGTATAGTGAATTCAAACTTGAACGGCATTCTTTGAACGATGAATTTCGTGAAGGTCGTCCCACAAATGTTGTGTCGGAAAACATTAATGCAGTGTTTGAATAGATAATGCAAGCCCATCAGGTAACATACCATGAGATCGAGGCATCTCTAGGTATTAGTAATACCAGCGTTCATAAGATCCTGCACAAACATTAACACGTTGGGTACCATATAATTCGACAACCGCTCAAAAAAGGACTCGCGTCGTTTGGTGCCAAAAAATGCACAAAAAATACAATGGCGGTGCTTCGAAGAACATTTATAAAGTCTTCACAGGTGATGAATCTTGGATCTATACGTATGAGCGCGATAGGAAACAGCAGTCGACTATGTGGGTATTCCAAGATGAGCCAAGTTGTTCGCGCTCGAAGCACATCAAAACAAATGGTCGCCTATTTTTTCGGAAAAACCGTTTACGTTGTATCCGTGCCTTTAGAGAGTTGTAGAACGGTCAGTTCCAAATGGTACACAATTATTTATTTGCCAAAAGTTTTTGAAGAAATAAGGAAAACAATCCGAAAACGACAGATCACTCTCCGCGAATCCTCACGGGTCGGTTCAAACAATTGAATATTTGACCGGGCAAAACATGGAATTGATGAGCCATCCGTCGTAGAGCCCTGATCTAGCACCCTGTGATTTCTTTTTGTTCCCACACGTGAAAAATAAACTTCGTGGTCAACGGTTTTCAACGCCGGAAGATGCAGTTGAGGCATTTAATACTCATATTTTGGAGATACCGCCTTCACAGTGGCAGCAATGCTTTTCGGATTGGTTTCAACCAATGCTAAAGTGAATAGATTTTTCAAGGACAATATTTTGAAAAGCAATAAAACTATTTTCGATAATAATATATTTTTTTTTGTTTGCTATTCCCGAAATATAAACGACTATCCTCGTAGTACGGATTTAATATTGCTTTCGATTTGATCACGCACAAACAGCACATTATTTTGTAATGTTGATCAATATGTTTTTTTTATGATTTGGATTTGTATATACTTTAGAATTAATGACGTTCTTTTTTAGCAAGTAAAGCAATTAATAAATTACAACCATTTACCATAAAAAGTAATAGTATATTACGTTACGAGAGCTGTAAGTGGTATTCTATGTACTAATGGAAAAAGTAATGCGAGTGCGTAACTCCACAAGTACACAACTGCTTTACAACCCGAGTCATATACTATCATATATCTTTTCTACGACTATATTATAGTATCAGACCAAAAGTAAAAAAGAAAAGTTATAAAAAACTAAATTTTATTATTTCTGAAAATAATTAATAGTGAAATTTTAACAATTTTCAATGATATTATAAGTGGAACCTTTCTTGGAGTTTTCTAATATATTAATGGCGTTGTCGAAGATATTGATGGTATTGCTATAAAGTCTTTATGATATTTGTATTTTCATTACAAATACTTTTATAACATCTTAAGCAAGTATTCCAAGTTAGGAGCATCTTCGATAAACTTGTTTATTTCCATAGTTCCTAAAACTTTTGATTTTTTGCTTTGAAATCCGTCTGATCGTCGTTCGAAATATGTTTTAATTCTAAGTATTCTGCTATCTTGTCGTTATTTTTAATAGGTATTAACTACGAAGCATTGAATATATTGCGCACAAAGGTGACGACTTGCGTTTCGTGGCTATGTATCCAAAGTATGCAATTAAGGCATTTTCCGAAAACGAATTCTCATAATTTTCCTTACGCCAATTTTTTATACATCATTTGGTATCTTTCTTTGGATTTAATTAGTAATAGATTTACGTAATTACATATTGCTTCTTCCACAACTTTTAGAGGTATCAATTGGATTTCATCCTACGATTGAGAATATATTTTGGAAAATGTAATGACAAACTGTCAACAATCCAACTGCCAAAATTGAGAGTACCAATACGAACTACATTCGCGCGAGGTGATGATTTACATCGTAAAATAAGTGCATTCAACCATGAATAACTGGACATTACATTATAGATCGTGGGTCCATAACTGAAAAATTAAATTTAATACTTCAGGTAAGGTCATTCATTACGTGTCTGTTTATAATGACGTAAACCGTCCGTAATGTACAACATACTTATATGAGGGTAGAAAAAAGGCATTATAAGCGTTTTCGCCACTTTTTTATTATATATATTACATTATAATGCTGTGCACTTATGTATTTTTTATAGTCAAATTTTTCCCGATAAGACAAAGGTTTATCGCGCACTGAATATACTGTTTTTGCACCATCGTATTTTAAGTCCGGAATATCTTTTATAAACTTGTATACATCGTCGGCAACCCAACATTTTCCAATAATTCTAACACTATCGTAACTTTTTTTCTTCGCCTTAAATAAGGAATCTGCGAGAGACTTCACCACAATTATCAATACAATTTACTAGTACACTCACACCGACGTTTTCACCCCAAAATTGCAAGAACGAATGACAGAAACACTTTCGCTGCTGACACTTCACCAAACCATTACTGGGGCAAAATGGTGACCGTACTGAACCAATGTCACAATCGTTTGAGCATCTTGGGAGTTTAGAAGCATATACCTCATCATTCTGTCCCTTAAATTTTTCTTCTAAGGTAAAAATTTTTCTCATTTGAGGACAAAATTTTGTAATAACTTACCGAAGCAACTTATAAATTCTTCGCTCCTTCGACCCTTATTGCTTTCCAAGGTAGATTTAAAAGGTGGTGTTTGCTCCGTCTGTAAGTTGTGGTGTTAAAACCTTTCCCACTAATGCGAGACTTTTTGGATGCGATATTCATATCATGAAGACAAGATTACTTACTTCCGCAATGGATTTCGAGCTGTTTTTGCATGAACATTTTAAATACGCATATACATATACATAGTTGCAGCTGAGAGTATTCGAAGAAAGTTTGTTTAAGTATTGTATTTTCGCAAAGATATCACTTATCTGTCTAACAAATTATACGTATGATGACCATTTGTGTGTAAATGACCATATTTGTGACTCAAACTTGTTATTCCAATTCTCATAAACTGGCCTCTCGATACACTGGAATTTTTTATCTCAATTTTACAAGTATTCGTCATCATTTGTGATTCCAAATTCCAAATTTTGTTTATGTGTTGTAGTGTAAATACCTATTGTATGGATATTGACTCAGCTTTAGTTTGCTAGTTCAGAAAATATTTTTTTACTTTTCTCTTGGTTTATTCTTTTTAAATTATAAGTATGTGTAAATTATTTTCCTTTATAATTATGTTTACTTTTCAATTCTTTATTTTTTAGTATACATTATTTATTTTTTTCTCTATTGATTTGCTTTTTTTTGTATTAGCATTAAGATTATCCTGTAAACGGCATACGCTGTTGGATGATATTGGACATATGTACGTGCCGAATATTCATTAATATTAAAGATACTATTATGATCTCATGTTTCTAGAGGAACATCGTTTAGATAATTGGGTAGCGAATTCTCCAAAAAATCCAAGTAGGTCAGTTGTGACCATAGCAATTGATCACCGACAATTCCGGCTCACATATTTATTAAAAAACTGTGTTAAAAATGACTTTGAAGTATGATGTGGGGCTTTGCGTCGCTCCAATATTGAAGGTTGTCGAAATTTAAAAAACTGCCCTCCCTAATGTACGCTCATCGGAAAATAAACTGTCGATGGAAACGGTGGGTGCTGCGTAAGTTTCCGACGAAACTATCTTTAAAAGTTAATTCGTGGTGGACAGTCGGCTTCCATAAGTTCTTGGACATGTTGCACGTGATAGAGTTGTAATAAATTTCTTTAAAGTCATATGACAAACACCTTCCATATCTCTCTCACAGCCGCTCGGATACTTATTTTTGGATTTTCATTTCCAGTATCTAAAACTTGTTCCTCCGCATCTAGTATCCTACGTGGTCTTTCACGGCCACAACCTTCATGACTTCGATGCAATATACCGTGATCTCTCTATCTGTACACCGTTTTTAAAATTAAATCACTCGCTCTACTAGTTATAACATTTCCACCTGTTTCACCGTAAAGTAAGACGATACCTATCACTTCGTGATTCAAATAAGCTGTACTTGGCGGTAGTTGATAACAGACTGACTTATGACTCCTACCACTGCACTTCAGTAGGGGTAGTACTACCGTTATAAATGAATACTAAAATTACGAGAATTGGATCGACCCACGCGCATTTGTTAACTATTTTTTTCTTTGATCTCTGTCGAGATAGAGCATTCATGCATTAGCATTTTATGGTTAATATTATTACAGCTACTATATATGAAAGTATGTATGTCGGCGGATTTCGTTTAGACTCTGTAATAAATCTTGGTTGAAGACTTAGCAGATCAGATACAGTGCCCACGACAGCGTTTTAATCTAGCTGCATGCCAATAAAAATTAACGTAAGAAAAATTATATTAGAAATTGATTATGCTAATATTTTTCACGTCAATCATTAAAATATTCCTACAGTACTAAACAGAAGATTTTGTCCTTTTATGCAACGTTCGAAATTTTAACAGTTTTAACAATTTATTATGCTTTTGTTCGGACTAAGCCCGAGTATGCCTCGGTGGTATGGTATCCGTGCTATACTTATCAGAGTTTGTTTCTGGAGAGAATCCAGAAAAGATTTCTAAAGTATTTATCCTACCGACTTGATGGTACATAACCACTGAGGAGAGTTGATTATGAGGCGTTACTGGTTAGACATTTTTTCAATATCTGTCTTTTCGTAGGGATGCTACCAGCGCGAAATTTCTTGTTAACTTGATTAACAATGGTGTGGATGCCCCATCTGTACTGTCTCAGGTTGGTCTATTGGTTCCATCTCATTCCACTCGGTCTTTTGATTCCTTCGCTCTACCGGGGGCCAGGACTAATGTTCTATTGAAAGCTCCGCTTACTCATATGTGCATGAATGCGAATAAGTTATTTCCAGATCCTTTTCATAGGAAATAATGTCGGTGATTGACGAGTTTGTGTCCCAACTTCGATTTCATCTCACTTCCTTCTCTTCTTTACCTATAAATATATACTTAAGTTCTTAGTTTTCATTTTTTATTATTATTGTATGTTTTAATTTTCATATATATTTAAATTAGTTTGTTTAATACTTGTACACCGTACCTAATGTTTTTGATGTGTCCTTTAAATGGCTTGTCTGTTGGACAATAAAAATATTATTATTATTATTATCAATGAAGTATGAAGAGAGAATTGCTAAATTACTTACTTCAAAACATCTAACTACTTACTTGCGTAGATTAATTAAAGAATTACCTCATAGTTCGATGGAGAATTCTTTGAGATTTTTATAGCGTTTTCGTTACTTGTGATTCTCATTTCTTTTTTCGCACAAACACCATTCATCTTCTTTTTCGTCCCTTCTGTGTTAGACAATTCTGCGTTAGTGTGTAAAAATATCAAGGATAGAGAAGTGCTGGCGACTCTTAGTTTTTGTTCCATAGCGTTACATGTGTACGTGAAACCGCTCGCCGCTAATTTAACTTTTACTGTGTGACACAGGGATACTCTACGAACCTTTATTAATTGCTGTCCTCCTATATCACCCATATTAATGACTTGAAAAGTGTTCGAGAACAAGTAGACACACATCAAGTAAAAAGAATACATAGCCACTTCTACAAATACGATTGAAAGTACAGGGTGGTAAGAAAATCATGGATAATCGTCATCTATTGCGATTCTATGATTAATTCTGAGTCGACAATTCTAATAGAGAAATGTTGTTTTGTCATTATGATAGTTAAGCCATACTAATTATTTAAAAGAAGTATAGATTTGGCAATATGATATAAATCCATCAATAAATTAGTCGGAATGATATGACAAAAGACGAGTTTCATTTAAGTCTAATTAAAATAACATTAATGCTGAAATTGGTAGCCATTTGATTGAAAACAAAACCGTAGCTTTTATCGAATTGAATTTAGTACACGTTGCAATATACGGGATAATTAATTGTATTCTGGCGTTAATTCTATTTATTACTTCCAAATAAAAAAGTCAAAGGGATTCATATCTAGTGGTCCGGCAGACCAGTCTAGAGAACGTGCGTTCAACTATGGTTTTGTAATTATTGCATTATGAGCTGGTGCACCATCGTACATGTAATACATATTCTGACATTTAATGGAACATTATCCAATACTTCCTCCAACACATGTACGTATTCATTTGCATTTAATCTATTCGCAAGAAATACAGGGTGGAGCAGAGGAAACGCATGTTTTTCACTATTGAATGACTGGGAAACGGTTCGATAAAATTAATGAAAACAAGCATTAAGTGATAGATTTTTTAATGGAGTTTTGAAATATACATACTTTAATTAGGTTCGAAAAATAATGTCTTGGAGATGACGTCCTTCTTGCTGGATACAAATTTGGATCCTCTCCTGAAAGTTACGGACGGCTCTCTCCAACATTTCATTCATCACGGCTTCAATTACTTGACGAATGGAATTCTTCAGGTCATTGATTGTGCGAGGCTTGTTCATGTAGACTCTAGATTTCAAATATCCCCACAAAAAGAAGTCGTACATCGACAAATCGGGTGAGCGAGGAGGACAGTGAACATCACCATTTCTCGAAATAACATGTCCTGGGAACATTTGTCAAACCACTTCCGTGGATGCTCTCGCCGTGTGAGCTGTGGCACCGTCCTGCTGAAACCATATTTCTCTCATATTCACTTGACGCCTTTCAAGTTCTGGATGAAGAAAGTTGTTTAGCATTTCAACGTAGCGCGCTGATGTCACAGTAACTATAGTTCCTTCCTCTTCAAAAAAATAGGGTCCAACAATTCCCATCTTTGAAATGCAGCACCACACTGTTACTTTCAAACTGTGGAGAGGTCTTTGGTGCAATTGATGTGGGTTCTCCAATGCCCTAAACCGACAATTTTGAACATTGACGTAACCGTCTAGATGAAAATGTGCTTCATCACTCATGAGGACTGTAGCATCTGCATCTTCCGTAAAAATTTCGTCCATTACGCGACAAAACTCTCTGCGTTGCACAAAATCCCCTTCACTAAGCTGCTGGACGATCACTAACTTGTACGGTGAAACTTAAGATCATCATGTAAGATGCGATGAAGCGAACGACGTGACATACCCAGCGCTACAGCCTGTCGTCTAGTCGATCGCTTCGGACTAGCTACAACTGCCGTTCTCACTCGTTCTACATTTTCCGGAGTTCGTACTGAACAAGGAAGACCAGGTGGTTGCTTTTTCATCATAGATCCAGTACTTCTAAACGCTGCAACCCATCGGAGTACAGTATTTCGATCAGGCACTGCACCTCGACGTCCAACTCTAAAATTTTGACGGAAAAGACGTTGCACTGTGACTACGGAATCATTGTTTCTAAAGTACTGCTCGACAACGAACACGCGATGCTCTACGCTCCAACGCTCCATAGCAACTGAAACTGCGTTGTATGGGCAGTCTGCAAACATTCATTCAAGGACAATACCCCCTCACGTCGCCGCGTACTAGTAGTTCGAAAAACATGCGTTTCCTCTGCTCCACCCTGTATTAATCCTACAGTTTGAATTTTTAAGATACCTAGCCAAACATTTACAGAAAACCTTCTTTGGGGTCCAAATTCTTGAATAGCTTTGGATTTTTTTTATCTGCCCAAATATGGAAATTGTGACTGCTGAAGACACCATCTCTTCTGAATATGCATTCATCACTCCATAAAATAAGTGACAAAATATTTGAATTTTCTTAAGTTTTATATAAAATTATGCTGAAACTGTTTGCAAATTGTCATTTTCGCACAATGGTTGTATTTTTGTAACATGAAACGGTCTACAAAGACATTCCGTAAGCACTGAAGGACTATTGCCTTACTTCGAATGTTCGTTTACTGGACCATTTGTTTAGTGGTACAAGTAGGACTCTGATGAACAATATCCAAAATTCCTTCTTCACCTTGAATCGTCTTGGTCCAGCTACATCACATTGACTAGGAACAAATATGCCTGTTTCATGAAGTCTCCGACATTTGTCTCGAAAGCAAATTATGTAGCAACAATTCTTCTACAAGATCAAAGGGGTTGGTGCTGCAGATTGCTATACAACCATTTATTTGCCGCAAGTCATCGCTAAACTTCGAAAAACCAATCCCGAACGACGAATCATCCTCCAGCAAAACAATGCAACTTCGTACACAACACGCAAGACAATTGAATTTTTAACGCAACAAAACGTCGAATTGTTAGACCATCCTCCATACAATCCGGATCTAAGTCCCAATGATTTCTTTACTTTTCCGAAAATCAAGAACGGACTGCGTGGTCAAAGGTTCCAGTCGTCAGAAAGAGCAGCGGATGCCTTCAAAAACGCAATTTGAACTGTACGAACAAACAAGTGGAACTACTGCATCCAAAGTTGGTTCGAGCTAATGCAAAAGGGTATTAATCTTCGCGGAGAATACTACAACCCACGTATTAATTAAAACTATAATTTTACTGAAAATGCCAACAGTACAAAATACTTTTTATTATGCATATGATATAATATTTTACATAAATGAAATTATCGTAATTAGTAAACTACTATTATCAATATGTATACATATTTGTATTCGTACAAATATTTGATCATAATATTTAACATTTATATTCCAGGCATTTTGCACAATTTGCATTAACATTACTACGTGATTCTACATGTTATTACGTACACCAGTACGTATATGTAATTTAAACGTCTTGCTATCGATTACCAACAGCATAGAAACTAGATTGTTCCATATATGAACGGATTTTGCTTCTTGAACTCCTCCATCCTAAAGAAAGCCTATAAAAACGTCAATCTAATAGTTTGTGATTGATCGCGTTTTATCACGAACAAATAAGGACGAATTGTTTGAAAACGGAAGTAATTTATGTGGTATTAATCTCTTTCATTATATTTCAAAAGAAGAGGATAATCACGCTAAAGTTTGTAATACAATAAGTAATAAGTTATTTTCATTAATAGTTAGAATTTAGAAATTACTACCTAGTGTACCAGGTGTACAGCAAAGTCATTACCGGTTTTTCTAACAGATGTCGCTAGGCTTAAATAGGCAGTGTTATGATTTGACACATATGTCATTTTATTCTACTGACACCAAGCTTTAAGGCCATGCATGTTATATTTTGCGAAAGTAACACTGTGATAGATTCATACCTCTTTGAAAATGTCGAGTTTCGTGCGTGAAAAGGTGCATAACTTTTCTTATTTAATCAAAAGAAAATCGCCGCTGAAAGTCAGCGTTTGCTGTGAGGCGTGGTTTCGACAAAGAACGTTCTGGTAGATCGAAAAAGTTTGAAGAAACGAAACTGCAGGAGTTGTTGGATAAAGACGCAAACCAAACTCAAAAACAATTGGCAGAAGCGTTAAATGTGGCCCAAGAAACGACTAGCGACAGATTACTACAAAAAATAGGAAAACTCCAAAAGACGGGAAAATGGTGTCACATCAATTGAATGACAAGCAAATGGAAAATCGAAAAATCGTGTGTGAAATGTTGCTGTATCGAATAGTGACGGGTGATGAAAAATAGATCCATTTTGAAAACTGTAAGCGCAAAAAATCATGGTTATCACCTGGCAAGGCCGGACCATCGACTCCAAGGCCAAACTGTTTCGATCGCAAGACAATGCTCTGTGTTTGGTGGTGCCAGAATGGCGTGGTATATTATAAACTGTTGAAACCTGGCGAAACAGTTAATACTGATCGCTACCGACAACAAATTATCAATTTGAACCATGCATTTATAGAAAAACGTCCAGAATGGGCTCGAAGACACGGTAAAGTGATTTTACAACACGATAACGCACCGTCTCATTCAGCAAAACCGGTCAAGGAAGCGTCGAAAGCACTTGAATGGAACACAATGTCGCACCCTCCGTACTCTCCAGACTTTGCCCTGTTCGACTTTCAGCTTTTCGAATGGGACACGCGCTTGGAGAACAGCACTTCGAAAATTTCGAAGAAGTTAGAAAATAGCTCGATGAATGGTTGCTCATAGGATAAACAGTTTTTTCGGGATGGCATCCATAAATTACCTGAAAAATGGGCAAGATGTGTAGAATCAAATAGGCAGTACTTTAAATAAATAAATTTTTCCATTTTCTCCAAAATTGTGTAGTTTTTTTTGAACGAAAAAACCGGTAATGACATTCCAGTATATCTGGTATACTTTTCACGTTAAATTAAATATATTTCTTAAATTTCATAACGTTGCGAAATATTTTAAATTTTTTTTTATAAATTTTTATACTGTATTGTATTTGATATAAAATATTAAAATAATGTCTTTAAAATATTAAAAGTATATATAATATAATAATAATAGTAATAATTTTAAAAAATTTAAAAATATTTCTAAAATGTTTTCTGAACCCCTAAATTCCAAATGCAATTATACAATCTTGCTAAGATTGATGAAGAAACAGAATCATGAAACAAATTAACGTGGTCAACACCACGAAAAGGATGTTCACTACTAGCTTTAAGTCCAAGGTATTTCAATGATCCTAAACATCGAAGCAAGCGTTGTGCCAAATGGAAGCTGAAGATTATATCACAACTACGAAACGGCCCTTTATGAGTCCAGATGCGTATCCAGTAGAAAATTTATGGGCAATTATGAATCAAAAGCTTCGTACAAAACGATACTACACATTAAAGCAACTCAAAATTAATTTGCGTAAAATATGGAAGTCACTGCCTACTTCGTATGTCGAAAAATTGGTGGAAGATATGACCAATCACTGTAAATTGATCATGGAAGACGATGGAGATTGGACACCATATTAAATGTACCGCACATTAGAAAATGTAGTACAAATTTAAGCTATATGCTAAAATTTTCCAAATAGTTGTTCGAGTTAGTTCTACGCCTTTCTTTCTTATATTTATTCGTATACTATACTGAAAATCCAACACTTATTACAATAATAGTTTTGTCCAACTATGCCGACAATTACTGAAAAATGCATAACTGAACTCATTGCACCAATATGTATACATACAATTGGGAAAATATTCCACCATTGAAACTGCAACCTGAGCAATTGTTTATTCAAAAAATGATGATCACGTCAATATATTGTTAAGCACCTTAAAGTTGAAGTTCATTATATTGGCATTTAATGCAAACTTGATCAATAAGGTTGATATATAACCCCTTTCCACAATTAACTATTTGTAAATTCTGTATACGCATTTCGACAACCAAGTTGTCATCATCAGCAGATAATTTCAAAGTGTCGCACCTGGTAAAACACGGCGAAAAAATTGTACGAGAAAAAATAAACTCCGTACGCGATCCGCACCGTTGAAAACCAAGATGTGCACTGTGTCTGTTTCACAAGATTTTTAAAAATACTTTTACTTAAACTAACATGCACTACATTGAAAAAGGTTATTATGGTCAAGAAGTGTCTGTGTGATTTATGTGTGTTTTATGATATTGTTCCTCCTGTCTTTCAGTAGAGAGAGAGAGAGGGGTTTGCAAGGGACCGGCGTCATTAAAGTTTACCACATGGCTTAAATTCTTTAAGATGTGCATGCTTTCATACGCGTCCAGTTCGCGATAATTGTACACGTTCTTTATCAAATGTACACAATCCATATTAACACTGTGGTTATATTTACATTTGATAAAGAACGTGTACAATTATCGCGAACTGGACGCGTATGAAAGCATGCACATCTTAAAGAATTTAAGCCATGTGGTAAACTTTAATGACGCCGGTCCCTTGCAAATCCCTCTCCTCTCTCTACTGAAAGACAGGAGGAACAATATCATAAAACACACATAAATCACACAGACACTTCTTGACCATAATAACCTTTTTCAATGTAGTGCATGTTAGTTTAAGTAAAAGTATTTTTAAAAATCTTGTGAAACAGACACAGTGCACATCTTGGTTTTCAACAGTGCGGATCGCGTACGGAGTTTATTTTTTCTCGTACAATTTTTTCGCCGTGTTTTACCAGGTGCGACACTTTGAAATTATCTGCTGATGATGACAACTTGGTTGTCGAAATGCGTATACAGAATTTACAAATAGTTAATTGTGGAAAGGGGTTATATATCAACCTTATTGATCAAGTCAATCAACCACAGGCTCCATCAAATTCAACTATTTAATGCAAATTCAGGCATAATAGGTATCTGCAAACTTTTCTACAACATTTCTAAGATGTAATCGTAAGTTTATGTGATATGTAACCCGAGTATCTTAATAATCAATATCCAAGAATCTTTCAACGACCACATGCATTTTACATAAAAGAAAATACGTTGAAATGAAGCTTTTTATGTAAAACACTGCAGGTGAAACATTTACTTATGAAATGTTTAGAAGCAGTAAGTGGTTGGTGCTCAAAATGTCTCAGTGAATTGTATTTCTTGCTTCAGGACGTAAATTATTAATTCATTGGTCTCTACTACCTCCAACTTCTACGTTATTCGCGATTCTCTCGTCGAACAAGTAAGCATTATACAGAACATTACACGACAAACCGTAGCAATCTACATAGTAAAAACTATTATTTATAGTAAGTGAAATGTGTCTTTTGAACGTAAAGCAGTTTTCATCGATAGTAAATAAAAAGAAAGTGTTTTTGTAAATAAAGAATTAGTGTTTGTAAAAACTGTTTTTACTCTAAAAAATACATTAAAAAGGCACATGTGAACAAACTAATTTTCTGATTCTGGCTTGCAACAGGACGCGTAATTTTTTGTATGGAAGATTTTTATTTCCTATTTATATTTTTAATTTCATTCAAATAAAGATGTTACTTCATTGGTATTTCCAAATGTAAATGTATTATAATTCTCAGAAGGGAGACCTTAATACTTTATGGTATTTATATTAGTTTAATTTAAGTATATTTATGTGTATTTTCTCTAATTGTACAAGGAATATAAATGCATTGTATTGTCGAAATGCATTTATATTCCTGTTACGGGTTTAATTTTTAAAAAGAGTAACAAATGTTAATCCATATGCCAAATACAGCTCACACCATATATCTTTTACGAACACTTATTGTGCCTATTAGGTATTAAGTATATATTGTATACAGACTTGTTCATTCTAGAATTAGATATGCGCTGTCCACAAGTGGAAAGAGTGCAGTTAGGTTAAAGCGCGCGAGAAAGGAGGATAGAATATCTCTCACTGGCAGTTTCGTTTTCTCCCACTTTTGTATTGCAAACAACTTCCCCTATTTTCCTGAATATAATCCCAGAAAGATTTTATTGATATATTTATGATCCTTGTTCTATTATGTAATTGTCGGTTCAATTTGAAAAGAATGTTTAATTTATATAATCCTGCACTTTTAGTTAGTTATTAGCAGAGCGGCGACGAAAGTGGCAATACCATAGGCGGTACGGTAGAACGGGCAATTGGTGCGCAGTGAATGAGATCATTCACATCAAATACAATACGGTTCACGGTTGGTGTTTAAGTGTAAATTATAAACTGCGGCGAAAGTGTCCGTAGCAGTGCCGTGTCTAGACTTATTCTTACACAATTAGTGCTTACCTAGTAATATGTAATTTCATAACCCTGGTAATGTGTTGTGGAAGTAACTGTACATCTGCATCATTGCATACGTCTCTACGGTTGCTTCTGTAAATGACGTCCTTCGCGACGAGAAAATGTTTTTTTATAGAGAAAAAGATCGTTCGGCGTCTATTGATGTAATTTTGGCAGAAAGAAGCTGTTGTTCAAAATCATTTCAGGACTCACTATTTGCATATTTGTCATAAATAATTCGTAAAACATGCAAGTCCGGATTTTTTACACTTAATAATTTTTGATGAGCTCGTACACCAGCAGCGTCAGTTAAACTATGCAAATGAGCGGTCACATTTTGCACTATGCATAGTGATGCGTCTAAGGGCAGCGAATCGTTTTCGTTTTGAAGTTTTGTAATTGCTTCTACTAATGGATGGTAATTGTTATATATTGTATGCAGATCTTCCAGAATTTGGGGATTTTCAAATTGATGTTGACCGTCTCTGATTGCTTGGGATTCGGTTGGCCTAAATTTTGATATAACGGATTTAACTTTGTGAAAATTCTTATGGTAATAAAAAGCTGCATTTAGCCACGTGCCCCATCGTGTAAGAATGGGTTCCGGTGGTTCCGAAATATCTGGACAAGTTCTATGAAATTCTTTAAGTCGTTTAGGGGATTTAAGAAACACTTGTTTGGTGGATCCAATCAAATGATCAACGTTTTTATAACTACTTCTAACATTTTCAGCAACTAAATGAAGAGCATGGAGTACACAAGTTATGTGTATTAATTTAGGAAAAGTTACTTTTAGTAAACGTCCGAGTAGTAACATAGTAGCAGCACCATCTGTTACAAGCATGCAGACTTGAGTACTATGAATGTGAAATTTCTTTAAGGTGTTCATTATTATTTGCCGAATATTTGCCGCAGTACATGCTTGTATACGTTTACAGGCTAACAAATAGGGCTGTGAAAATGTGTTGGCTGATAAAATACGTACGATTACGTTTATTATACTATTTTTTTTTAAATCAGTAGTCTCATCTACAGTAATCCACACATTTTTATTATGCAATTCTCTGCTTGCTATATTTTCAAGCCTCTCTCTTAAACGCGGCAAATGTTTCTGTAAAGTTCTTCTTGCAGGTAATTTATAATTTGGCAGATATTTATTCCAGAACACTTGAAAAGGGCGTTTGCTGATTAAACGAAGCGGCAAATTATATGCAGTCAACATAAATAAAAAATCATAAAGGAATATTGCATTAGGTATTTCATTTCTTTTGTTCAGTTTATGTATTGCACTGTTCACATGTTTTTTACAATTGTCTTTCTTCCGTATTATAAGTCGCTTATTACAAACCAAACACAATACTGCACATCCATCTTACTTTAAATCGGGAAATTCTGCTATATGTTTTCTAAACGACGTAGCAAACGGCACAGACTTTCGCGACATGTTTGTGTGAAGTTATTATAAACACTAACCGTGAACCGTATTGTATTTGATGTGAATGATCTCATTCACTGCGTACCAATTGCCCGTTCTACCGTACCGCCTATGGTATTGCCACTTTCGTCGCCGCTCTAGTTATTAGACGAATTGTGTTTTTTTTTAAATGTATTCCCATAAAGGTTTTAATTTTATAGTTTAGTTATTGAATGTATTATGTATGTACATATATTGCCAAAGCTTACGTTATACACTTTAGCGCGAATAACCCAGGTAGGCGGAAGAGGAGAATCTCTTTGTGTTTAGGTTACGTCATAGAAATTGGTAATTATATAAACAATTGAAGAATTTTAACAAGAGAAGTGTGGTTTTAGAGCTTACAAGGGAAAGTAGGGCTCTAGAACTCACAAGAGAGAGTTGAGTCTAAGAGCTCAGACGATAGGAGCTTCAAAGCGGATAGAAAAGAGATTCCAGAGCTAGAGCTGGACCTCTATAATAGGCCGTTCTACTCAGAGGGTATGTGAATTGCCCCATACGAAGCGTATCAGCATTGTGATTATTCTATATAATGAGTGTATTTTAAGCTGCATGAGAACTGTCGGTATCGATAACTATGGTTTGAAAGCTGATAATGTCAAACCGTGTTGACATTTCTGTTCAGTAAAGTTTGGCAAGTCATCATGAATCGATTAACGCCAGAACAACGCTTCCAAATTGTGGAAATTTACTTTGAAAATACTAAATCTGTACGCGAAGTTCATAGAGCACTTTACGGTCAACATAATCGGCCTAGTGTGCAAGCAATTCGTGCAGTTGTTGACCGTTTTCGTACTAGTTTTACTCTTCTCGATTCAAAACCATCAACAAAACAAAGAAATGTGTGTACCGAAGAGAATATTACTGATGTAGCGCGAAGTATTGAAAAAGACGCCGACATGTCGATTCATCGTCGTTCTCAAGTTGCTGGCCTTTGTCCTTCGACTACGTGGAAAATTTTACTCAATGATCTTGGCTTACGTGCCTATAAAATACAGCTCGTCCAAGAATTGAAGCTAAATGACTATCGTTTGCGTCACATTTTTGCTGATTGGGCTCATTTGAAACTGGCCGAAGATGAGCATTTTTATCAAAGAATTGTTTTTAGTGATGAAGCTCTTTTCTGGTTAAATGGCTGCGTCATTAAGCAAAATTGCCGTATTTGGAACGAAGACAATCCTCAACCCGTTAACGAATCACCATTACATCCATTAAAATTGACTGTTTGGTGCGGTTTACACGCTGGCGGCATCATCGGTGCTTATTTCTTTCGAAATGAGGAAGGAACTATCGTTACGGTTAATGGTGAGCGGTATCGAGCCATTCTGACTGAATTTTTGTTTCCAAAAATTAATCAGCTAAACATCGACGACATTCGGTTCCAACAAGACGGCGCAACTTGCCATACAGCGCACTTAACAATCGATTTATTGCAAAATCAATTTGGTGACAATTCCAGAAATGGTCCTGTTCACTGACCCCCTCGTTCGTGCGATTTAACGCCTCTAGATTACTTTTTATGGGGCTATGTTAAGTCATTGGTATATGCCGACAAACCAGCAATTCTTGAAGCATTAGAAGCCAATATTCATTGACGCCATACGGCCACATTTATTGGAAAAAGTAGTCAAAAATTGGACTGATGGAATGGACCATGTAACTCGTAGCCGCGGCGGACATTTGCCGGAAATCATATTTAAAAAATAAATGCCATGAAATTATCTACCAGATTATAATTAAAAAAATTTCATTCCAACAATATTTCTGTCTCTATTATCATTTTAAGTTCCCAAGCTATTAAAAAAACACCTCTATGTATATATATATAAATATATATATATATATATATATATATATATATATATAGAGAGAGAGAGAGAGAGAGAGAGAGAGAGAGAAAGAGGCATCGTATAAAATTATTCAAGATCTACTAATTAGGAGTACGAATCAACACACAAGGGAAAAGAACATCCGAAGCGGAGACAACTTGTAGTTGAACAAAATAAGTGTATATACTTTCAAACAGATAATATATAAAAGATAAAAAGTTGTATGTATAATGTTAATTTTGTTATTTTCTTTCTTGTCAGTTATACGAAAGATCTCCTAAAGCGATTCTAATTCTTGTTGAGCCCGTAAATACAATATTTTATTTTTCCGCTACTTAATTAAAGGGCTGTTTATATGTGTGCATCCCCTTCCTTATATGAATCGCCCCGAGAATTATTACTTATAAAGGAAGTAGCGTCTTTAAATAATTGTAAAATCATATGTTTAATCCAATTTGCTAACCGGTGCGTTGTGTTAAAATATAATAAATCGTTACATCACCCTTATATTATTATTATTATTATTTTTATTATTATTGTGATTTAAGGCGCCCGGCAAGGTATAAAGATATAGGTATATGTGGTATATAGAGAGGACCAATAACAGGCGCGATAATTCAAATTCTAAATTTTCACAGTTTTTCTTTTGAAACTATATCGCACAGCCATGCTTTGACTTTTTGACATGAAATTTCACATCCTTACTGTTCATTTCCATGGCATCGTAATACATTGTTTATGTAAGCAACCGGAGATATCAATACAGCCCCGTATAACCAATAATTCTAATTAAAGAAACGTTTACACTTTCGTATTTGAAGTGTATAGAAACTAAATAATGAATAAAAATTAAGAGTAATAACTAGAAGAAAATTCCATATACACAAATAAATTTAAAAAGTCGTAGCCTTAAACGAAAATCGCTTTAACATATACTGTTTTCATTGAATTGCATAGAGATGATCGACTTGTTAATAAATGGAACAGATTTCTACAAACATCACAATTACTAGCCACGCGCAGATAATTGCGGAAGTTTGGATCTGCTTCGCTTATTGTGGCGATTAATTAACTTAGTCAATGATAACGCTGATTGGAATACAATTAAGTGGTCAGTTAGGTTCTAATTACGTTCCCTGTGGTTGAAATACTGGGGCGGTTTGTATTGGTTTCTACAAAATTAGTATGTAAAATTTTACACATTGAGACAAAAACAATTATTATATACTCCATTATTGCTATATATATATACATACATATGTATGTATGTACGTGGGCAAGGTGAAAATTTCTCGGCCTGACAATGAAAGACTGCGATTTAAATTTAAAAAATGGAATGACTGTTGTTTGCACCCACAGTCATTCCATTAAAATTTACCTGTTTTGCAAAGAGCTATTTTATTTTGCTACTCTACTAGACAAATTAAAGAAAGCAATTGTAGAAAATGATATAGAATGATAGAATTTAGCAAAAAACTAGATTAATTAAAATGGCAATTTATGCCTTACCTGTCATATTTGCCAGGTCTAACCCCAAAACGACTTCCACTTATTCCCCAAACTCAAGTTTTTCCTTACTGGAAAGAGGTTTTGGTCGGATGAAAGATTTACAGCAACGAAGTAATATTTTGAGGATTAGCATTGTTGGTTAACGTGAGTTAGAGTCGAAGAAGAATATGTGGAAAAATAATGAAAAACTTAATGCCTTAGCTTGTTTCACTTCCATTCTAATTGTCCTCGTATGTCTGACAATTTTAATAGAAAAAAGTGTTTCATTTTTCTAAAAATGTAACATATGCTCCCTGTCATTGCGGGCTGTATAATATAACCTTTTTATTACTACAATATAAAAATTCCTACTCTTATTGCATGGTGTAAATTTTATTTTGTTTCAGACGGATTATACACGACATCTTGACGATCTCATTAAAGAAACAGAATTACTACTGCTGGAAACAATACAAAATCTATTGCTCGACAACGAAAAAAGGAGTGCAGTAAATATATTGAAACAATGGAGACACTATTCAGCGTTTCTAACAGAAGGTAAAGAACGCGTAAAGCTTTCATCCTTGCTTGTTATTAATATAAAAACGTGACCACAAATCAAAATCTCCAACCGCAATAAATCAGATGTGGCCACAGAGACTTATCCGCCCGTGGTTTATTAAGATATGCCATTTTTTAATATATCTCGAGGCACACGTTATGTTTCTCTGAATTATTGCCCTCATTTCTTTGGATTTCTTATGTGAAAAGACGTCGCGCTAGGAATGAATAAATACTGTCATTTCTTTTCTATTCCAGTCAACAAAGACCGAACGATGACAGAGGAGACGGAATCGTTCATAAAAAAATTAGAAAACTTGAGTAGCATCTGGAGAACTTTACGTGATAATGAAACAACTTCGAACGATATCGAACAAACTGTCCTGAAACTTGAGGAGAAAGGTCGAGTATTATTGGACGCGGTTAAAAAGGAAGGTAGTTTGAATGCAGGAGGAAAGTTTGAATGGGTTGATTCAGTTCTCATCAAGGTAAAAATTTTTCTTTAAATAATGATCTAAAGTTTCTAGACAGTTAGTTAGGTAAAAGCCTTGTGAAATATAATACGTCAATTTGTTAATGCAATGAAAATGAAATATAATTTTAAATTTCGCGATTGGAAATTATAAATTTTTAATTAGTTTTTTTTCTATAGAAATATTAATCTACATAACTTATTCTCCTATTTTTCCACAGTAACATTTAATTTCACCGCAATTGGTGGCTGTACTATAACTTATAGACTAAGTAAACTATTAACGTATCCAAAACTCAGGTAGGTCGTAAAGATAGTATATTCGATCATAGTTGTAACTACGGGTCGAATTAAATTTCTCATGAGTTTTGCGAGTAGTACTGTCGTAATTGCTTCCAAGTGTTCTTAGAAGTGCTTTCAGCTCTATACTTATCCCCAAACTTTAGTTGTCACTACCAATGTGATTTTGTTAATTTTGGAAACTTATTATTTCAACGTCGTAATCTCTACTCGTGCCACTTACTTACAAAGTTACACACATATTCATGATTAATCGATTTGCTCTAACTCGTAAACCTTTCTTTTTAGTAAACATTTAATTTTTGTCGTATTCATTCTTAAGCTGTTACATATTATGTTATTTAAGTTAAGGCTCTTCTACATACCGTTTAAAAGATACGACTTAGAAAGTTTCCTATTATTATTTAAGAGATGGAAAATTGTTTTAGGTGGCCATAAAAGTAGTTAATATAAAAAAGTTCTTGACAAAAACCCATGAGATCTAATACAGGGTTCTTTTTCGCTTTTTATCCCATCCACCAGGTCCGTCATGTGACCACAAGATTGCAACCAACAAGCGACACCAAAAGAGCTCTGGGTGCTAGAGCTAGCAAGATACATCTGGAAATTCGATATGAGTCATTCTAGTAGCGTTAGTCGAACATCCCAAACACGGCCGCCGAGATTTAACAGATAGCATCAATGTAAATACTAATAAATAGCAAATGATAAACAACCTCGGACTAACAACTTCAGCAGACATTCAGAAGCTGTTAAAATTGTTTAAGGCCCCTACAGCTTAAATATCCTTGTAGCTTTGTACAGCAGTGTAGATATTAATAAATAGTATGAACTAGGCAGTATTAAACGACCTATGGATAGCCTTAACATCTGATCAGAAGCTGTTAAAGCCATTTATATCAGTTATTTATTAATATCTACACTGACGCCATCTGTTAAACCTCGGTGGCCATGTCCAGAACTATTGACTAGCGCTAACACTAGAATGACTCATACATGTCATCTACAGTCGTTTTGGTGTCACCTGTTGTTTTCAGATTCGTGGCCACGTAATGGAAGTAATTTACATTAATTACAGGCCTTTTAGCCTCCGTGTATTTTTGGTCCTGTTTCACCAGATTTTGCAGTTTAACCTTAGAAATTTCAAATCACCTAACTGTTCGAGTCTCCCCGTCAGACATCGGACTTACTTCGATGATGTCGACCCTCGCTTTATATATCTTTACATGTACAGATGATTCTGATTCATCCGCCTTCCTAACTTATGTATTTTGCTAATATAGCATTCTTACCGTGAAACTCTAGTTCCCTGACACTAGTATATGAACTTCTTAGACGCATTGCGTTCAATTTAGTTTCTCGCCTACTTGATTTCGACTTTGTCAAAGTCAATGTTTTAGATTACCAATTTTCGAAAATCGTGATCTTGAAGTTGAATTTATCATCATATACAACCATCTGCACTTCAATTCTCCCCCATTCAATTAAATAAATCATTTTTATTTGCAAATTACGAATTAAACTTGCATGGGATTGTGAGTTTGGAACAAGATCAGTTATAAAAATGTGACAATTGTCGAGATTTCAGGACTTAGAGGCTATAAAGCCAATGAAAAGGCGGATGATTTCCCACCAACTCATCGCGATCTTTGTCCAACCAGGTTCCAAATCGTCACGGTCTGGCATCGCTTATACTATTCAAAGACACGTCTACGGAAGTAATCATCACTATAAACTTGTTCCATCAATTCAAATATTTCCGTAAATGTTTTACCAAATTTGAAATAAAATTTAATATTAGCTTGCTCCGTGTTTTTGTGACGAGATGACAAAAGGTACTGACACTTTAAGTGCTATAACTTGACAATACGTTGATCGACTCTAATAATGCCGGTTTTATAGAGGCGATATACAGCTTTCAGATTATATGTATATTAATACATGGCGTTAGTAGTTTTCTTTCTTTAAAAAGTTCTGTTATTTTTCTAACATATTGTGTATTAACAACTCGATACACTTTTTCTCAACCGAATAGAGTTCTCCATCCGCCCTGCAATCATAATACGTTAACATTAGTTCGATTATTAACGTACGTTTCCTGTTGAAAGCTTCAACATCATACTGTTATTATGCCACTACGTATCGTATATAAACGCGGGGCATAACCATCTGATTGACAGGTTCAATCTATGTTTATTCAAAACGAATTTCCCGTACACACGTACACTTTCGGAAATTTTCAATTTTTCTTATTACTATAGCATATGGAGAACTTTCAATTTGCTATCTGTAAATGATTTACATGCTTTCGGGTTTAAACTTGGACAGATATTATAAATAGACATTATTAAATTACTGATTAATAATTCGTAAAATCCATTTGATCAACACTTTTATGACTATTATTTCTACTCAATTAGAAATTATTTCGTTTATAATTTTCCTAAAAATCTTATGAAGAAATAACAAACTAATGAGCTTGTCATCTTTTATCATTAACATCTTTGTCGTTAAGGATGAAAGATGACAAGCTGTTTGCAAAAATAATCAAACATCTCTATATACATAAATATTAACTTCTAAGAGTTTGCCCCGGTATATATTTTCATATTATTTAAATAAAAAATGTTACAGCCTAACTAAAACCAATCTAATATTAAATTTGAATTAAGAGATAAACATTACAGATGCATATTTTTCGGTATTTATGTATTTTAGTACTTTGAAACTAAATAATCGACAATGATCATTTTACAAACTAGGTAAGGAGTTAAATAAAGATTACTATAGCATATGGAGAACTTTCAATTTCCTATCTGTAAATGATTCACATGATTTCAGGTTTAAACTTGGACAGATATTATATATAGACATAATTAAATTACTAAGTAATAATTCGTAAAATCCATTTGATCGACATTTTTAAGACTATTATTTCTACTCAATTAGAAATTATGTTGTTTATAATTTTCCAAAAATCTTATGAAGTTATAACAAACTAATAAGCTTCTCATCTTTTATTATTAACATCTTTGTCGGTAAGGATGAAAGATGACAAACTGTTTACAAAAATAATCACACATCTCTATATAAATATTATATTAACTTCTAAGAGTTTGCTTCTAAGAGTTTGTATATATTTTCATATTATTTAAATAAAAAATATTACAGCCTAACTAAAACCAATCTAATATTAAATTTTAATTAAAAGATAAACATTACAGATGCATATTTTTCGGTATTTATGTATTTTAGTACTTTAAAACTAAATTATCGACAATGATCATTTTATAACCTAGGGTAAGGGGTTAAATAAAGACCTCGGAAATTTTAAATACGATTATATTAGGCTGTAAATCAAATAACGAGAGGTATCGTATTTGTATAAAAATTTTAGTTTTCATTCAACTCTCGATATGTAAAAAGTTCGTATCGTAGTGTCTATTATTTTAAAATAAAATCGATGTTTTGAATAATTCCGCGTAGAGAAAAACTATCGATTCAAACACGTGCTATTGGAAAAAGTAATAGAAGAATAGTGAAATTACTGAACTTAAGGCACAAAAGTATAGATTATAATATTAAAAATATGAAAAAACTGCTATTTTATTGAATAAAAAGCAACCAGACAGACCAAAAATAACAACACCAGCAGAAGACCGAGCAATAATTTTATTAATTAAGAAAAATAGACTAAAAACTGCACTGTAAATTGCAGCAAAGGCAAACATTAATCGAACTAGGCCACTTATCGTCTCAACGATGAAAAAGCGTTTACGTAAAGAAAAATTGTTCGGAAGAAATGCTGTGCGAAATATGCTATTATAAGCAAATTAACTTTGGAAAGATAGTATAAGGATTGGATGCAGGAAGAATGGACAAAAGTGCTCTGGACCAACGAATCCAAATTCGCTACCGGCAGAAAATTATCAATTTGAAGCATGCATTGATAGACAAACGTCCTGAATGGGCCCAAAGCCACGGTGAACAAAACCGGTCAAGGAAGCGTTGAAAACACCTGTATAGGACATAATATCGCACCCGCCGTACTTTCCAGACCATGCCACGTCCGACTATCACCTTTTCGTATCAATGGAACACGCGCTTACAGAACAGCACTTCGTCAATTTCGAAGAAGTTAAAAAATGGCTAGATGAATGGTTTTGCCCAAAACACAAACAGTTTTTTTAGGATGGCATCGATAAATAGCCTGAAAGATGGGCAAGATGTATAAAATCAAATGACCAATACTTCGACTAAATAAATTTTTCCATTTTCTTGAAAATTATGTAGTCTTTTTTACGAAAAAACTGGTAATGACTTTCCAGCATACCTAGTATACATTTTTATTGTCATCAGTTTAGTGTATTTCAAATAAAAAGACTACCCAAAACTATGCTCATTATTTTTCGTATACATTGTAAATGATAACATTCACAATATATTCATTAGTTGTTTTTGAATCAATTAAATAAGTTACAACATGTCCACACAAATGCTAAATATGGAAACTAAAAGTTACATAACCCAGTCTCAATACGTTCTTGTAAATTAGATAACCCGAGCTAACTTCAGAGTCAAGACCGAACATTTGAATTTCAAATGATCAGTTCGTATAAAGGTATTACGTATTTGTTTATTTATCAACTAACGATCCGGGAACTCAATAAACAGTTTTAGACAAACAGGAGACACCTTTAAATGTACCAAATTTGCGTTTTTAGTGCCTTCAAAACGGACATTGGCTGGTGATCGATAATGTAAATTTATGCAGCCCGGCAGTACTCGATAGGCTTAATGCCTTATTGGAGCCTAACGGAACGCTAACGATTAGCGAGAGAGGTGTTGATGAGAATGGGAAAATGATTGAAATAAAGCCGCACGAAAATTTCAGGCTTTTTTTAACTATGGACCCCAAAAATGGAGAAATTTCGCGGTAAGTATTAGTAAATTACGTTTCAATTCTTTTTAATAAGAATGATTGATTTTATTTAAAAAGCTAATAAATTTTATGTATTCTTTTAATATTGCATAACGATTTGGGTAGCTACTCCTTTCTAGTTATTTTAGTAATCAAATTGTTGTGCAACTAACTAATCATCTACGCCTTATTACACGTAGTGTTATGAAAACAATAGATTATTTCACGGAAAAAAGTTATGCTCTCAAAATATCATATATTCGGTGTAATATTGCTATTCATTACATTATCATTGGATTTTTAAATATTTTAATAAGATGATTAATTCGAAATGTTTATTTACATGCTTACTCGATAATACAGTATCTCCATGCAAAATTTGTACAGCTAAAGGAAAAATGTTTACGCCTTTATAACAGAAAAACGAAAACTATTTCAAACAAAGTTTTTAGCTATTTTATTAATGCATTTTACAAAGGGTACTATTAAAGTTTTGCAATATGACGCAACAATGAACCGTAGGAAGCTGCTTGTTGCTACATGTTGAGACATATTCATACGTGCACAGTCGCCACCGCGCCATGTCGATGGGCTCAGTTATTCATTAGCAGTGAGAGTGTAAAGTGCTTGCGATGGCATCGTGCTCACGAAATGAGATGAGGGCAGTTTTGCGTTATAATTTCGTGCATGGTTTAAACATAGACCAGTACTTCGAAGAAATGACTCTTGCACTAGGTGATGTTTGTCCACATCGCACAATGATATTCAGGTGGTATAGAGAATTCCAAACGGGCAATTTAACTGTGGAGGATGCTAGAGGCCGGGAAGGCTACGAGCGTCAGTTACGGAGGAAAACGTTACTACTGTGAGGAAAATGCTTGGCGAGAGACCTACCAACAGATAGAGGGTACTTCAGAACTAAATTCACCAGCAATTCGTTCGATTCTGCATGATCATTTGCACGTGAAGAAACTTTGTTCTCTCTGGGTGCCGCATCGACTGACTGAAGAGCAGATGACACGACGTATGACTTGGTGCCGGGTGGTGCTAAAAAGGTTTAATAAGGGACAATCTCTGTATGTGAACAACATCGTGATAGGTGACGAGCTGACTAAAGCTCAAAGTTTGGGTCTTTGATGATGACGACACACCCGTAGTTATCAGAAAATCCGGATCCGTAAAGAAGAAAATGATAGCTGTATTTTTCAAATCGAGTGGAATTGTGGATCGCGTCATTTTGGACACACAGAAGACAGTCACAGCTAAGTGGTATACTGAACAGTGCCTGCCTAAAGTCATTGGATATATGAATAACCTGCGGCCAAAGTCGAAAATGAACACCTGCAGTCCAGATCTTGCTCAATGCGACTTTGCACTGTTCCCGCATGTGAAAATAAAGCTAAAAGGGAGGCGGTTTTCCAGTGATGAGGACCTTCTGTGGGCTTGGGACAACGAGTATGCTTTACTCCCTAGTGAAACTTGGCAAAACTGGTTTAAAGATTGGCTTCGGAGGATGGTGGGGTGTATTCAGTGTAGAGGAAATTACTTTGAAAAAATTAAATAAACAAAGCTGTATTGCAAAACTTTCCTAGTACCCTTTGTATAGTTAATTTAACAACAAAACCAAACTTAAATTTTCTCTTGAATTTTACTTTTTAACAAAAGAAAAATGAAAAAGTACAATATTCAATGCCAAAACTAAACTCGTACAGGATGTAATTAAAATAGCATGACATACTTTAATGTGTAATAGCTGTGAAAATATTAAGCATAAAATGCTAATGCACGAAACATCTATCTCAAATGCTATCAAAATAAAATTATTTAATAAATACGCGTGGCTCGATCCGACACTGGTAAATTTAGTTTTTTTTTATAACTGCAACGCTACCCCTACTGAAGCATAGTGGTGAAAATTGTAAGTAAGAACTTAAATCTGTTATTAACTTCCGTGGAGTATAGCTTATCTAATCACGAATTAACAGATATCGTCTTACTATGCGGTCAAACATATGGAAATGTTAGAGCTAGTAGACGTATTTATGAAAGGCGGTTTCCAAAGCGAAGATACCCTTCAAATGATTTAATTTTAAAAACGGTATATAACTTAAGAGTTCGCTGTACATTGCACTGAAGTCATGACGTCCATTACCGTAAAAGACCACGTAGGATACTAGATGCGGAAGAACAAGTTTTAGATATTGTAAATGAAAATCCAAAAATAAGTACCGGAATAATTTATTACTTCTCGGCGCGGATTTAACATTATAAATACTATTTTCCACTACAGTCCTTATAATTACAATTTTACAATAAAATTTCGTTAAATAATTATATCAGTTGTAGTAGAAAATAATATTTATAATATTAAATTATAAATTCCACACTACCACAAAACTTTAGCATTTACAAATTTGATATTATATTTATTTTGAGATATTACAAAGGTCAGCGGCTTGCCGTTTGTGAAAATAACACATACAAAATTCACGAGATTTTTATGCCCACATAGACACAAAGACGCAGATAGATAAACGTTTTTAAATAATTTACAAACATTACATTTCTGAAATGTGCAGAGGAATTTTTATGAACTTGACTGTTCTTGTATCGACAACATATAATTTCTATTTAGTTATTTAAATATCATCTGAATACAGAACCGTATTTGAAAAATTTTGTATTCCTAAATTTCCGCAAAAATTAAAGTTTCAATAAGAATAAAGACTTTTGCAGATTTGAATTGTTGTCTTACGTACTTATTACACATTCATGTACCTCGAAATATATCGGTTACGGTCTGTATAAAAGTTTGTTATTTTTAAAAGTCAATATTTCGTGTGCATTCCTTTGTTCTTTATTAACATTTCTAACCTAGATGGCATACTTTGGACCAGTTTTTCGCAAAAGCTTGAATCAGTTTTCTCCCATTCATCTTTTAAATTTATGGTATACTAGCGAACTTTATATCTGGACTCTAAGCTGGTGTATCGTGACATGCGGACAACTATACAGCAACCATGACCGCATACTGCAAGCTCTAGGCTTCGGGTCGTTGTCTTGATGAAAATAGAGTTTCACTCGAGCCCAGTTTTTCTTTATATCGTAACAAATTCTTCTTTAGAATGTTAAGGTATATTGTCTGAATTATATTGCCCTCAATAAAATACGATATGCCAGGCCCAATAAGAGAAAATGAACTCTACACTATTACAGATTGCCCATCGTATTTAACTGGGGGTATGCATACATTGGGTCTTCCAGTGGAAGACCCTATGTATGAAGAAGCTTTTCTTTCCAAGAATATGAAACCAATTTGCTTTCGTCGATGAATAACACATTCCTCCGAAAAGAGAAATTCTTTGTACGATGCTCTTTCGCAAAGTGGTTTTCGCTTCTCTCTTCTGCTATTTAAATTAGATTTATGGAGTATATTTCTTATTGCCTGTGTAGGACACTCTTTAGCTAAATCATTTTCATTTATTATTGCCAACTTGGGCGCACTTGAAAATGGATCCTTCTTTACTTAACTTACGATAAATTGCTCATCACTAACGGAAAAAAATTTAGTCTTTGGTTTATTTTCCAATATTTTATCATATGCTTTGAATTGTTAACTTATTGGAATGTAAACGGTAAACCAAGTACTCTTCTGGTCCCGTTTTTCCAATTATCTTTACCAAATCACCCGTTCTTATGCCAGCAGAACAACCCCAAAGCATCGCATTTCCTTCTACATATTTTACCGAAGGCACTAAACGACTTCTAAGATGTTCGCACAGTCCCCGACAAAAAAATTCTACGTTTACAACCGAAAATTTCAAATTTGGACTATCCCTCCTCTTGGAGAGTTGTTGTTCTAAAATTAGTTGTTTATCAACAAAATGGGACACATGCATTAATTTAAAACATACTATTCTGTAATAAAACAAGTGCATGAACAATAGTGAGTTGTTTAGTCGTTTAACTTTCGTATTTGGTATAGCAGAACCTTCACCATAAATACTGTAATTAGCATAATACGTATACAACAGTAAAACGATCGAGACGTAAATATTTCTTAAAATATTTCAAATTTCAAAGAAATATTGCTGGATTATGTGTATATATGCTTTAGTTTAAAATGTATGTTAATGACTTTAACATTCCTTTACTATTATTTATCTTTAATAAACAATAAATAAATAAACGTGACGTTAGTCCATATACACGTGTGTAATATACATATATACGATGTAAAAAGCGGTTGAAATTAGAATTTTTCAATTTCTCTTCATAAAAACGCATAATTATGTGCAATTAAAAACATTCTGTGGATTTTATTTAACTTCTGTTTCCATAATGTAATTTATGTCACGTTAGAAGACTCGAATTCACTGTTCTTTGTAATCTAAGGATGAAGACACGTCCCCGGTTAACGTGATATCGTGGGTTCGAGTCTCGCGTAGAGAGTAGAAAGTTTTTCAAAAAATTTCTGCATTATATAGGGTGTTTTTTTTTGGAGACGGAGAACTTTAAATGAACAATACTGTTTTCTGTGACATCCGATTTGACAGTTCTCAGTTGTTTTGGAATTGGTTTGGCAGTTCATCTTGAATGGACTCACGCAGTAGCAACGTTTACAAATTCTACATATTTATTTTGAAAAACATGGTTCAATTCGAGAAACCCAACAGGTATTACGTGCATTTTATGGTGCTCATAATCCTCCATCGAAGCGATTAATTCGAGAAACTATGGTTCGTTTTCGCAATACGTTTACTGTAAACGGTAATAAGCATACCGTAAGACTTCGTACTGTAGACACACAACGAGCGATTGATGGTGTGCAGCGTAGTGTTAATGACGATCCAAATGCGTCAATTCGTCATCGTGCTCAACAATTAAACTTGCGACCATCCACTTTATGAAAAATGTTGCGTAAAGATCTTGGTTTACGTGCTTACAAGGTTCAACTTGTAGAGGAATTGAAGCCACACGATCATCGTTCGTGCCGTACATTTGGTGAATGAACCGAAAGAAACATTGCTATTGTTCCACAATTTAATTTGAAAATTTTGTTCAGTGATGAAGCACACTTTTGGTTAAATGGCTATGTCAATAGGCAGAATTGTCGCATTTGGAGCGATGATAATCCACAAGCCATTGTCGAAACACTATTACGTCCGTTATGGGCCGGTGGAGTCATTGGTCCATATGTTTTCAAAAGTGATGATGGTCAGAACGTTACAATCAACGATGAGCGATACTTTTTCATGCTTCAATTACAAGGCATTAATGTTGCAGACGTGTGGTTTCGGCAGGATGGCGCCACATGCCACACAGCGCGCGATACAATTAATTTACTGAAAGAAACATTTGGCGAACGATTGATTTCACGAAATTAACTTGTTAACTTGTGTTCGTGCGATTTGACGCCAATAGATTATTTTTGGAAGCCAATCTTCTTTTAAATAAAGGCAATTTCATGGATATTAAAAACATCTTTCTGTGTTTTATTTCAATTTAAAATTCTCCGCCTGCAAAGAAAAACACCCATTATATACATGGAAGAAGCGGTTAAAATTTCTCGACAATTAACACATAAAAACAATTCTATTGTAATCACAATAACGAAAATATTATTTCTATGATATAGTTTAGAGGTAAAATGTAACGTAGATTCAAATTATATACAAATAATTAAGGTATTCCGTTTGAAATTTCAAAATTGATGTTACTACCAGAATAACCAGTATTATTTTATTGTGCATAGGAGTTTCATTTTGACAAATTAAATGTTGTTTGTATTTATAACATAACAATAGCTGAAACGATATTTTCTTTCGAGTATGTATTTACAGTATCCACAGAATTTACAAGACTCAAAACTTTCCTTTGATCGCGCGTTCCTTATGAAATACGAGTAGACCTCTAACTTTGAACAAAATTAATTTCAGAGCTATGAGAAACCGAGGCGTGGAAATTTATTTAACGAACAATTACCAACACGCCAAGAACTTTGACGTTAAATCGCTTGCCAATATTAAAGGCATATCCGACAATACAATCATAGAACTACTGATAAAAGTACACAATTTCATTTCCGATTTTATAATAGGTTAGTACTTCTTGTAAATATAATATTTAATTTGCTTTTTAAAATTATCCTTATGTTTCAGGTGACAAACCTAATATAGAGTGTATTTTACAGTCGGCTTTTTTAGTATCCCAACAAATTAAAAGAGGTATTGATACAGAAGATGCTATTGTAAGCGCAATAGTGGACATTTACTACAAGTCACGCTCGGATTGTGATTTCGATAGTAGTGATCCTCTGGGTATCATTGAATATGAGATAAAACAAAATTTGAAGGAAGTGTTAAATAAAACCACGAATGATAATGATGAATACGACTCCAATATAACGTTGGCATCTCAAGAACTTAACACAAACACCAATTTAACGAGAGTTAAACAGCAAATTGTTCCACTTAAGAGACATCTTGAGGAATTTCCACAATCACTTGATATGATTGTGTATTATTTTGTGATGCATTTTTATAGTATATCGAGTTTAAACGATTTGAGATTACGTCACGTTTATCTTCATAAATTGATAAGCGATAATAACTATTTCGAACCTCTACAAAATCTTAACAATTTATTTTATAAATTTTGTTTACAATTTCCAGCTGACAACGTAGGTACAAGTAGGTCTCTACCTATAGATAGAAAATGGATACCAGACACAATTTCTACTAATATTAATTTATCGTCTAGTAATAGAGTATTGCTGATGTTGTATTTCTTACTAAATAAACACACGAGTGACACGAAAGTTCAAAACATTCCCAAAGGAGATTATTCTTTAATAAAATATTCCGAAAATGTAAAAAGATGTCAAATTCAAGATAGTATAGATGATGCAGTTTTAAGGGAAGCCCCCACTCTGCTTGACACGTATGATAAATTTCTTCTGAATGTTTTTACAAACGCAAATACTACTATTTCAAACGATCAAATTATTAGTATCATGTCGTTTCTACAATGGCGGTTTTATTTAAGCCATTTGCTTTGCACTAACGTGGGTGAACTGAAAAAGCCAGAATTAAAAGGAGTAATTTCAAATTTGCACGTCCATTATAAATGGTTTCTGAAATATGCAATTGATAAAACTCAATCACTACTAAACGTAACACAAAATGAAGCTCTTTCAAGCGTTATATCGCTGATGAACTCAGGATTAACCAATTACTTTAGTCCTTTGGCTAAGTTGGGAAAGCGGTTCAGGAGAGAATCGTTTAAGCCACCGCCGTTAGTAAATACGACACAATTGTCTGTAATACCAGAATACCATAAAATTACTGACACATTTGACTTAGCAAAAAATGAAAATATAAGTAAGGTACTTACTAAACTTTCGGATGAAAACTTCAGGTCGATTTTAGTGAAACTAAAGATTGATTTAAGTTACGACGTAAAAGATGTTCCAGAGAATTTTCTTCAATTAAAAAAAATATCTGAAAGATTTTTAACTGAATCTGACACGGAAGAATATGAAAAATCGGATATGAATTATTTAGTTATCGCAAATTACTTCTCGTTGATTACAATGTATCAAAGTAGGCTGAACAACTTCGATAATATCTATAACATAATATCCACACCATGCATTCTGCAAGGAATCTTAAAAAGATACGAAATAACACAGGATCCAAAACTCTTACATGAAATTGTAAGTCATATGACACATTATTTACTGAATAACCCATGTACAGCGCCCTCTAAATATTTGCAATATAAAAGTGACTATGACGTTAATGAAATAAAACTAAGTTGGCAAAATCCATTACTAATATTTTTGTTCACATCTGTACTAGTAAATACAAATAACAAAACATTTAATCTTAAAGTCGATCTTAAAGACTATTACAATTCAATGAAACTATACAATAAATTAAATCATCTTCTGTGGAAAAACACTTATCAACTATCGGACAGCAGCTGCGATTTTATGTAAGTATTCATTTATATTTAACTAACTTACAATCTTCTCAACAGTTCAGTCATTTTAATTTCACAGAAACGTTTCATGATATTTTATCTGAAACATTTTTGTAGTCTACTAAAAATGTTACAGTACCGTGCAATAAAGTTAGGACCACCATATAAATTCACCTTTTTGTTTCTTTTTATAAGAAATAAGACAAAATAACGACTTGATGTGAACAACTCTTTATCAACATTATAATATAAAGATTAATGTATTAGGTGCGCAACTAAGTTCTTGCTGTTTTTCAAGAGATGGCTCCAGTAGTAAGTGCTGGTCGATTGTGACATAACCAAAACGGCATGAACCAAGCTTAGA
Organism: Dermolepida albohirtum; assembly: GCA_031893035.1. Taxonomy (NCBI): domain Eukaryota; kingdom Metazoa; phylum Arthropoda; class Insecta; order Coleoptera; family Scarabaeidae; genus Dermolepida; species Dermolepida albohirtum. The sequence continues at coordinate 186,620 of JAVIWB010001897.1, read as the reverse complement.
CATATGGTAAACAAACCGCTTTGATTTTGTTTTTGCGTCATATACTTTTGGTTGTGTGAACATGTCTGATTTTGTGCCAAATAATCGTCATTTGGGGGAAGTGTTGCATTTCTTCTTTCATTCGAAGAAAACGGCTCCTGAAGCGCATCGAGAACTCCAAAAAGTTTACGGAGATGCTGCTCTAAGTGAAACAACGTGCCGTGATTGGTTCCGTCGCTTCAAAGACGGTGATTTCGATGTTGACGACCGTTCGCGTGAAGGAAGACAAAAAACCTTCGAAGACGCTGAATTGGAGGCATTGCTCGATGAGGATCCGTACCAAACGCAAAAAGAGCTTGCTTCAGCATTAGGAGTTACCCGCCAAGCCATTTTCCAGCGATTGCATGCGTTGGAAATGATTCAAAAACAAGGAACTTGGGTTCCTTATGATTTGAAGGCAAGAGACGTTGAGTGTCGTTTTTTCGCCTATGAACAACTGCTCCAGCGACAAAAAAGGAAGGGTTTTCTTCATCGCATCGTTAGGGGTGATGAAAAATGGATTCATTACAGCAACCCAAAGAGAACAAAATAATGGGGACTGCCCGGTCATGCTTCTACGTTGTCGGTTCGGCCGAATATTCAAGCTGCGAAGGTTTTGCTGTGTATTTGGTGGGACCAGGACGGTGTTATTTATTATGAGCTGTTGAAACCGAACGAAACCATCACTGGGGAATGGTATCGAACTCAATTGATGCGATTGAGGTGAGCACTGTGCGAAAAGCGACCACAATATGAGCAGAGGCACGAAAAAGTGATTCTACAGCATGACAACGCTCGGGCTCACGTTGCCAAACCCGTTAAAACCTACTTAGAAACGCCCAAATGGGAGGTCCTACCCCACCCGCCATATTCCCCAGATATTGCGCCGTCCGATTATTACTTGTTCCGTTCGATGGCACATGGTCTGGCTAATCAGCAGTTCCGCCCATATGAAGACATCTCAAAATGTCTTGATTCGTGGATAGCCTCTAAAGACGAACACTTCTACCATGACGGTATTCGAGCTCTGCCAGAAAGATGGGAAAAAAGTTGTCGCTAGTGATGGGAAATATCTTGAATGAGTCATTTGTAAACATTTTTTCACAATAAAGTTGCATTTTCATCAAAAAAACAACGAGAACTTAGTTGCGCACCTTATATATTTTTCAATAATATGAATTAATATTGTGTTAAGCTACCCTTTACTTTAATCATGACATACTTTTGATACATGACGCAGCTAATTTCTTCAAATCCTGGCCATTGCGCCAAATATCTTCAATATTTTATTTTAAAACAGCTGGGTTCGGATTTGGAGTTGAGTAAACAATTCATTTTAAACTATTCCATAGATTTTCGATTGGGTCTAGGTCTGGAGAGTTGCCTGGTCACGGCAAGCCCTGCAAGTTGCTGTCAGAAAACAAATCTTTTATTGACTTTGCTGCGTTGCATGGTGCACCATCTTGCAAAAATTTGTAAACATCTCTAAAACTTATAGAATCAATGTGTGGAATTGGTATTTATTCCATTAAGGATTTGTACTGTATTTGGCTCATTATACCCGTAATATAATACAGAGATCTCCTTTTCTGATATACAGAACCAAACCGTAATAAATAACTGGAGAATGATATTAATAATGATATATAAACATATAATTAAGTTCTTTTACGATGGGAAATCATGAAAATTATTATTTTCTGCTATTCCATCGTTAATTAAATTCACAGAAAAAACGGTACGGATCATGTGCGGGATTAATTGTTTCTTATGGGTATTTATTGCCGTAGTTCTCCAGGTGCAACACTGCTTAACTTATCTGCTGATGATGACAACTTAGTTGTCGAAATACGTATACAGAATTACGAAAGGGGTTATATATCAACCTTGGTGATCAAGTTAATCAACCACAGGCTCCATCGAAACCACCATCTCGAAGAGCCTGTCCAAAATCGAATTGATTCTTCATTTCTCCTATCAACGGTGGACATTTTGGTCCCTACGTATCCAACGCGCACCTTCTTGGTCAACACAGATAGATCGAATGTCCCAGTAGTAGCACCACTGACTTATATGTCGAGAAATGCCTTTTTTCCTGATATTTTCTATATTTAGTTGGCCCTCATATGTACATTCCTATTGCTTTTCCTATCATTTTGATTGCCGCTTTGAATAATAAACTACTTACGATTACTTAATACTTTTAATTATGTACGTACATTCGTATATATTCATATATAGCAGATTTTCCAATAGGATGTAACAATTTTATCTTTTAATACGAACGTTGAACGTTTTTCATGATTTGTCAACGTCAAAACGTCAGTCAAGGTTAACATTTTCATCATGGTGAAATTCACGAATGATCAACGTTTGGAAATTATTAAAAATTACTACCGCAATTCTGGATGCGCTTACTCCAACTTTCGTTCTTAATAATCGTCCCACTAGACAGGCTGTGCGTGCTATAGTGGATAAATTCGAGTCAAAATATTCACTATTGGATGTTCCTGTGCCAGTGAGACAACGCACCGGTCGAAGTACCGAAAATATCACAGCCGTAAGTGCTTCAGTTCAAAATGAGCCAAATCAGTCGATCCACCCCGTTCACAGGCATTGGGAATCTCTCAAACTACATTGTGGCGAATTTTGCGTAAAGATCTTGGCTTACACCCTTACAAGATCAAATTAACTCAAGAACTGAAGCCTCTTGATCATTCACTTCTCCTATTGGGCTCTATTAAAGTATGAAGAAAATCCCGAATTTCATCGAAAAATCATCTTCAACGATTAAGCTCATTTTTGACTTAATGGCTTTGTCAATAAGCAAAATATACACTATTAGATCCACAGGTACTTCAAGAGACTCCATTACAACCACACAAAGTGACCGTGTGGTGTGGATTTCATGCCGAAATAGTGATTGGAGCATATTTTAACATCGATGAAAATGATCGCCATATTACGGTCAATGGAGTTCGCTATCGTGCCATGTTGAAAGACTTTTCCCAGAATTGGATGGACTTGACATCAATGATATGTGGTTTCAACGAGATGGTGCCACATGCCACACAGCTGGTCAAACAATTGATGGGAAAGTTCGGTAACCGTGTAATCTCGAGAAATGGTCCGGTCGAGTGGCGACCCCGCTCATGCGATTTAACGCCGTTGGATTTCTTTTTATGGGGTTACGTTAAGTCGTTGGTTTATGCCAATAAGACAACAATGTTAGAGGAGCTTAAGAACAGTATCGAACGCGAAATTGCCATCGTTTTCGCCAACATGTATGAAAGAGTGATGGAAAATTGGCTCCAAAGAATCGATCGCTGGAAACGTACTCGCGGTGGTCATATGAACGAATTCGAATTTCATAGTTAAAAGTAACGTGTGTACTGCACCTGGAATAAATTTCAGCCCAATATCTCCATTATTCTGTTTTATTTATAATAAATACAAAGTTGTTATGTCCTTATTGAAAAACCCGATATGTTTGGTTTATGTGCATGTATGTTCATTCATTAGGTGGGTTCTTCTTTGGATATTGTAGATTTAAGTATGTTGTGGTTTGCCACCGCACTGTACCATTTATGTATTTGATTGTCTTGCATATAAATTTGTATGCTGAACAATAAAGGTCATTATTATTACTATTATTATTATTATTATTATATTATTAAATTTAATGCTGTTAGATTATCGTCCTTGATCACTGAAGGTTGATATATAACCCCTTGCCACATTAATTTTCGTATTCTGTATACATATTTCGACAACTCAGTTGTCATCATCAGCAGATAATTAAACAGTGTCGCACCTGAAAAATTACGGCGAAAAATGAACCAAATGGTTGTCAACGGTACGGATCGCGTACGGAGTTTGTTTTCGTACGGGTATTTTTCGCCGTAGTTTTCCAGGTGAGACACTGTTTAATTGTCTGCTGATGATAACAATTTAGTTGTCGAAATACGTATACCGAATACGAAAATGAAGCAAGGGGTTATATATCAACCTTCAGTGATCAAGTTAATCAAAATTACCTCCAAATTATCGTCTAATCGAAATTTGACTTCTGTTAGGTAATAAAAATTAAATATTATTAATTTAAATTATCATACCAAGTCCTGTAACCTGGCTCCCTATGAGTTCTCACTATGTCATTTTTTAATTTCAGAAAATTAGAACAAAAATACGTAATTAAAAAATTTGAAACATTCATACGCAGCCTAGCAAAGTCTCTAAACGTAGACCATGCACATGAAAGCTCACTTGAAATAGTACAGTCATGTCTTGATCGAATCCAAATTATAGAAAATGAATCGAAGGAGGAAATGAGTGTTTGGTGTTTTTTCCTGCAAGAATGTTGCAAAAATATTATCAAGATAGGCAGCTCCGCACCGACGGCGAACATAAATTCCATTGCAAATTCCTACATTACCATAAATTACTTAAATGGATTATTAAATTCTAAATTATCGTTAATTGATCCATACACGAAGATAACACTAAAGAGGAAATATATCACCAGCGAGATAGAGAACTTCGAAACATTAAATGCTAGCTTTAACATACAGAGCGAAATATACAGTAATGTTGAGTTTCCTCTCTGTCCGTTGATAAAAATGCAAATAGATGAGCTCCGTGAAAAGATTAACGAACTCAGGAAAGAAGTGGCAGTCAGGCCGCAATTCCCTAAGTACGAATCTCTCTTGCAGGTAATATTCAAGTTGAAATGCTTCAGGTTCTTTTAAATATATATGTATACTACTGTGGGCAAAAAATAATAAGACTTTTTAATTTAAATTTCGCGCGAAAACCCATTCGTCGAAATATTTTTTTTCTAGGTTGGTAGGACTGTCAGTGACACCTGTGCCAAATGTCACATCCAAATAATCATTAGTGTTTAGTATACGCTTGTCTTTCTGAAGTACAAAAAGTGCATTCGGCGATTTTTACAATGAGTGAAATTATTCAACAAAGAAGTTCCATTAAATTTTGTTACGGAATCAAATTTCTGGTGCCGGAACGTTCAGAATGTTGCAAAAGGCCTTCGGTGATAATTGTTTGTCGCGAGCAAGTGTTTTTGATTGGTACAAATTATTCAAAGAGGGTCGAGAACGCGTTGATGACGAACCACGTCCAGGACGGCCATCAACATCAACTGATGATCAACACGTCAATAGAATCAAGGAATTGGTGCTCGAAAATCGACGATTAACAGTCAGAGACCTTACTGGCATCGTTAGAATATCGGAAGGATCAGTGAAAACCATTTTGAAAGATCATCTGGGCCTAAGAAAAGTGAAAGCACGATTTGTTCCAAAATCACTCAATTTTTTCGAAAAACAGCGTCGTGTTGACGTCTGTGAAACAATGCATTCCGACTATCAAGACAAAATGAAAGGCATCATAACTGGAGATGAGACTTGGATCTACGCTTATGACCCGGAAACAGACGATCAATCAGCCGAATATCGTATCAAAGGTGAGCCGAGCCCAAAAAACCACGTCAAAGCTAGTCAAAAATCAAGATTACGTTGACAGTTTTCTTCGATTATCGAGGTGTGGTGCACTCCGAATTCCTTCCGAATTCCTTCCGACCGGCCAAACTGTCAACAAAGAATACTATTTGAGTGTTATGCGTCGTTTGCGCAATGCTATTCGTAAAAGGAGGCCAGAATTATGGGCCGACAACTCTTGGTTTTTGCACCACGATAATGCACCGCCGCATACTGCATTAATTCTTCGTGAGTTTTTCGTCAAATTTTCAACCAATATCGTGCCGCAACCACCGTATTCGCCTGATTTAGCTCCGTATGACTTCTGGCTATTCAGCAAACTCAAACGACCGCTCCGGGAAAACCGTTTTGAGTCAACTGAAGACATTAAACGTGAATCGCTACGCGCATTGAAGGCTATTCCTAAGCTATGACTTTAACAACTCTTTCGAGAATTGGAAGAAGTGGTTGGCACAAGTGTATTGGGGCCAGGGGGGATTACTTCGAGGGGGACGAAATAGATTTGGAAGAATAAATTAAGAATTCAAAAATTATGAACAAAGTCTTACTATTTTTTGCCCACAGTAGTATACTTACATATTTTGTTTTAGGATATCAATCATGCTTTTTCAACTGTTTTGTCTCCTAATAAAATACGTGAATTATACACTGATTTAGAATCGGCGATAGAAAATATAGAAAAAGATAACCAAGCAACATTTAACAGAACAAACCAAACTATCGGAAGTATTGAAAATTTAATTAAAATTTTAGACCACTATAGATATGAATATCCTGATATAATTGAGCCTTTATATTGCAACATTATGGAGTTATTATATGGTTTTAAACTGAAGAACAACTTACTTGAAAAGCTGCTGTTACAGCACGAGTATTTGGAGAACAATATTAACATTCAAAACACGTTAGAGAATCTTGTAAAATTTCCGTATTTAGATGAGAATCAATGCGGTATTGAAAATGTAGTCGATAATTATATGGGAGATGCAATGCAAAAGATTATAGTGAATGAGACATCTGTAGAAGATCTTTCAATAAAACATCAAAAGCTAAAGTAAGTAGTATTTAAGAAGTAAAATCAAATAAAATCAACAACTACTACAGATGTTTTAAACTTAATTCAAAGTAGAGATCGTATAAGAACACGTACACACGAGATTGTGTATTTCGTGTTTTGATTCCTTTAGTAACTCAATGTAGTCAATTGTTACAGCAATTCTAAATCTTTATTTTCATATTGTTTTCTTTAGATCAACGATTCTCAGCCTTTTTCTATCTGCGACAAAGGTGGGAACATATTTTTTCACGACACACTAACCAAACTACCTCTGTTTTTAACTGTACACTTTACTTGGGTTTTAGATAACTTGGGTCTTAAATATTTCTTGATAGATTAAATTATTTTCTTAAAACCATCTACACTACAGCCCATAAGTGAGGGATCACTTATCATAAATAACAAAGCACTTGTATTTTAGACACATCCCTTAGACTTTTACCTGTTTTGGTGAGAATAATTCAAATAACAGTTGTAAATGTAATTCTGAGAAGGATTATTCGGATTATTATTATAAATTAGATAAATATATTTGTTTCTGAAAAATATTGTAAATCCTTTTAATAGTTTTATGGCGTCTATTTAATAGAAATATTTTATATACCCCAATAAATTTAATAGGGTTTACAACGCAATATTATTATAATGGTATTAGGAATTCATAGTAAACTATTTAGCAATTTAAAAATTGGTTTTCGTGCAGCATTTGTCGGAGTAAGTTGCAATACGAGTATTTGAGAACAGACGTAAAAGTAACTTATAAAAATGCCGAAAAGAAAGGAACTTAGCGCAGAAACTCGTAGTTCTATAATAACGCTACATGGTGAAAAATTTTCACTGCGGCAAATAGCCCAAAAGTTAAATTTATTTTATCACGCGGTGCAAGGAACAGTGAAACGATATTCACAAAGTGGATCATTACAACCAATAAAACGTTGCGGAAGGCCAAGGGTAACTACCAGACAAGAGGATTTGTGCCTAAAAATACTATCAAAACGAAATAGGCGCCTCACAGCTCCTCAGCTTCGAGCATAGCTGAATCAAGGCCGTCGAAAGCCGGTGTCACTAACTACTGTAAAACGACGTTTGACAAAGGCGGGACTACATGGGCGTATTGCAGCTCGAAAACCATTACTGAATCCACGAAATCGTAAAAAACGGTTACAATGGGCCCAGGACCATCAACACTGGGACATGGAAATGTGGAAGCAGGTGTTATGGACAGATGAATCAAAGTTCCAAGTGTTTGGTAGTAATCGACGAGTTTTCGTTCGAAGACAAGTGGGTGAAAGGATGTTACCCGAATGTGTAGTGCCAACTGTTAAACACGGGGGAGGTTCTGTGCTTGTTTGGGGATTCTTTTCCTTTGATGGTGTCGGAGATTTGTACCGCATTGAAGGCATTTTAAAAAAAGAGGGGTATATGAAGATTTTGAAGGAACATGCAATTCTGTCTGGATTAAGGTTAATTGGTGAAGGTTTTCATCTAAAACAAGATAATGATCCCAAACACACTTCCCGACTTTATAAAAACTATGTGAATCAAAAAGAGGAGGAAGGGGTGCTGATAAATATGATTTGGCCACCACAATCACCCGATCTCAACTCTATCGAATTACTGTGGGATGAATTAGATAGAAACGTGAGAGAAAGCTGTCCACAATCGCAGAAACAGCTTTGGGAGCAACTTACAAGGGTGTGGAATAATTTACCAATGGATACGCTCCAGAAACTTGTATCGCGGTTGCCTAATATTTGTAAAGAAATCATTAAGCGCAGAGGTGGATACTTCGACGAAAGTCGAATATGATAAGAAATTCTACAGAATATGTTGAAATTATTTTATTTCATAAGGAAAACTGTTCACTTGTCTCGTAGATATAGTTTTGTAGAAATATACGTTTTGTTTCACTAAGCGTGCATGTTTTTTTTTAAAATTTCATCTACTGATCCCTCACTTATGGCCTGTAGTGTACATATTTATACTTGGAATGTAAATAAATGCAAAAATAAGTACCAAAAATGTATTAATTGAATAAGAACGTAAAGGTGTAATTTTAAAGTAACGAAGATTATTTCAACAAAATGAATAAATTAGAATTAAGAACTATCAATGGAACAAAACAATAACTTAAAACAATTTAAAATTTAAGTCAATTTGTGACTGTTATAAACGTGACTTGATGTGGGACAACCTCACGCACATTTCACCATTAATATCCTTAGGTGTTGTTCGGCATTTCGACTTCATTATTTTGTTGTAGAAAATGCAGATTCGCATAAATATGACGTCACAAATGGAAGACAACGTACAAACCCTAGTTTGTAATCCCTCCTTAAGTCTCAGATATTCGAAACCATATTGCATCCGCTTGAATGAATCTCGCCTTTAAACATGTATGGGATATCGATTAATTCCCCTTTCTCCTTAATTGTTGTTCTGAAAGCAGTTTAAAAACGAAGTTTCCTAGCTTGTCCAAAACGAAATGTTATTCACTGGATTTCAGCTAAAGAAGTAGACGAGAGGTTTTTCACTAATTCCTCTTTGAGATTTTTCAAGTGATCTTTAATCCATTTTTCTTACGTGGTTTTCTTACTTCGATGTCAAGTTAGACAGAATGTTCGATGTAGACCCAAAACTGATAAAATCTGCATCTTTTATTGCCAGTGCTCAGAGTCGCAGTTTTCTTGTAAAAGTGAATTCATTTCGTCACGAAGATCCTGAACTGTTCAAAATTTGGGCTCTTGAGAACCAACGAATTTCAGAGTGCAACAATAAGCTCCTGTGACGACATTGTTGGGGGTTCCCCTTTTTTAAATTATTTGATTGTCTTTTCTTTTTTTCTGTTAACATTTTTTTTCTGTTGAATATTGTAAATTTACAAAAACACAAACTTTTTTAAATCAATAAAATAGGTACGCAAAATGCAGCGTGATTGTTTCTCATGTTGCACAATTATTCGCTATTTTGTGGAGTGAAGTTAATATACACATTTTTTTTAATATTGCCTAAACGGCATGAGAGAGAATGCAGTTGTTTGAAGCTGTTTGAAAATGTAAACAAACTCGTGTGCTATTTGAATTGCATACTATGTACACCATTCATTTTTTTTTAAATGAAACACCCAAGAGTTCTCTTTCTAGTTTGATATCGTTACGGCTCGACCTAAAACTATACAGCAAGAATTGGGATTTAGATCGTAAGCTTTTTGTGGCAATAATTGTACATAACAGTTCCATATGTATGTACATATAACAGTTCCGTATCTACATAACGTAAAATACAGTTCTGTATGTACAATACGTATATAGCAGTTTCGTCAGTTCTACACATAAGTATAAACGTACGAAAATATGGTATAATTTTGTTAATTTAAAAATGTTTGTGTTTTTGTAAATTTACAATATTCAACAAAAAAATATGTTAAAGGAAAAAAAGAAAAACAACTTTATGTATTTGTAACATATATACTTCCTATATCTAATAACAGTTATTACTGTTAAAAGAATGTACTTATACATTTTTATGAGACTCTCTTGTTTAACAGCTTGCTTAAATGCGCAATTCAAGAAACATTTAATAGTTGTTCAACGAGCGCAAAGTATTCTCAAATATCCGACCCAGAATCATTCCATAGATTTAATTTAATTATTAAACACTTCATTAACGTATGGGACAAACAGGAAGAACAATTGAAGAAAGAGCAGATCGAAAAAGAGAGTTTGTACAAAACAAGGTAAGTTAAAAGAGATATTCCTTCCGTCAATTAAACAAATACGTTTATTAGGACAAAATGCAATGACAAATCTGAAGATGAGCAAATCGACGAGGAATTAAACAACCTGTTTCCCAATTACTTCGACGAATTTTCGGATATGCAACATCAAGAGTTAAAAGATGAAACGGAAGAAGTTTCTAGCGATGAAAACTATAATATAATAACTTTAGATGACATTAATTTTTTCTATAATCTACATTCTGTATTTGTTTGTTCTCATGCGAAATCCCCGTGGCTAAATTTGAACCAAAAGCATAGTGACCTCAATTATATTACTCCTCTTATGCAAAAATTCAAATTACTAAAATTGTTGTTGCCAAATTCTATCCACGCCTTAAATTATGACATGGACACAAATATTATAGGTGGATTACATGTTCTCATTAGTATTGCTCAAAAATATGGCAATTTAAAATTATTTGGTAAGTTAAAACAAAGCATTAGCTATTATACAACTAAATATTGCTTAACATTTAGATGAAACTAGCTCACCAGCACGATCCAATTCAAAAAAATCGTTTGATTTTTATCGAGATTCGAACATTGATGAAATTAAACCTTCCTATCAAACATTACATGATCTCGCTGGTAAAATAACGCAACTTTTAATGGAATGGTCCGATCATCCTACACTAAAGAACGTATGTTATAATATTTGGTTTTTTATTTCTTTATTAAACAGATTTTGTTTTTTCAGATTAACATCGTAATTGACAGAATATACAATTTTGACATCGCTAGTCCAATATCCAGATTTCTAACTGGTTTTGAAATATTATTAAATAAATGTCATGAATGGGAAGAGAATGCGCACTCAGGCGTTTCGCTTCAAAGTCATATCCAAAATATAACCGCGCAAATTATAACTTGGCGAAAAATTGAATTAAACATGTGGAGAGATATTTTAAATTTTACATTTAGCAGGTAATTCAAAGAATAAATAATTATTAACAGGGACGAGTTGAATAGACTTATAAAACAGTACACATCCTTTAATTCATAAATGAACTCATTTAATTTTAAAAATTCACGTTCTACGAGGTGTGGCAATTAAATAACGAAACTGGTGTGATAAATGTTATTTATTGCAAATAAACTTATATTTAACTTTTATCCCCTTCAACATACTCTCCTCCCCTATCTATATATTGCGCTGTATATGTGTCATTGTTCAATGCTATAGTTCATTAGTTGTCAACCTCTTCAACAACTCTGGCGTTTTTGTTTTTACATTTTCAACAGATTGAAAATGTGTTCCCTTTAATGCATTTTTCGCTCTTGGGAACAGGTAGAAGCAACATGGTGCGAGATCTGGCGAATACGAAGGATGACCAAACACAGCAATGTGCGTGTCCGCTACAAACCGCTTACTCTTTCCCTCAACTTGATTAGAACTTCTTTGTAGTATTTCTGATTAACGGTTTGACCCTCAGGCGCCAAGTCAGTTATCATAACACCTTTGATATCGAAAAAACCGATCAGCATTGCCTTCAATTTCGTGCTTTCTCTATCTTGGCAATCCGGCTCCCATAACACAACATTATCACCAGATACTTTTAACGTTTGTAAACATTCTGTTGGGGACTTTTTAATTTTGACAAAGAATTCCAGGTTAATCCGCTGCTCGATTTTTATGTCAACCATTATCATGGACTACTAAGTAACAGTGTCTTCTACAATTACAGCTCAAAAATAAACTAAAGCAGACAGAGAAACGAAGCTATGAGTTGTTGCTTGAGAAGTATCAAGGCCAATGACATTCCAATTACAGACTCGCTCGATACGACTGCAGATACGAGTGCAGTCTCGTTATTTAATTGCCATGTCTCGTAAATATGACTAATGGTAGAGAATTTTATCCTTTAAATGCTCTAGTCCATTAACTTTCGAACAGTTGAAAGTTTGTAGCGCTATTTTCTATATAAAATTCATTTTAAATTAATTTTGTACGCCGTACATGGCATTAATATTTAGAGACTGATTTGTATATAATTTACTGGATTCAATTGTTCGGAAGTTAATGGCATGTACTGTATATGAAAATTAGAATATAATTCCTAGAGTTTCGAGAAAGATGGTGCTAATAGTGTTGCTTCACGCCAAATCACCTGTATGCTTTGATATATAAATTGTCGTTTTTAACGAATGTTTGATACAATACTATTTAATCAGCTGTGCTTAAAAATTTAAATTACATGTCGATAGTTACCAATGACTATGGACTTTCTATAAAAATAAACCTATACATTTTTTTACTTGATATGTAATTATAAAGAAATATTCACTGTATATTTATAACTGTAACTAATCTATAAAGTAGTAATTACGATTTGTATAATGAGAAACGCAGGTCAATATCCCATGAAGCAAAAGTTAATGGGAGAGTGGAAGTGAGAGAGTAGGTAGAAATATCTTCCTTTCAATACACCTAGTCAGTTTTAGTTTAGTTATCCGTTGCATGTGACGCAGGGAATATATTTTATTGAAATGCGTGCAGCGTTTCGAAAACGTTTCGAATCAGTATTTTTGGATTAGCACTATAAAGGTCCTAAAATAACAATTGCAATGGAAACTAAGTACTTACATAAGTCGAATGACTTCATTAGATTATGGGCAAAATATTATCAACAAACCCAAAGTGTAAATGATCTTCCAAGGCGTGAGCAAAGCCATACCACAACAACATCTCAAGATAAGGCTATTAGTTTATTTAAGAAAAAACTGCAATTAACATTTCGTCAAGGACAATCCGAACTAGCCAAGAAGAAAGTAAATATTAGTTTAGTGTCAATTAGAAATAGATTATACGAACACGATACCACTTGTCGAAGCACAATTATTAAACCGTTACTATCTGATAAACATCGACAAGCACGCTTGATCTAGTCACTAGAAAATTCCAGCTGAGATTGGTTCGACGTTGTGTTTACTGAAGAAGCATCTCTTTGCATTCGGTCACCTAAAAGGAAAGCATTGTTAACGGACGAAAAACGTATTATACGGCGCACTGTAAAACACCTATGAAAGTCAATGACTGGGGTTGTTGTAACACTGAAACTTTGTGTGTGTTTATCGGCATTTTAAACTTGAAACGAATGGTAAAATTGAAAGGACTTCTCACATCGTTAAGTTTAGTTTGAAAATAACAGTGTAGATTGAATCGTACAAAAAGAGAACGTTCCAAAATATCGAAGCAAACTGTATACTAAGCGAAAAGCTGCAAATGGTATTGCTTCAATGGATTGACCTCAACAATCACCAACCACAAACCTAATTGAAAACATTTGGTCTCTTATGAAGCAGAAACTTCGTGAGAAACATGTATGTAAAATTTACCAATTATTTCCCAATATAGAGAAGATATAAAGGTCATTACCTACGAGTTATTCGGAAAATTTGGTCGCAAGTAGGGGAAATCTCTGTGAAGCTATTCTTAAAAATAATAGAAACTGGACGCCATATTAAATTTTAGCAGATTCGCAAATGTTAGCGCATTCGTATATGTACATATAACAATATATCTATTGCTTCTATTAGTCTTTTTTGGGGTAGAAATATTGACTCGCGTTTCTTATTATACAGTTTGTAGAACTCAATATTGTATGGAATTTACTCCAACCTAATTCACAATATTTATAATTCCCAGGCTAAATGAAAGAGTGGGAAAATGGTGGTGTTATATTTATAAAATACTAGAGCAATTTGAAGAACAAACCATCAATACTGAAGAACTAATTTCAACATTAACAAAATTTATCACAGAGTCAAATTTAGTTGAATTTGACAAAAGACTGGAATTACTATTCGTTTTCCATTGTCACTGCGTTTATGTGAAAAACTATCCCCAATTACAAATCTTGATGAATGTATTATGGAATATTTACCATTACTACAAGCAATTTCTACCAAAAATAACTGAAAAAATTAAAGCACTTCGTACACCTATAGAAAAGAAATTGAAAGACTATGTAAAAATTGTAACTTGGAAAGATATTAGTTACTGGTCTATAAAAGAAACCTTGCAAAAAACACATAAAACTATCCATAAGCACATTAGAGAATTTGAGGTAATATTAAGTATAACTTTCATTGTATTATTTCGTAAATTACGTATGTTATAGAACGTTCTAAAGCAGCCTGTTTCAAGTTTTCTGTATGAGAAAGAAGAAAATATCACGTTCGAAAATATTGGAATCTGGGACAGACCGCAGCGTGTTTCACCGAAAAGCTATCATTATACAATGGATTCTGTAATGTATATCGCCAAAATAAAAGCCCATAAGGTAAAGTAAAATGTCAAACTTTGCTTACAACACGGACAAATCGGAAATTCAAATGTCGATGAAACTTTAAAAATTGAAAGAGTGCGAAGGTATTTACATATTTCGGATGGTCGATAATAATAATAATTTGAAGTATTTTAAGCCTTTTGTAACGAATGGCTGTAATAATGAACTTGCAAATTATTTACTTTCCTTTTACTTTTTTTTACAGTGACGTCGTTCGTCGAACGTTTAATATACTTCAAAATATTTTAAAAAAATTTAATAATCGTCAATTACTCTCCAAATTTGAATTTTTCTAAATATCTCAGAAACGATAACAAATATTAAATTTTTTTAAACATATTTTGAAGTATATTAAGCTTTCGACGAACGACGTAACGACAGTAAAAAAAAGCAAAAGGAAAGTAGATAATTTGCAAGTTCATTATTACAACCATTCGTTACAAAAGGTTTAGAATACTTCAAATTACTTTATTGACCATTCGAAATATGTAAAATGACTCGACACTATTAAACATAGAACAAGAAGAAACCTCTGCATATCTACTTAAGATTAAATAATACAGATGGTGTACCATGTCCTTTTAGAAGAACAAATATTGCCCCTAACAACAATAATTAGGAATTTTTATTAACAATAGACTCTAAAAAAGCATTGCTACTACTGTGAAGGAGGTATCTCCAAAATATGAGTTTTGAATGCCTCAACTGCCTCCTCCGGCGTAGAAAATCGTTGACCACGTTTATTCGCCACGTGTGGAAACAAAAAGAAGTCACTGGGTGCTAGATCAGGGCTGTACGACAGATGGCTCATCAATTCAATGTTTTGCCCGGTCAAATATTCAATTGTTTGAACCGACCTGTAAGAGCTCGCTTTGTCATGGTAGAGAATGATCTCTTTTTCGGTATAGATCCAAGATTCATCATCTGTCACGATTTTATAAATGTTCTTTGAAGCACCGCCATTGTATTTTTTGTGCATTTCTCGGCACCAATCGACATGATTCCTCTTTTTGACCGGTTATCAAATTAGGTGGTACCCAACGTGAACATAGCTTTTTAACGGCTTAACGTTCATGTAGGATCTTATGCACGCTGGTGTTACTAATACCTAGAGATGCCTCGATCTCACGGTATGTCACCTGACGGTCTTGTATTATCAATTCAGACACTGCATTAATGTTTTCCGACACAACAACATTTGTGGGACGACCACGAAATTCATCGTCCAAGTTTGAATTCACTATACCAACGATATACTGTAATTTTCGATGGTGTTTCATCACTATATAAAGAATTCAGCTCGTCGATACATTCTTGTTGACATAATCCACGCCGAAAGTTATGAAAAATAATTGCACGAAAATGTTCGCAAGTTAATTCCATTTTGTCGCTGACATAAAATTTTCAAGTTACTGTCGTCAACAGTAGAAATAGCGACCGGATATAAAACTGTCAAGGTAAATATATTGTCAAAAATGACAAACTTCACGATGCCATCATCAGATCGGACACAACACTAACATTGTTGCCAATTCCCGAAATATAAGCGGCTACCCTTGTATATCAACCTTAAGTGATTAAGTTCAAAACGGCAAAAAAATAGTTAAATATGGATTTTTTTTACTACCGTAGTCGGAAGAAGAATTCAACATGTAATATTTCAAATATATTTTTATGCAGCGAATGGTGAATACTGTAGTTGTTTATACATTCTTATATATATATATATATATATATATATATATATATATATATATATATACATACTATCTCACGATTCCTTAAAAATCACTGTGAATATAAAATCACCGACCATGTCTAATATGGGTACCGGTCTCCTGTTATTTATTTTTTAAGAAAATAATTTGATCGTTGAAGCTATATAATGTACTTTAAGTTATGCTACAAAGAAAAAACTTCCATGGGGACTGTACCCCGAAATCGAGAAATTAGGCCGCTAAAATATATGTGTTTTTCTTATACAAAGGTAACCGTTCGAAGTTTCATCGGAATCTGAATCTCCAACTTGCCAGTATTTACCTATTGAAAGTATTAACAATAATTTTTATGTTATTTTTATTATTAGAAATTAACAGCAGAATTTATAAATGATCACTCCTTCATAAAAACAGAAAAGTATTTTAAAAAAGCTCGACATTTTTGCAAAGAAATTATTTCTGCGACTCCATATCCAAAACTAGTAAAAACTTTAGATACTTTTATTGGTGAAGTTATAGAGACAAGTAGTCATTTACAGCAACTACAGGTAAACACTTAACTACACAGGCGATCAAAAATACTAAAAAAATTAATACATTTAGATCGACGTCACATTACCAAAATCTAAACAAAAATCGCAGGCCAAAAGCATATTACAGCTAAAGCATCGAAGTTTGTCTGATTTATTTAAAACACTGATTAAAATGGGTATATCTTTCAAAAAAGGTATTTTGGAAAGTAAATTAGACACAGGCAAAAACAATTTCATCATGGAACCGATAGACTTAGACGCTCTTTTTGAGCATCTCACTTATAAGTATGTTGTCATACTTGGTATGTTTAATTTCTTTGCACTGAAACGTTTTTTTAGGCGTAATGATGAAAAACTATTGACTATGTGGGATGGTTGTGAATTGTATTACTTAAAATCTCTTATGAGGTTAAATATGTTGGAAACAGCTTTACAAAACCCATCTAAAGATTTGGGATCGCAAAATATTGAGCGATGCAAAGGATTCGCGACTAATTTAATGGTACTACTTGTCATAATAAATATTACCATGTACTTATGATTATAATTTTATTTTAGGCTTTAACTATTGAGCAGAAGGGCAAATTGGTACAATCGACAAGAACTTTTTATTACCTAAGATATTATTTGGCATATTTCACGGACTTTTGTAATGAAAGTAATTTTATTCACAAAGACATTGTTAGGAATCTTAAACATACTTTAGACAATTTAATAATGGTACTGGAACAATGTAGAATATTATTACAAACATGTCCCGAAGAAATACATGATGACAGTACTTTAAGAGACGTGCCAATATTGAACCCTGAAAATGTGATTATGTACAAATATAATTCCACTTGGAATAGGGCAACTACTATTTTAGGCCATTTAACAAGCAACGCAGAAAAAATATTGACTATATTGAAAAGGAATAGAAATATTGTGCCAAGTACCGAACATAATTTTGTATGTCCAACCTACATTCCCATGTCTGATTTCGAACTAATTATGCAAGAATTACAATCTGTAACTGTAAAAGTCGATGACTTATCAACATTACTTGGCAATATACCTTTGTTTAGCAGCCTAAAATGGATATCAAAAGAGGTTGAAAACGTTAAAAATAACATTTCTCTCACAGAAACTTCTTCTTTAGATGTCAGTACATATGTGGAAAATGTAATCAATGGTAATGAAATGCTATTAGAAAAAATCTTAATTTCATTACAAAATGTATACAAAAAATACAAAAAGATATCTGAAAATACACAAAATGTCAAAGCTGCTGAGGGTGAAGAAGAGGCTGAAGCAGTTATAAATGATGAACATTTAAAGAATTTAATAATAGAAGATTTATTTGACAATTTGTCGCGACTAAAAATTGAAGACTTATTAAAATGCATTACAAATATATCAAAAAATATAGATAATTTAAAGCCTTGTCATTATTCAAAAATCCAAAATAGTATAAGTAAAAATTTGCAGTTATTCAAGCAATTAATTTTGTTACTAGAATACCTCATTACCCAACAAGTGTCTGCATATAGAGTATCAGGCAAATTAACATCAGTTTTACTTAGTATCTTCATAGAATTAACGACGAAAGTAAGTATATTATTGCCTCATTATCCTATTATAGCTAATCAATATTATTTATAGGGTTTCTGCATTCCACCAGAATTTTCAGAAGAACTTAACGGTGAAGGACAATCTCAACAATCTGGTGGAATA
Organism: Dermolepida albohirtum; assembly: GCA_031893035.1. Taxonomy (NCBI): domain Eukaryota; kingdom Metazoa; phylum Arthropoda; class Insecta; order Coleoptera; family Scarabaeidae; genus Dermolepida; species Dermolepida albohirtum. The sequence continues at coordinate 167,995 of JAVIWB010001897.1, read as the reverse complement.
GGCTTGGGTGATGGCGAAGGAGAAAAAGATGTTTCTGATAGGATCGAATCCGAAGACCAACTGGAAGAAGCAAATGAAGAAGGAAAGCCGCAGAAAAATGAAGAAAATAAAGATTACGATGAAGGCGAGAAAGCGATAGAAATGAGTGAAGATTTTGACAGCAAACTTCAGGTACTCCGTTATTTAATCCAACGGCTTCAAGCATTATTTATTTGATTTATTTTAGGATACCAACGAAAATTCGGATAGCGAAAATGAAAGTTCTCATTCCGATGCAGAAGAAGAAATGGGCGATACTGATAAAGGAGCAAATGAAATAGATCAACAAATTTGGGGCTCGGATGAAGAAATAGATGAAGAAGAAGGTAATAATTATTAATTCCAATAAAACGGTCGTTATAATTATTTTTTGCATAAAGATGAAAAATCAAATGAAGAAAAAGGCGAGAAAGGTGAACAAGAAGATGAACAAAAAATGACAGCCAAAGAAAATTCCTCTAAGGAAAATGAGGAATCTCCAGACTCACAAAACGAAACCGAAAATAAAAAATCGACTAACCAGATAAATGAGGAAGATCCAGAATATGATGATGATCAGATTGATCCTTACCATGGGCAACAACCAGAATTACCGGAACCAGAACCAATGGATTTGCCCGATGATCTAGAATTAGATGAAAATGAAAAAACTAATGAAGAAAACGAAGAAGAAAATCCATTTGATATAGATTCTATGAAGGGTAAACAATAGTTTCTAAAATCAAAATTTTGATAAAGTAACCTTTTCCACTTGCAGAACAAGTACTGCCAGACATCAACCCGGATATTGAGGAAGAAAAAGATAATGAAATAAAAGACGATTCAAATGAAAATATAAGTGATGACAGCGACGATGATAACATGTCGGAAAACAAATCTCAAGAAGAACTTATGGAAACAGATAAAGACGACGACAAAAAGCAAACAGAAAATAACAAATCAGAAGTTAAAATTGATGAAAATGATCAAGAAGATATTAAAGACAGCGAACAATCTACATTGGATGAAAAAAGCACAGATACAAATCAAATCCAACCTATGGATGTTGATCATAATGCATCTGCTGACAGAGTATTAGAATTAATACACTCGCATTAAAATTTACTATTAAATTGCGTATTTTAGGTCGATGCAAATGAAGGCAAAAATGAAATATCCAACGAGCCAAATCCAATATCTCAAGAAGATACGCCTGATAAAGATGGTGTTGGCCAATCACAAGTTGAAGAAAGTAGTACAGGTCACAAGGGTGCAGCCAATGCTCAACAAGAAACTCAAGATTCTAATCAAAATAACGATTTACAAGAAAAGAGGCAAAAGCCTGGAGAATCAGATTCGCAAAGGAGTTTAGGTATGCACGCCTTTATTACAAATGTAAGGTAACATATAAGATAACTTACAGGCCACTTTTTTGAACTGATAACATTTAATAAAACTATGTATTTATTGATACAAACGCAATATGAAAATAAAAATATAAAATATACTAGTGTGTATAATAGAATGTATGAATATTTAAATAAATGAATTACACTTAGGAAAAAGCTAACACTTCTCCCTTTTGCGCACTCTCCCTTCTCGCACACTTGATCTCTCCACTCCTCCACAATCACCCCCTCCCCAACCATATCTCACTCACTCTCCTCTCCCCCAATCATATCTCGCGCTCTCCCTACCTCTCCCTCTTTCTCCTCCTCTGCCTCTCTCCACCTGTATCCGTCTCTTCCCTTCTACAGGCCTCTCTATCTTCTGCCTTCGAAAAACTATGTCGCATCTCTGAAACATGCATATCTTTTCCATGATGTCGCAAATTAATTGCTTGCCCGGCCCCTTTTGTAATTTTAGGGATCGAAGTATCCTCTCTTAGAGAACTTTTCTATTCCCTTCCATTTATTCAAGCTTTACCTTATCTGATTTCCTTTATTCCTTTGAATTTTGGAATCCCTTAGTTTCATATTCTTCTCTCTATCCATATTTGTTCACTGGATTCTCACCCCTCATTCGAGTCAAGTGACCGAACTTGCTCAATTACCTTTCGTCGATTTCTTTAAGTTATTAAGTTTACCGCAAGACTTCTCTCTCGTGATTATTTTAATCTTGTCTTGTAACTATTTCTCTCACCCACAGCGACTATTATTTCGTACTTGAACTTATAATATCCACTAAAATAATTCATTTTTATTACAAATGTTTTTTTTGATTAATTTGAAACGAGGTCATGAAGCTTTAAATTTTTCTCTATCAGTTGTTTTGCAAACAGGAGTATTGTTGGAAACCAATACGCATATAATGTATTTATTTAATAAATCTTTCATATGACATAGTTTCCTCAATATACATAATATAGAATGAAATCATTACCCTTTTTGCAGCAATTTTATCATTAAAGATGAAATTCTTTCATTACAAGATTTATGAAAGGCCTTTCGAATTTTTTTTACCGAGTTATATGAGTTACTAGCAAGTAAATCCATCTTCTGAAAATTTTCTCCTATCCTCATTTTTTGAATACCATTCTGGAAGTCATTGACAAAATTCAGCTCATAATCGTCCTTGTTTTCCGGTATATAGGATTGCAGAGTTGTAATTAACGATTTTCTAAACGGATAAATTCCAATAGCTCTACCGAAAGTACTTCCAGTCGTCCTGATGAATGGATTTCAACAGATATGTTTAATATAAATAATCTGATGACGGTCATTTAAAACGTAGTTTTGCATGCTGGGTTAAACCTACTTTACCGATTCAGTTTACACGGAATACTGCCAACTGCTCAAAACAGTTTCTAACGAATGTTACTTTCGAGGCAAACGATAGTACATAATAACTCGTAAACTGCTTGACATAGGAACCTTGGAAATACTGTTACCATTTTGGTATTCGTTTCTATTCTCTCAAATATTTTTAGACATACTTATATAAATAATCCGACGGTCTGGCTAAATTATATCAGATCCAAATAACTTTTAGAAGACATAATTATCTTTTTAAATACATAGTACATATTACAGAAATTTATGAGATCATAGATTTCCCGTCTTATTAACTTTTATACGTTTATCAAACATAAGATCATATTAAGAAAATTTGCAGGAATGTCTAATAATATTAAAATTTTGTTTTTGCACCTTCCTAGGAGATACCTCAGAACCAGTAAAGAAGAAACTAAAAACCGTACATATCGATGACAATAAAGAAACAAATGAGAAAGAAACCCATAAGAGCAATGCTGATATTTACCAGCACATCAAAGAGGCTAAAAGTCATACAGAGCAGGTATGTAAGCCAATATTTGCGATATGATGAAAATCATTAAACCGAATTTATCAGGTTCTTGATGCAGCCACAAAAGAACAGGTAGAACAACAAAAGGAAGTACCAAATCTTGAAGATGAAGAAACCGAGAAACCCGACGAATCTTCTGAAGAACTACCGCAAACACTTGAGGAGGATATTGATGTCAAAGAGGGCATAAGTCAAAAAGCAGAAAAATTACATTCTGAAAATAAAGATATTTGTGACAAATCTCAACATCCAGAAGGTGGGTAATACTTTTAAATGACCACCTTACATAAAAAATAATAAATACACTTAATTTTGCAGATAGACGGTCAATAAATTTTAAAAACAACACATCAACTCTTTCGATCGTGATACGTTTTTTATATTTAATTTTTATTTTAAACAAATGCGAGCATATAAAAATAACAAAAACGTAAATATAAATTATAAAAAATGGTAATACAGTCCCAAACAATAAACTTAGAGCCAGCATATAAATTCAACTTTTTGTTTTTTGTTTATAAAAAATAAGACAAATTAACAACTTGACTGAACAACTGTTTATTAACATTATAATATAGAGATTAATATATATTTTTAAATAATACGAACTAATATTTTCTTAAACCACCCTTTGCTTTGATCATGGCGGCAATTCGTCTCGACATACTTCACATACATGAAGCAGCTAATTCCCTTAATTCCTGATTAATGCGCCAAGTATCTTCCATATTTGGTTTTAAAACATCTAGGGTTTGATTTGGAGTTGAGTAAACAATGCTCTTTAAACTATTCTATACATCCTCCATTGGGTTTACATCTGGAGAGTTGCCTGGCCACGGCAAGACCTACAAGTTGCTGTCAGAAAACAAAAATTTCATTAATTTTGCTCTATGGCATTGTGTACCATCTTGCATAAATTTGTAAACAACATTTCCAGAACTTAAAAAATCTATGTATGGAATTCATCATTGAATACAACCTTGAAAAGACGAAATATTTGTTCAATTTTACTAAGAATGTGTAAAATTTTATAAAAATAAATATAATAATGATGCAAACCTTTTCCCAATTCTCAACTGCTGTTTCGCCCATTGTAATATCTCATTTATTTCATCTCCTGGCCAATTTTGGTTTTTTCGCTTGCTGACGATTATAAATTTTCTCCTCGAATAATCGAGATTGTAAAGTTCGTCTCAATATTTTTAATTATCTGCTTCTAAGATGCATAGCACCTCTCTAATATATCACTGTCGAATCTCTAATGATATTTTAACAATTAATCTGTTTTCACAATGAATGCGACCGCTCGAAGTGAGTGGTAGGTTTTCTGCAATTTATTTAGCCACCCTATTATCCACTGCTTGACTAGAAACAAGTTCTCGCCTCGTGATTTCTCGATGAGAATAGTTCCCACTTTTTAGTAAAGTCGCTATTGCCACCTTTTTTACACTAGCAATGTTTTTGCATTTCATTGTTCAAAAATCGCGACTACTCACAACGAACAAAAAAAACTAAAATGTCACAAAATTTAAAAACTAATTATAATATTTCACAAACTCGATATCTTCAATAAAACTTTCATTTTACACATATAACGTTACACTCAGAATAACAAAATGCAGATAAAGGTAACCCCCTATATACTGAGAATTTTATAATTGTTGCAAGGGATTATCGCCAATACTATAAAAGCAGATATATTAACATTAGAAAATACGATTTTCTCAAACCATCTATAACCAAAAAAACTAGATCTAATAAATAAAATCGACTTGTATATACAAAGTGAACGTGTTGTCAATAGTCAGAAACCGCTAAATATTTCGGTGCAACAGATATTACGTAAACTAGTGTTATTTTTGTGTTCTTTGTATTGTTAAATTAAATTTTGTTCAAAAAAAACGAAAAACTTTTGCTCCTCCATCCCTTTAACAAGTAAAATATCAAATTAATATATTTTCTCATTTTGAGAGTCAAATTGCACTTTTATATCCGTCGTTCGACAGTGAAATTTGCTAAAATATAAATAAAATTTCCAGGCGATATAGTAAACGATCAAAAAGAAATGGAAATGGAAGTAGAAGGCGAAGTTGTTCAAACATCTACAGTAGTTCGAGGTCATGAATCTGCTTATCACACCCAATATAATAAGTTTGTTAACGACATTACCATTAAACTCTCTGCTGAAGATATGAATAATATACGTGTACAAGTTGAAGAACAATTGTCTAAATGGACCGAGGTATTTCTTGATAACATTTGTTTAAAATCTTTACTAATGTATCATTGTAGGCGCCAACAACAGAAGAAGCTCAAGTATCATGGGAAAAGATATCGGCTATAACATCGTCGTTAGCACGAGACTTATCCGAGCAATTACGTCTAGTATTAGAACCGACCCAAGCTTCCAGATTACGTGGAGATTTTAAAACTGGCAAGCGAATTAATATGAGAAAAATAATTCCATACATAGCATCCCAATTTCGAAAGGATAAAATCTGGTTGAGAAGAACGAAACCGGCCAAACGAGATTATCAAATTGTTTTAGCCATTGATGATTCCTCCAGTATGAAAGATAACCACTCAAAAGAATTAGCTTTTGAAAGTGTTTCTTTAATATCGAAAGCACTGTCGCTATTGGAATCTGGTCAATTATCAGTACTGAGTTTTGGTGAATCTACAGAACTTCTTCATAAACTAGATGAACCATTCACGGACAAAAGTGGTTATAAATTGTTGCAAAAATTTCAATTTGATCAAAACAAAACTTGTGTAGGACAAATGGTAAATTTTGCCACAGAGATGTTGAATAACGCTCACACTCAAAGTAATGCTCTCAATGCCAAATTGCTTGTTATCATAAGTGATGGCAGGGGAATATATTCGGAGGGTGAAACTTATATACATCAAGCCTTAAGAAGAGCAAAATTGTCGAATATATTTACGATTTTTATAATCATTGACAATCCGCAAAATAACAGTTCTATATTAGATATTAGAACGCCTGTTTTTAATAAAAATAGCACAGAAGTACTTTCAATAAAAGCTTATATGGACTCTTTTCCATTCCCATTCTATATCATTTTACGTGATATTAATTCGTTACCAAACGTACTAAGTGATGCATTAAGGCAATGGTTTGAAATTGTTTCTAGCAATGACAGAACGTAGACAATATTTGATGAAATGTATTATGTAAGTGTATTAGGTTTTTAATCATCAGAAAATGTTATTGTTTATTTATATTTAGTGTTTTTAAAATAAGTGTAATTCATGTATATCAGAGAAATAAAATTTTAAACATATAATCACTTTTTTCCGTTAAAAACTGAATTCCGTATATATACTGTAATTATTTACAGTTGATAAAATGTACCTTTTCTGAAATAAATACATACAGAATATTCTTTTTAATAAGCAGAAAGACTACATGTTGCGCCTCGTTAACTACGAGGCACTACATCTAAGTAAATCAATGGTGGTTACTTTATGATAGTTAATCACTAAAAATGCGAATATTGCGCTGCACGTCACGAATATAAATGTGAAAAGCTCCGCAAATGGCCTCGATTTTCACTTATGATTTGCTCGCCGACTGGAATGAACGTGTATCAGAAATTTACATAGCCGTGACATGGACTGTTGTACATTTTATGTAATGTCGCAGTTGCGAGCAATCAATCATTGTCAGACGCAATGAATAAGTTTGTTAAAGATTTATCGGATTTAATTTATGATGGCTGAAAAATCAAATGTGTAGTTATATTTCTGAAAAGTGTGTAATTCAAAGCACGATTATAACAATACTGGCGTACTATCAAGTGAGCTATTTCGATTTATGTATAACACTTATTTTGTGTAATTTACAGTTTGCTTTATTAAACAATGAATCATTTATCTCATTTTGGAATAAATATGCGAACTATATATTTTACCTACTTGGAGAAAATTTTATACAATCTGTTCTTGAACGTACTGAAAGCAGAATTAAACCAGAATTGAAAAATAGGAATCTGTTGTTGTGTGTGATTGAAACAACAGGTTGTAAAAAAGTCTATTGTTAATGTTATGATATGTACAATGGAACTACATCAACCATCATCTCCAATCTTAGTAAGATTATAACGATGTACTGCCGAAGTAATATGATTGTGTTGAACACATTAGAAAAATTTGACCTTTCAGAAAAAAACACTCTTAATATTTAGGACTAGAGTGGTCACATTGATTTGCACAACAGGTTCGTAATAAGTACGTACAAAATATTTAAAGTGACTCATCTAAGACCAATCGCTCTGCTCACTCGACTATGTATTATATGTTTGTTGGTACATACGTACTTATGTACTTACTGCAATGAATCCCATCCTGTTACGCTGACAAAAATTGGCCGCTCTATTTATGACTGACGCCGCTGCAAGTATGCATTCTCTAGGCCGGACTCTTAAAGAAGATTGTGGTAACTTCCTATATATTACGTGTAAAATCCCTTGTGTCAGAAACTATTCGTAAGTATTATACAGAGGTAGATACCTTAAATGCAAGTACAAAGACAGTGTTTCGGCAAGTTTCTCAAACGTACCCGAGTATTTTACAGACTCCACATATTCTTGAACCATCACAGTCGATTCTTATATATTGAGGAACGTAGTTACAGGTAGCGTTTTACTATCATAATAAGATATAAATGAGTTAGTTTTAAAATTCGTTCCGAAAGAAGCTGCAGCTATCAAGAAAAGCCAGAGAAAATTTCAAAATAGGTTAACACAAATTTACAAACTATTCACAATTACTTCGGTCTAGTAGAGGGAATAGAAAAATTAGAAAATCCTTCAATGTCGTCAATAAAGCCAGTGCAAATAGTGAACACTCTTTGTGTTTTAGAAAAGTTCGAAAGTGTTTTAGACAAAGATCCGAATTTTACCATATTAACTCAAATTTGCGAGGTATCTCAGCAAACCTGTTAATTAGTTTCAAAAATTATTTCAATTATACAAGTAAGTTGTATTACATCATTAGATGCAAATCAGTCATTTTTTGTATATAAAAACCTTTTCCCCACGGTGCACTCAATTTACTGAAACAACAGTGAAAATATATCTTATATTTAACACAGTCAACAGATCCTATTCAATTTGAGACTTCGCGGAAGACACTTAAAACGGTAAGTGTTTCACTACGTTTTAAATTACTATTCATTTTATTTTATGTGCCTACTATCAAACGCGCGCCTATGACGTGCTGCTCAATTTCCATTATTAATAATGTTGGTTAAGTAAAGAAAAGGTACTTTGCTATTAATCACTACATTTTAATCATGCGGCTATAATTTCCACCATTCTAGCGCAACTCTAAATTTCTTGCAAAGGTCAGATGAATAAGCAGGATGATCTAATAGAGTATTGACCAGAAAGTACTTTACAGTAAATCCATAACTTTCATTGGTTCAGCCTTAAATCGACCCTCATTCTTCGAATAATCTCGTAATTTCTACTTTACAGTAAATCCATAACTTTCATTGGTTCAGCCTTAAATCGACCCTCATTCTTCGAATATAATCTCGTAATTTCTTCAGCACCTCCAAATAATATTATTGGTTGACTGCATTTTCCTCCTTAAGCAAATTCTCGGCGAGCTATGTTGTTTAAATTAAAATATATATCCAAATGTTTTCAGCCAAACAGAAATATATGCTACAGTCTGTAGACAAGTACAAATGGGATGATCATGTATGTTTGACCTCATAGAAAAGTAATATATTACCGACAAGGTTACCTCTTAAGGTACTTATCTTAACAAATGTTTAATTATCTGCTGATGGTGACAACTTAGTTGTCGAAATGCGTATACAGAATACGAAAATTAATGTGGAAAGGGGTTACATTAACCTTAATTGATTAATTTCATCAACCACAGTCTCCCTTAAAATTTACCTAACCTAAACGTAAATCTTAGTAAAAAATAAAAATTGTGTTTCTTGTACTAGAATTATCTACATTGGGGCAATATTGACATTTCTGTTACATTGATAATTTACACTAGCAATTTATTTCTCAAAATTTAACTTTTCAATGGATCACAATTTTTTTAAACTCTGGTTTTCTTGCCATTTGGAATATTATTAAAGTCTATACCACAAAAATAAGTACCATTAATTTCACACATTCCTACACTTTAGTAGTGTACACTTACTAAAATTCCTACGGTTACGTCACCTTCAATGAATCAAGTAAATCAAGAACCACATGGTCCATATATACAATTTCTTAAAATAATATTTTCATGTAAAAAAGATGTACATATGTATTTATCAACATATATTTATAAAGATATGAAATATATTTGGTATACATTCTTTAAACTATATATATTATATATAACAAATAGATTTTGTAGATAAAAACATTTCAAATAAATATCTGAATAAAACTTTTAACTAAAGTACAACTAATTACCATGCGGAGAAACTTAGGTTAGTACTAGAATCTCTAGTTTTAGGTCGTTCTCTATTGAAACAGTTGGATTGAAATTGTTCTATTGTATCGAAAAAATGCTCAATTTTTTCCAACAGATTAGTTGCTACATTCGCAAATTCTTCCCATATTAAAAACTCCTGTGACATTAAAATTTGACTATTTTCTGTAGTATCGGTAATGCCAAATAATTTTTCTTCGTCTGAAAAGAATTTCGTTAACGAAAAAAAAAACGCTGATTTTGTTATTAGTTATAAAACATACCAAGATAGTCCACTAATATCGCCATTAGTTGTTCTAATTCACTGTCAGATATAAGTTCATATAAATTTATGCTATCAATGCAGAAATTCCATATTACTTGGCAAACTAACATGGCCAGTGACCAATCATATTGACCATAATTATTCATAACATTTATTAGTCTAGAAATTCCACCTGCATTTCTTAATGTAATTCGATTTTTGCTATCGGCCATTAAATTCACAAAAACACCGACCGTTGTGCGGAGTAAATTTGTATCATCTGAAGTTAAATAGCGTAATTTTTGTATTTTATTTTATTTTGTAGTTTTTCACACAACTTTTTACCTTTTTCCAAAATTGATAGTAATGTATTAAAAATCTCATTTTGGGTTATATAGTTTCGACTTATTTTTGAACGAGATAGATTCCCCAAAATTCTCATTGATTCTATCACGCACTCTTTATTTGAGGAAGTTACATATTCAGTAGTTGCTGGAAAAATGAGACCAATGTATATTTTAATGACTACATTTCATTGAGGCACAATTAATATGCTTAGGATATAATTACATATAGAGGATTTTCCAATAGGGACATAACAATTTTGTCTTTTAATGCAAACGCGCCCTTGAATTTATTTTCCTTTTTGAATAACACATCCTAATATTGTAATTAGTTAGTACAATAACACAATATTGGTAATACCTTTCGGAAATGCAGGTAAAACTGTTAATACTGTAGGGATTAGCCTATATAATATTTACGGTATTTTTCCATTTTATGACACCTTTACGATATACATATCATAGACAATTTAAGATTTTCGTAGAAATTCATATGGAATTACTTCCACTAATAATATTGTTGAATAATTATAATACAGATTTTTCGAAAGATAATCCGTATTTCAGGAAACACATAAAATTGGGGTGGGCAAATAAATATGACCGGTAGTGTACATACAAAGCTTTCTAATGTCTCGGATAAAGAGTAAAAACACCGCTTTCAATATTTTAGCCATTGTTCTTACTTTCGTAAAACGTTCATAACTCTTCATTATTCTTAGTGTTACCATAAACGTACCTTCTATAATATCAATTTGTTTAATATGAAATACATCTGGATCCAAATCTGCGGAATAATAAAACGACAAGTTATTTAATGTACTTAAAACAGATAAAACTAATTCTTCGTTCTTTTTGAAAGGATTGCTTATTATCACTTTTAAAAATTCATCTATCAATTGGGTACCATATTTGTCGTTCATTTTCTTTCCAATATCTGGATTAATAGCTATATTTGCTATTATTCGTATTATCTAAAATCGACACACTCGAAAAGAATTCATGTTATGTTATTAGATGAGTTAATACTTACCTTTATCATAACATCCTCTACGTTACTACTATTATTTTTGGAGTTTTCGTTATCTATTTTTAACGAACAGCACTTCAGCGTTCTTTCAAGATATATTTTCCATAACTTTATTAAACAAGGTATACTATTTTCTGTATGATAGTACTGAAATAATAAAGATGAATTTATTAATATTGGAATCAAATCGAAGTTATATTATTATTCATTAATTGTTAAAATCTATATATTTATTAGGTGCGCAACTAAGTTGTCGCTGTTTTTCAAGAGATGGCTCCAGTAGTAAGTGCTGGTCGATTGTGACATAACCAAAACGTCATGAACCAAGCTTAGACATATGGTAAACAAACCGCTTTGACACATTAGTGATTTTGTTTTTGCGTCATATACTTTTGGTTGTGTGGAAATGTCTGATTTTGTGCCAAATAATCGCCATTTGCGGGAAGTGTTGCTTTTCTTCTTTCATTCGAAGAAAACGGCGGCTGAAGCGCATCGAGAACTCCAAGAAGTTTACGGAGATGCTGCTCTAAGTGAAGCAACGTGCCGTGATTGGTTCCGCCGCTTCAAAGACGGTGATTTCGATGTTGACGACCGTTCGCGTGAGGGAAAAACCTTCGAAGACGGTGAATTGGAGGCATTGCTCGATGAGGATCCGTGCCGAGCGCAAAAAGAGCGTGCTTCAGTATTAGGAATTAGCCGCCAAACCATTTCCCAGCGATTGCATGCGTTGGAAATGATTCAAAAACAAGGAACTTGGGTTCCTTATGCTTCGAAGCCAAGAGACGTTGAGCGTCGTTTTTTCGCCCGTGAACAACTGCTCCAGCGGCAAAAAAGGAAGGGTTTTCTTCATCGCATCGTTACGGGTGATGAAAAATGGATTCATTACAGCAACCCAAAGAGAACAAAATCATGGGGACTGCCCGGTCATGCTTCTACGTCGTCGGTTCGGCCGAATATTCACGCTGCGAAGGTTTTGCTGTGTATTTGGTGGGACCAGGTCGGTGTTATTTATTATGAGCTGTTGAAACTGAACGAAACCATCGCTGGAGAACGGTATCGAACTCAATTGATGCGATTGAGCCGAGCACTGCGCGAAAAGCGGCCACAATACGAGCAGAGGCACGAAAAAGTGATTCTACAGCATGACAACGCTCGGCCGTTGTCAAACCCGTTAAAACCTACTTAGAAACGCTCAAATGGGAGGTTCTACCCCACCCGCCATATTCTCCAGATATTGCGCCGTCCGATTATTACTTATTATTACTCTGGCTAATCAGCAGTTCCGCTCATATGAAGACATCTCAAAATGGCTTGATTCGTGGATAGCCTCAAAAGACGAACACTTCTACCGTGACGGTATTCGAGCTCTGCCAGAAAGATGGGAAAAAGTTGTCGCTAGCGATGGGCAATATTTTGAATGATTCATTTGTAAACATTTTTTCACAATAAAGTTGCATTTTCATCAAAAAAACAGCGAGAACTTAGTTGCGCACCTAATAGTATTTTAAAATTGAACTAAAAAGATACGTTGCGTAGATGATGTAATAAATATTTGCGTTACTCCTATAGTAAACTTCGTAATTACTATTAATTTGCGAGATATTTTAATCAAAAACCAAACCATGGACTGGTGGTGGTTTCTTTTAAGTAGTGCAGGTTTGCACAGTCCTCAACAAAAATGAGAAAACGAACCAAACAAAAAAGACAGTAGTATGCAAATAGACAACAGAAATTTAAAATAATGGCTGTTATGTTGCATTGGTTCTACAACACAAATTCTATTAAACGAATGCATGTTGTTTTATGCAGATGTATATTTAATAGTATGCGTGAGATTAATTTCTTTGAAAACTTATTGCCGATACCTTTTCGTAGTTCTGTGAATGAACATCATGTATAGTGTCTTGATCATTTTAGATTTTTGTTAGAAAGAAATCGAATCAAATGTATACCGTCGTAGCTTTTTGTAATGAGAGGAGACGCTTTGGTATTTTGTTTACAGACTATGAAAGTTGTAAAAATAACATGGCGACAATAGTACACAATTTATCGAGTACAATAGTTGATCGAAGATCATTTCAGCGTCATTTTAATGTTGTGGTTGTAATTTAAGAAGTGCGTCGTTGTGCTTTCATTGGCGGCTTTTTAGTGATCGGTGTTACTGTACCAACTATATAAATGTTTAATATGTATTAATTTCCTTTAAAAATGCCATTAAATATTTTCTAAAGGAAATTGTTAACAAAAAATAAAAAAATTACATCTTGCAGTAAATACTACAGGACGCTACTGCATAAACCTATATTTTTAATATTCTCACGAAAATTTATGGTGTATACAATAACACTTGCGATACCCGACAGCTGTATATATGTAAGTAGTCGGGATCATGCATCGACAATCATTAGTGATACTGACTTTGATACATGAAGTGGGGGGACGTTTTATTCATTTATTTCATCATAATAGAGAAAAAGTACGAAAGAAATACTGGATGTTATAAATATAAACATAAGGACGTGGCAGTAAAGTGCACTTCTTTTCGTGAAAGAAAAATTACGTGTTTACTAAAACAGCGCGTAAATATTTTTATAGTAACGTCAGAGATTATTATTTTAAACTAAAATACAGTTATTGGGCGCAAACTCTCCTTATTCTAAATTCGTTTAGTTCTTTTTAAATATATGTTATTAATAAATAAAGGGAAGTATACGTTTTGACCCTTTTCAATAGCATGCTAGGACGAGAAGATATAGGTATGTTTTGGACATACATTTTTTAATAAATATAATACGATTTTACACTGCGCAGAAATTTAATAGAATATTGATAAAGTCATGGCTAACTATCATTTTATTCATTAACGGTAATAAATTTTACAATCACAAGATCATTGTTTTTGTAATTTTTGTGATATTCGTTAATATCAGACTCATATTTGAACAATTCATCTTCACTCAAAAATACTACACTCAAAAAATTTCTTTATTTTCCTCCTTTAATCAAGAGCTGCTGATTAAAATTATTGTCCGTCCAGGTTTATGGTCGTCATTGTCTGCATCTCGAAACTGCTAATGGAAATGATGTTATCATTTCTGATGCCTTTATATTTTCTTTTAAAATTGTTTTACCACTTAACGTTGATGCCAAAAACAGACAGTAGGTTGGTTGGTAACATGTTGGCTTATTTCGAAACAATGTGCAGTAGTTAATACCCATAAAAGAAAGAAAATCAAACCTATTTTCAATATTTACCTTACCGAATTCTGGAGAGAATGCCTTACCAAGAAAATCACATATTTCATATAAAGTGAAAATTTATCCAGGATAATTAACCACCTCTTACATTCACGATTAAATGATTTTTAAACGGAAACTAAACGAAATATCCAGTGACTGCATTTTGTTGCTATAGTGGTGCAGCAACGTCGGTAGACTTATTCCATTTTCTTGCGCAAAATTTGGCCACGTGAAATATATAATTTATGGTGGTAACAAATTACTAATACTGGGGAATCTACAGATGGTTTAGGATATGGAAGAAAATGCTTCGTATATAAAAGAAAAATCCACCCAGGTATATTGGCAGTTCCCGTTGTACCTACAGGTGAATTTTTCAAAATCTAGTGCTTAAAATTCACACGGGGAAAGATAAAATATGGATGGATTGAATTTCCTCCATAATTTTCGGAGTTTGTATGGGACGCGTCCCAAATATCAGGTTGTAACATAAATCCTGTCCGAAAATTTGTAAAACTTGTTTATTAAATTTTTGTACAAAGTTTTTATTTATCAATCGTCAATGTATTTTCCCTCATTATTTATTACCGCTAGCCATCTTTCAGGTAACATATGAATTCCTCTACGGAAAAATTCTTCGGATTTTGAATCAAAAAATAAAGTTACTGCGGTTTGAACATCTTCTTGGGAATTGAAGCTTTTTCCATCAAGGTGGTTTTGTAAGCTTCGAAATAAGTGGTAATCCGTAGGAGCAAGGTCTGGGGAGTACGGTGGATGTGAAATTTTTTCCCAGCCAAGTTCTTCCAATTTCTGAGAAGTGATGCGAGCCGTATGTGGGCGGGCATTATCTTGATGGAACAGAACACCGCGTCGATTGACCAGTGCTGGGCGTTTTTTTCCCAGGGCTTCCATTAAACGGTCGAGTTGCTGACAGTAAAGTGCGGCAGTGATGGTTTCGTTCATTCCCAGCATCTCAAAATGAATTACACCTTTAATATCCCACCAAACACAGAGCAATGTTTTCATTGGATGCAGTCCAGCTTTAGGCGTTTGCACCGCCTTCTCACCAGGACTAAGCCATTGATGATGACGCTTAATATTTTTGTATTGCACCCACTTTTCATCTCCGGTAACAATTTGATTTAAAAACGGAGCACGGAGATGACGAGAGTGCATTGAAATGCACACATCAATACGATGTTGGAGTTGTGCTGGCGATAGTTCATGCGGTACCCATTTTCCTAACTTTACCACTTTTCCCAATGATTGCAAATGACGATGTATAGTCATATGACTTACGTTAAATTCTTGTGCAAGTTCTCGCACTGTTGTAAATGGATTATTTTCAACCCGAGTTCGAAGGACCTCCCTATCAAATCCAGAAGGCCGCCCGGTACGCTCGTCATCCTTCAAACTTAAGTCACCGTTTCGAAACTTTTCAAACCATCTCCAACACATCCGTTCACTAACAACATCATTGCCATAGACACCTTGAATGTTTCTAGCCGACTCACTCGCGTTATTTCCTTTTTTGTATTCGTAAAGCATAACATGTCGAATATGTTCTTTTGTCACTTCCATCTTTAATGGACGAAAAAGAAATTGAGAACAATATGTACACTCTTCAAAAGTTGCAGAAGTATTGACTAACTTATTGCGAATAAACCAATATGACTCATATTGCAGAGATTTCGCAACGTTTCGTCGTAATGCGTATATATGCGAGTTGCTGCGAGAATCGGACAGAATATATGTTACAACCTGATATACCCGACATCAAGCACACCATCGCCTTATCTATTAATTCAAATGTGTGTCAGAAAAGCATAGTTACGTTATTTCAAAGGTATTTAAATATTTACAACTTATAAAATACGTATCAACATCAATCATTTGCTACAGATGTATATCACAAAGTAGTAATCATTATAAATAGACTTACCATAGGAACTAAATGTTCATTTTCGCACACTAAAGGGAAACAATAATTTACTTTTGGAGAAAGAAAAGAAGAAAGAAAGACTTATGAACTTATTAGAATATCTCTGATAGATAGACATTTAAATCACCTGGTCCCAGACATACCAAAGTCCCAAACATACCCAGTTTCCCCTATACATAACTTACTTTAATTCTTGCGTCGTCGTTCCTAGCTACTATGTTGCCTGCTGTGTATGTCAATCTAACAATAATTTCTTCGTTGCCGGGATATTTCTCAAAAAGACGCACAAAAATTTCATATATGTCCGCATAATCAGCAATATTATCGCAGCAACTATCATTTGTCGACAGAGTACTAAAAAAAAAAGAGGTGTGTGTACATAAATATTTCTGAAATCAGTAAAATATGTAGAAGAAAGTACCTAAATGTAAAATCCTAAAACGTATAAATCAACTAATATTAACAAATACGCAAATTGTTAAAATTAGTTTTTTTTTAATTATTGTTTAGTTGTTTAGTTTCACACACAATGGTTTCCGCAGATATTTGAGGTTTACTTCAAACATCTCATGTAGTTAATAAGCACAAATTTTAACAATCAGTACACTTAATAATATTAGTTATCAATTTGATATTTCGTTAAGTAAAGACTGAAACAATTCAGTGCGTAAATTTCCAATTATTAGAGCAGTTCAACGTCTTTTTTTAAGGATTGATATGTAATATACTTTCGGTGGCATTATTCCATGGAAAGCCGTAATTTGTCGCTGAGTTGCGCAATATAAGCGTAGTAATTGTAGTGATGACATCAAAGATTATGCGTGAGGACCGACAAAAACTGTAACAACTCCAGATATGATAAATAAAATTAATGATGCTGTTTTGAACAATCATGGAATTGACATTAAGGAAATATTTTGTTGTTGGGAAAGCCACGACACATTTTTACAACAGATGGCGCTCGTTCACTATCACAAATGCTAGTCATTCGTATATGCCCTTATGCTATGACAGCTGACAATTCTAATATTTATGTACAAAACTCACAAATACACAGAGAAGCGAGGCTTGAACCACTCATCACACATATCAAAAACCAAGCTAAAAGCTTCTATAAACGGATGAAAAAACGCACTAACCCGACACTTACACCGGTAACAGAATACACAACACAACACTCCAAGTACAGAAGGTATAGGATGGAAATCGAAAGTGAGGATAACGAGGAAAAATAATTGAACCATTATCAAGACCATTCATACTAAAGATTACGAGTAAAAGGGCTGAGCCCTAACTCAACCTAATCAAAAAGAAGTCGAATTCTAACATTATTTTGGGAAAAATTCAACGATTTGGTTGAGTATGAAATTTTTAAAAACTTGAAAACGGAAGACCAAGGTGTGTATCTTTGTCATATTTTACTTTTTCACTTACGTAAAAGAAAAACGCACGTCAAACGCATGAAAAGTTGCGTAATGTCTACCGTGGACAATGCTCTATAAAAACGCTAATGCAACGATCGTTCACTAAATTATGTGCTGAAAATTTTAATATTAGCAACATTCCAGATCAGGGAGGGCTATTGGGTTTGATGACGACAAAATGAAGGCGATAATTAAACACACGGCACACGACATAAAAGATTGCAGAAACATTAAACATTCAAACGCTGCCCACATGAAAAAGCTAGGATGAGTCGGCAAGTACGATATTTGAATTCCATATGAACTCAAACAATTTCACTTGTCAATAAACATCTGTAACATGCTCCTTAAATGTGAAGGAAACGATCCTTTGTTGAAGCGACTGATGATGGAAAATGCACTATTTACAACAATGTAGTGCAGAAATGGTGTTAATCCTATCTTGAAATTCACCTTGAACATCATCGAAAGCAGATATTCATCGGAAGAAAGTTATGTTGTCACCGTGGTGACACTACCAAGAAACACCACAATTAATTTAAGGCTGTACTGTCGGCAATTGGATAGTTTGAACGAATCCGTCATCCAGAGACCTACATAGCTCATTAATCGTAAGTGGTGTTTCATTAGGACAATGCGAGAGCACACATAAGTCTGATTGTCCGTCAAAAATTATTGGATCTTTGATTGGATATGCTGCCACACCAAAACTACTCGATTGACCTTGCTCCTTAAGACATTCTCGTGTTTCATTCTCTCAATATTCTTTATATGGTGTAACATTCGGCGCAGATGAGGTTGTGAATCAACACTTGTAAAATTTTCCATTAATAGAAATAAGTCCTTTTATGCACGAGGAATTATGAATCTCATCAAATAATGGCAAATGGTTATTGAAAAAAATAGGCCATATGTAATAGATCATTTTTTTCTTGTATTAACAAATGACTCAAAAAACCCTAAAACCTCCACGACTTTTCTGACCATTTAGTATCGTAAACATCCTATTCTACATGCAGAATTGGGCCTATTTAAGCTGTCAACAAAGTGGATGCCTGAAATTTTGCAATCGTGATAAAAAATGTGAAATACGACCATTAAGCGATATTTCTAAACCATTTGATAGCAACTAAGCTGATATCTTTGCGAAGATTTGTTACAGTTATTGAAGCCTGGCTTCACCACTATGTTACTAAGTCCAAACAGCGATTTCAACAGTGAGCACATCATAGTAGCCTTCCCCGAAAGAAACCCAATATTTCCATCGGCAGATAAAGTAATATCTGTGATTTTTCGGTATTAATAGGGGATAATTTTCATAGTCTATTTTGCAAAGATAGGCTACGCATATGCTGCTTTGCTTGACAAATTGCTGAACGTGATGTCTGAAAAACGACTTGGAATGGCCCATAAAAATATTCTCACACCAACTAGATTAGGGAAAATTGGAGCGATTAGATTTAGGCTCAAGTGACTTCTACTTATTTCATAAATGCTTGAAATGAAGCAAGAAAGAGTTCGCTTTTTCTTGGTCGAAGGAAATTTCCATTACAAACAGAAATTCTAGCAGTGCAGCAATATTTTAAGAAGCTTGAGATAGTTTATTATAAAAAAAGGTATAATAGCGCTTGGTTGGCCCAAATGTGTTGAAGTTGAAGGAAAAAAATATTTAAAAAAAAATTAAAAAAGTGTAAATCTTATTTCCTGCATTGGATTCAATTCAGAAATGTCAGTACATAACAATAAAAACTTTTATTAGTGTAGCAGAGGCAGTAATACACTCCGCGCAACATGAATAGGACCACCCGACTTGTTGCAAGCTTGCGGTGGTTTGAAAAACAATTCATTTACTAAAAATACAATGCAAGTTTGTAATGGTATGATATGGCAAATAATACGCATTATTGCGCAATAGTGCCTAACGTTATGCATTGGGTGACGTAAGTACCACATACATATAAAATGCACCGCGCCGGTTGGATACGACCAGTATTTAATAGTAAGCTACCGGATGAGTGTCGAGTTACAACGTGTATCCGGATAAACAAACATCTGTAATTAAGGGAATTGTGCAACGATGGGACGACAGAAGTGCTTAAGTATGGAAGAAATTGGAAAAATTAAAGCGTTCCATCAAGAAGGGTATTCCTCAAGGGCTACTGCAAAGAAAATAAGTCGATCACACCAGGTTGTGAACAATTTTATTAGGGATCCCGAGAATTATGGAAAACGTTTTAAAGGGCGAACAACATCCGTTACAACTAAGAGAGAACGTCGAGCCATATTACGCGAAGCATCGAATTCGGCATTAACGGCAAGACAAATCGCGAATAACGTTGGAACGAATGCATCGGTAAGAACTGTACAGAAGTTACTGAAGACCTGTCCGCATATAAAACGTTTGAAAATTAAACGACGGCCTCCTTTAAGGGAATTTCAGCGCACTGCACGTCTTCAGTTTGCTAAAGCAAAAATGGGGTGGACAAGAGAATGGCAAACTGTTATTTTCAGTGACGAGAAGAAGTTTAATTTAGATGGCCCGGATGGGTTTTCTTATTATTTCCACGATTTACGTAAAGATGAAGTGATTCAGTCACGAAGGCGAGCCGATGTTGGTTCAGTCATGGTATGGGGAGCTGTTTCCTATAACGGACCTGTTGATTTAGTAATAGTGAAGGGCAGACAGAATTCGGAAAAGTACGTCCAGCTGCTGCAACAGGTGATAGACAAATTTTCCAAAGTTATGGCAGGTGGGCCATTTATTTTCCAACAGGATAATGCCAGTATTCACACCGCGCGCATTGTTCGACGCTGGTTTCAAGAACAAGGCATGGAGGTTCTCGATTGGCCATCGCTCTCCCCCGACCTGAACATCATAGAAAATGTTTGGGGATGGTTGTCGCGTAAATTGTACTCCAATGCTACCCAATTCAGTTGCGCTGACGAACTAGAGCAGGCGCTGAAACGAAGTTGGGCGGAACTTCCCGTTGACTACTTGAGAACCCTGTATAATTCCATTCCATCCCGACTATTTGAGGTTATAAGAAATAATGGCAAAAGTACTCATTATTGAACAATAAAGTATTTTGTTATTGCAAACGAATCTTTTATTTTGTAGATTGGTCGTATTCAAGTGGCGTTTAATTACTCTACTTATTGTCATTAGTAACGTACATTTGCACTGACTTTTACAAAAATTATATTTGGTACCTACATACATCTTTTTATCAACCCTCTTATTTTCGAAAATAACAATTCCAGCGCGCTACCATGTTTATACCAACTACAAATGTCATATATGCAGTTGGTCCCGTTCATGTTGCGCGGAGTGTATGTAATAATTGTAATAATATGAAATGCAATATTTCAAAATGTTAAACTTTACTTATCCAAATTTGAAAACAAATATAACAACCACAAATAACGAAAAGGAACCGCACAAATCATTAGAAAATTATGGCTAAATTAATTAATCTCAATTACACTGAGTAATTAGATTGCTGACAGCTTACATAACAGGTTTTTCAATAGGGACATAACAATTTTGTCTTCTAATACAAATGCACCCATAAACATTTTTCATGATTTATTAACGTCAAAACGTCAGTCAAGATTAACATTTTTATCATAGTGAAGTTCACAAACGAGCAATATTTGGAAATTATTAAAAATTGCTACCGCAATTCCGAGTCGGTGATCGCAACTTTAAGAGCGCTTCTCTACTCAGACAGACTGCGCATACTATAGTGGATAAATTCTAGTCAAAATATTAACTATTGGATATTCCTGTGCCAATGAGACAATGCACCGGTCGAAGTACCGAAAATATCGTAGCCGTAAGTGCTTCAGTTCAAAATGATCCAAATTAGTCGATTCCACGCCGTCTACAGGAATTGGGAATCTCTCAAATTACATTGTAGCGAATTTTAGGTCTTGACGTACACTCTTACAAGATCGAATTAACTCAAGAATTTAAGCCTTTTGATCATTTGAAGCGCCGAAACTTCTCCGATTAGGACGTGCTAAGAAGAAAAAATCCATAATTTCATTGAAAAATCATCTTCAGTGATATAACTAATTTTTGGCATAATGACTTTGTTAATAAGCAAAATATGCGTTACTGGATAGCAATAAACCCACAGTTACTTCAAGAGACTCCATTACAACTACAAAAAGTGACCGTGTGATGTGGATTTCGTGCCGGAGATGTGATTGGATCATATTTTTTCGTCGATGATAATTATTGCCATCTTACGGTCAACGGAATTCGCTATCGTGTCATGCTGCAAGACTATTTTTGGCCAGAATTGAATGAAGTTGACATCAGTGATATGTGGTTCCAACAAGATGGTACCACATACCATACATCTGCTCAAAAAATTGATCTACTGAAGGGGAAGCTCGGTAATCCTGTAATCTCTAGAAATGGTCCACCTTGTTCATGCGATTTAACGCCGCTGGATTTCAATTTATGGGGTTACGTTAAGTCGTTAGTTTATGCCAAATAACCAACGTTAGAGTAGCTCAGAGACAATATCAAACGCGAAATTGCCAACGTTCCGGCCGATATGTGTGAAAGAGTGGTGGAAAATTAGCGTTAAAGAATCGATCGCTGAAAACGTCCTCACGGTGGTCATTTTAAAGGGGTCGAATTCCATAGTTATATGTAACATGTGTACTGCAACTGGAATAAATTTCAGCCCAATATCACAATTATTCCGTGTTTTATCTAAATACAAAATTGTTATGTCCTTATTGGAAAACCCAATATAAACACCGGCGATTTGTAAATATTTCTAGAAAAGGACGAATATAAATACGAACATTGTACAACAGAATTAAAAAAAGAGAAATAAACTAATATATTTAACTAAACAAAGGATTCGAAATAAAGTTAATAAACATGAAACTCGGAAATGAAATATAAACAAAATAAGATATATCGGGTGCTCAAAAATCAAATGGTATGTTATTGTATACAGAGTTTTACAAAATTAAATAATATTTAAAATATATTGAACTGTGAAACATGATCGTAACAAGTTATTATTAAATCACAAATACCTGAGAGTCCGGGATATGTTACTGACAATATCCAAATCTGAAGTAAAGAGATCCATTGTTTGACAGAGTTGAGATATAGCCCGACTTGTAACGAAGATCTCATACATACTCTCATCGCTTGCTAAATTTCTTAAAGCTCCTGTTAATTGAAAAAGAGTGTGATTGGTTTGTTCAGGAATAACGGATTTTTCAATTTTCTAGAAAAAGGTAATTAATGAGTAATAAAGAAAAAATCACAAGTAAACAACTTACAGCATTATTTATTATTTTAATATGAAGTAGCATCAATGGCAAGATTCCAAGTGACAGAATTTTCTGTAAGAGATTGCTGTTCATTGTTAAAAATTTTATAGAACCGTAACCGTAAACACAAGCTTCTGCATCATCCAGGGGACTTGATCGACCAATCGCATCAATAAATAATTCTAAAATTATACGTAATACATTCACTAGATTTCTCTAATTATATATTAAAATTTTTATTGCAAAAAATAATGTAAATAACTTGCGTATTGTACCTAATACATTTTTTTGGAAAAATAAATTGTCATTCTTGTCGTTTTTGGATACCTTGAAGATTAATTTGCATACACCGCTCAAATTATTTCCGGTAACTTTTAACTACAAAAAACAAATTCACGATAAAATTTGTATATTTATGGTGACATATACGAGGATAGTTTGACAAGTAGTGAGAATGACACATAGGTGGCGCCCTAATCGGTAAAACAAATGCACTGTAATATAGGTTGCCTATTTATATGTTTACATTCCGATATTTAGATAAATCAGTTGATTAGTTTATTTTTGACGGCTGATTGAAAAAGAAGCAACACGTCGTTTTGTTAAAATGGAAAAAGCAGAGTATCGTGCGGTGATTAAATACTTCGTAATTAAGGGTATGAAAGCTACCGAAATAAAACATGAGTTACGGGAAACATTAGGTGAATCTGCTCCATCATCCACCACAATAAGTAGATGGGTAAATGAATTTAATCGTGGTAGAACAAGCTGTGTTGATGAAGCGCGCTCTGGAGAACCCAAAATCGCGACTTCTAAGGAAATGATTATAAAAATCCATAATATTTTTACGCAAGACCGACGACTCAAAGTGAGAGAGATAGCAGACATGGTAAGCATTTCAACAGAACGCGTACACCACATTTTAACGAAAGAATTGGGCCTTTCCAAGCTTTCACTCAGAGTTCACTCGTTTGCGCATTTCCGATGAGTGTTTGGACCTTTATAAACGGAATATGGTTGATTTTTGAAGGCAATTTGTTACTTGTGATGAAACTTGGATACACTACAGTACACCAGAAACTGAACAACAGTCGAAACAATGGTTAGAACGTGGTTCTGCACCTCCAAAGAAAGCGAAAACCACTTTATCGGCAAACAAGTTGATGGCATCAATTTTTTGGGATTCAAAGGGCATTTTGCTCATTGATTACCTTCAGAGAGGTGCCACTATAAACGGACAATATTATGCAGAACTTCTACAAAAATTAAATGTTGAGATTCGTGCTAAACGGCCAGGAATGGCAAAGAAAAAGATTCTGTTTCACCAAGACAACGCTCCCTCGCATACCAGCACAGTTGCGATGTCCAAAATCCACGAGTTGCATTTCCAATTAGTACCGCATGCGCCTTATTCGCCGGATCTAGCCCCTTCCGACTTCCACCTTTTTCCAAAATTGAAAACGGCACTAAGTGGAAAGAAATGTTCGTCTAACGACGAGCTTATCGTCTTCGTAAATGAGTATTTTGCAAGCCTTCCGGAATCGCATTTTAGAGATGGCATAAGGGCATTGGGGCACCGTTGGAATAAATGTATTGCTCTTTTAGGAGAATGTATTGAAAAATAAAAATTACTTTGTATTTAAAAAATTCGTTTTTCTTTTCCATTCTTACTACTTGTCAAACTACCCTCGTACATCAGTTTACTTACGGCCAAAATTATTCTAGCAATGCTTAGTAAGAGTTTTTCATTTTGCGACTCAACAAATTTATAGAGGCATTTCAGAATATGAATTTTCATTTTTGAACTAACTTTCGTATTCAACATGTTCTCTCTTTCCATTCGATCGTATAATACACCCAATAATTCTACGACGAAGGCATCATTGTGCGTTTTGACACTCTCCGCAGTCAATATTTCGATCACTTCCTCCACTGTACTGTCTTTAACTGCCGATGTGTCATCTAGAGCATATATCTTTGTGTCTGATTTATTTGTGGTGTATATTGTGTTATTAAAGTAACCTGTTTTTATGAAAAGCGTTTCTGAATTTTCTATAATCTGTTTGTTTTCGAAAATTTTGTTTAAATTTTGTGGTTCGAGCAATAAGCAGTGCGATAAACTCTGTTTCTTTGAGGATCGTCCAAATGGGGATTCATTTCTTAATTTCTCACTGTATTCAGTCTTTTCTTGAGGTGAACTAAATGCATTTCTACCTTCATTACTAATGTTTTTCGGAACTTCGGATTCTTCCGGTACTAAAAATTTAATAGATTCTATAACTATCTATATACTGTTAATGAACTGCATTTCAATGATTTTTATTACTGAATTGTTTTATTTACATTCAGGGTGTTTCAAAAAGAATATACGTATTTCGAATGTATATATTTATTAAACTTTAAGACATACGAATATGAAACTTTACACACATATTTACGAACCTCTCAAGTTCAGATTACAGATGTTCAATATGTCCTCCATCAGCAACACGAACAATATGACATCGATACTCAAATTCCTCCCACACTCAGGCAAGCATGTCCTTCGTCACTGATGTTATGGCAGTACGGATCCGGTTCTTCAACTCTTCCAGGTTCTGTAGGAGTAGTAGTACATAAACGTTGTCTTTAAACGAAACCCCACAGAAAGAAGTCACAGGGTGTCAAATCCGGTGACCGTGGAGCCCAGCTGAGACATTCTAAGTCACCAGCTCCTTGACGACCAATCCAACAGTTCGGTAGAGTTTCGTTCAGATATTCACGCACTTGGCGACTCCAGTGAGGGCGTGCCCCGTCTTGTTGAAAAATGAAGTTGTCTTCGTGCAGCCTCGGAAACAACTAGTTTTGTAACATAGCGAGATACTGCTGACAGTTAACCGTGTTTCCATCAAAGAAGAATGGGCCGTAAACCGATGGTCGGGATATCGCACAAAAAAAAAATCTCGTACATGTTCAATGGCTGCATGTGGGTTTTGTAGACCCCAAATTCGAACATTGTGTTTGTTTACCGGACTACCAGCATGGAAAGTCGCTTCATCACTGAACATGATGGGTTGTGCGAAAGTGTTATTATTGTCAATAGCATCATGAATTTCGTTACAAAATGCCACACGTTTCCGTTTGTCATCAGGACGCAGAGCTTGTAACAACTATAACTTGTACGGCTTCATAACCAACCGACGTCTCGAAACACGGCAAATTGTTGTTGTAAGAAATTGTAACCCCCGACTGGCACGACGAGTTGATTTTGAAGGATTACGTTGGAAAGCAGTTTGAATTCGTGCAACATTTTCTTCAGAAACACGAGGGCGGCCAGGACTCTTTCCTTTATATACACATCCTGTATCTACAAACTGTCGATACCATCTGCGAATGTTCCACCCATTCGGAGGATCAATTTGGTAGTTCAACGTCTTCGCACTGTAATCACGGAATTGCACTTCGCTAACTCGAGAACACAAAATGATTTCTGCTGCGGAGTAGTCATTTTAAACATATGACGGTTACCAAGAAAAGCAGAAGGCAACTGGCATCTATACGTATATTCTTTTTGAGATCTCAACTTTAAATTCCCTGGATGTATAACAAACCTCTTCACTAAAATATGAAAGAAGTTTTTGTCCAGCAATGGGCAGTATGTTTGTGATGATAATGATGATTTGAGTATATTGTATTTTGAATTCTTGTTGAAAAAAATTTATACTAACTTATTTACAAAAGAAATTTACGTGGTTGCTGTTTTATCTCGGAAGAAGAGGTCTGTACTTTTAAACAGATAAGCTTTTAAATCTATTGTGAGGAATGAGAGACATGGCACCTTTAGTATATTGAAAATTCGCCTTCAAAAAGGCATCGATTCTTGAATTTTATGTAACATGGTACCTCAATAATTTCAGAATGTGTATCGCATAAGCAAAAAGTTTAACACTTATTAATAGACATTATTATGAGTATAGCATACCAAGTAGTTAGTAGATTGATAAAAACTATTATTGTGATGGACAAAATCAATATTTACGTTTATTTGTAAAAATTAGAAATATGTGTTTTTAATCTTTAAAAAAAATACTAAACTTTTAAAATTAGATTTTAACTTTAACTATTTCAGTGCTCGTTGGTTGAATATTGTATATTTCGACAAGACAACGCTATTGCTTATTACCAAACGCACAACTGCAGATGATCTTAACGGCAATTTCATATTCACGGTAAAAAAGCAAAAGATGATTATATATTCACAATGATTTTAAACACGAGCGGTTGTGGTAAATAATAGTATATATACATAAACAACTGGCGCTAATCACCATTTGTTGCATAAAAATATTCGATATCGACTTATCGTAGAACCCACATATATTTTCTTAAACGATTAAACCAGTATTATTTGTATTAATATAAATTAATATACAGGCAAGGGTATGATTCTAAACAGTGAATGGTGAAATAGGACTTCTTACGACTGCAAAGAGGAATATAGAATACATAAACATATGAAAGTGAAACGGTAAAAAACGGTGATTAACAATACACTGTGAATGATCACTGTGATCAATATATCCACTCATCTCTAGCCACAACTATGTAGTGACTAAAAATTTAAAAATCGATCATAATTTTACGTTGAATTTGAATTACGAGAGCAACGACAATATTAGAATTATTTTAGATATGTGTTTTGGCGATTTAACTACAAACTATATCATCAAGATTAATATTATACCAATACTTACAATTATCTAGTGAAAAAGTGTTTTTAAGTAGTTTTTTCTTCGGTAGTGGTTTTAAAGAATCCAAAGTAGGTAATTTAATTTTTTGCACATTTATTTCTTTTACACCAAGGTTGAATATTCTATTCTCAGTAGTTTCGGAAATAGAACTTGATCTACGTCTTACATTTTTAACAGATTCCTTAGATTTTTCCGCCGATTTATTTGCATGAATAGACGCACTAATGCGTTTTGGTGTAACTTCATCACTGTCTTCAGGTGTTGATATCGGAATCGATAATTCATTTTCGGTCTGTAAATACCTCAAACTAAAAGAAATTTGAGCATTTTTACCTCCTGCAGTTTTTCTACTGGATTACATACCTGAACGAACTTGGTGGCCTATTTGGCTTTGATTTTTTACCAAAGAGTAATCGCTCTTTGTCCCTTGGAGTAAATGGCCGTTGCGTTTGTAATGGCTTAATACTACTTGTTGCATAACTATTATCTACTGTATTTGTATCGACCGCTAGAAATTCACATTTGGAAATTTCTGCTCTTTAAGAATTTGAAAAATATGTTACCTTTTATAGCTTGCTTGGCTTCATTAATTATTTCAGCACTAGTTTTTCTAGGTGGGGGCTCATAGAAAGGTAAACCAACCTTGCTTGTGGCTCCCAATTGAGATTTCATTTTGAGTTTTAATTCGAAATTAGCATTTCATCTTAATTTTAAATACGTTCGAAATAAATACACTGCGTTTGTTGTGAAAACGTTAGTTCTATAGCACGCACTTACCTGAATAGGTGAACTACTAGGAATAATAAAAGTATTGATTATTTCGGAGAATAAATGTAATACAAAACATGCAAGTCGTTTAAAAATCAATACTCAAATAAAAAACATTTAAATGTTGAGTCCTCAGTGTCATTAATTGGCATGTGGATTACCGATTTATGTGACATAGTCGTTTAAAATGTGACATTTAGATAATTTGTATTTTATTCAATCGTTGATTCATTTAAATAAACTTTCAATTTTTTGTTATACAACGGATATATATTTCATATTAATTTATTAAATGTGCTCTCATTGTAACTTAGAGAATCATTTTTATATCACACATTCCTTCGATTTCTTTCAAATTTTGAATTACATATTATTTCAAATTCATTAACAATTAGTCCAGATGCGATGTTTTTCTCTTTTTATTAATAAGTTAATTGTTAAATAGGTATATTTTAACAATTAACATTTATATCTTTTGTATTTTTGTTTCTTTTTTCAGAGATTCTTAATTTAGACAATCTTTGCACTTAATCACTAAGGTTGATATATAATCCCTTTCCACATTAACTTTTGTAATTCTGTATACGCATTTCGACAACCAAATTGTCATCATTAACAGATAACCGCAAAGTGTCGTACCTGGTAAACCACGGCGAAAAATACCTGTACGAAAACAAACTCCGTACGCGATCCACACCGTTGAGAACCTAAATGTACACTGAATGTTCGTTTCAGAAGATATTTAAAAATTGTTTTACTTAAACTAGGATGAATAACATTGGAAAAAAGGGAACACGGACACGACCGATAAGTATCTGCATGTGATTTATTACTGTGTTTCTCTTCTTCGAACATTAAGCAGACCGAAAAGGGACGTCTGGATCCGTCCAGTGTCACTATTTACCACATGGCTTTTATTCTTTAAAATGTGCATGCTTTTATACGTGTCTAATTCACGATAATTATACACGTTCTTTATCAAATGTAAACAATCCATGTTAACACTATGGTTATTTTCTAAAACATGCCTTGCTATACCTGATTTTTCGGGTCGGTTGAATTTTATGTGCGCAAGGTGTTCTTTATACCGGGTTTCGATCGATCGTTTAGTTTGGCCGATGTATTGTTTACTGCAATCCAAACATTCAATTCGGTAGATTCCCGACTTTTTATTTTCTTCGATTTTGTCTTTTGCATTTCCTAAAAGGGTTTTAATTGAATTACTGGAGCGAAAACAGACTTGAAAACCGCGCTCTTTAAAAATACTATTTAAATTTTTTGTCATACGATGATAAGGTAAATATACAAATTGCTTTTCCCGATTGCTCTGTAGTGATAGACATGTGGTATCACGGATTGTTTTTCTTATGTTAGCCTTTCTAATTAATCCATTGATTATTTCCGAATCGAAACCATTGTATTTCGCGATATTCTTAATGAAGTTCAATTCTCTTTCGTATTTTACATTTGTTAGTGGAAAATTAATCAAACGATTAATAAGACAGTTGAATGAAGCCATCTTTTGTTGCATGCTATGATTTGAGTCCGCCATAATGAATCTATTGACATTGGTTTCTTTTCGGAATTTCTATTTTGAGATTCTTCCTAATTAACTAAGGTATCCAAAAAAGCCAACTTGTCATTGTTTTCTTTTCCTATTGTAAATTTAATTGTCGGAAATTTTGAATTTAACTGTTTGACGAAATCATCCAAGTTGCATTTATGTGTATTGAAAGTCGGGAAAATATCATCGACATACCTAGTCCAGATTCTTGGAAAATATTTAGCTTTATGTTTTAATTCAATTTCAAAGTTACTCATAAATATTTATTTATGAGAGTATAAGTTACTCATAAATATTTCAAAATATTCAACCACAGGCTCCATCAAATTCAATCGTTGCACTGTTATGCACATTTCCAACTAAAAATTTCTTTCTTTGGTTATCAACTCAGGTATACATGCGAATCAAAATGCGTATGAAGAAACAATTTCTTACTAAGTAACAGTAAGTACATCTTCTCCAAAAGGAATATTACAGATTTTATAAAACGTATCATACATCCTAATTGTTCACAGTTTACATTCAAAGTTTAAATGAAAGTAAATCACCAATAATTGTTCCATATGCCATGATGTTCACCTGTTATCGAAAATCCATTTATACATTGAAAACGACCATTCAACATCTACCTATGAAATAGGGGCATATTTAAAGTACATAAAGTTTTTTAGTGATGGCACATTTATTCCCGATTCGGAAAAATCTACTTCTTTACCAGTAAACAAATTAACAATTCGGCGTACAGCACGAAATCCTGCATTGTTATTTAAAACTGCTTCAAATTTTTTTTGACATTATCAACAGCATCTACATATAATTGGGAAAAGAATTGACGAAGATCATATACAATATCCATAGAATATTGTAGATTAGTCGGAGTAACCTCTAGATAGCGAATGACTACAGGTATTCTGGAATAATATCCATGAATATTGGCTAAATCTACCTGAATAGCTGGATCCGTAAATACTTGTTTAGCGTGTAAAATAGAAACAGCATCATTCGCATCCAGTATCTGTATTGTAAAATGTATGTGATAAGATGCTGCCTCTATTCATGAGCCCCAGCGTGTTACTACAAGTTCTGGTGATAGTGGCACATGTCGACGTACAGTGAGAAATATTGGATTGTTATTTAAAACTGCTTCAAATTTTTTCGATATTATTAGCAGCATCTCCAGATAATTAGGAAAAGAATTAACGAAGATCATATACAGTATCCACAAAATATTGTGGGTTAGTCGGAGTAACCTCTAGATGTCGAATGGCCACAGATATTCTGGAATAATGTCCATGAATATTGACTAAATCTACCGGAATAGCTGTATTCATAAATACTTTTTGAGCGTGTAAAACAGAAACAGCATCATTCGGATCCAGTATCTGTATTGCAAAATGCATGCGATAATAGAATGCTGTCTCTATTCATGAGCCCCAGCGCGTTAGTACAAATTCTACTGATAGTGGTACACGTCGGCGTACAGTGAGAAATACTGGATTGTTATTTAGAACAAAATATTTGACATGATTGTGTGGAATTGAAAAAATAATTTAATTACATACGATTTCTTAAGGAACTATCTTTTAAAAACTGTGCATCAGCTTTACTGAGCTTTTTTGGACGTCCATTCTTTGATCTATCACTTACACTGCCAGTTTCAGTCATTCTTTTTATTGTTTGTTGCGCGGCATACCGGGAACATCTCACTATCTTTGATATTTTAACTTGACTAAACCCTCTTGGTGTAAAACGACAAATTTATTTCTGTCTAGTAATGCTATTCTAAACATTTTCTATCTACTATAACAATTTACAGCTCACGATTTTTTCTTAAAATGAAAATTTCACTCGTAGGCGCATTTTTTAAGAATCTAAATAAATTCTATTGTGGAACCGCTCTGTATCGTTTCTACCACTGAATTAAAAACAAAATCTTATAGATATATAACTCTCCCTTGAAATTTAATTGCAGAGCATTGTGGTGTAATAAAATTAATTACTTTAATCCTCTTATCAGGCGGTCGATCTCAACTCTACACGAAGTATGATGTTACAAACATGGAAATTTCCAGTGATTATATTTCTACAAATAAGTGAATCGTTCTTAATTATTCTTATAAACTAAATTAACCCAATAATTTTTAGTAAATAAGTTTTGGAAAATATTGTTAGGTGCTTCTTTCTTTTGCACAGTACTGTATATCACTCTGCTCAGAACGTATATATATATATATATATATATATATATATACACGTGTTTTCTAAAATTTGTAAATCTTATGTAATATATAAGCCGCGGTCAGATGTATTAAATTTTAATAACCTAGAATATCAATATAATGATTTTATAAGTAAAAATTATAGGTTAAGTTTTTTTTAACAAAGTTAGAAGTTGTTGCTTTATTCTTTGTAAATATACACTTACACTACCGGTCATATTTATTTGCCCACCCTTAGTTTTAGCCAAAATTATTAAACTATCAAATGTGTACTGAAAATTTATTTATTGTACCAATACAATAGTGTAAAATAAACATAAAATAGTTTTTTTTTTCTTATATAAAAACTTTATCATTAATTATTATTAAATTTTGCTCTCATCAATGTGCCCACCTTTATTTTTGATAATTGCAGTGTATCTTCTGTAATTTGTGCCCAGGCTTCTTGAAGTTGTTCCCACAGTACAGCGGTGGATGATAGAGCACGTTCTCGAACCTTCCGGTCCAATTCTTCCCAAAGAAGCTCTATTGGGTTCAGATCAGGACTTTGAGCTGGCCATACCATTATAGAGATTTGCCCTTGCTCTTCTAGTTGACGCAAGTAATCGCCACACAATCTAGAAGTGTGTTTCGGATCGTTGTCCTGTTGAAATACAAAGTTTTCGCCAAGAATCCTTAGTCCTGAAGGAACAGCGTTATTTTCTAAAATTTCCTTGTAGCCTTCTTTTCTTAGGATTCTCTCAATTTTGGCGAGATCGCCTACAGATCTTCCACCAAAACACCCCCGAATCATTACTGAACCTCCTCCATGTTTTACGGTAGACGCAATACATTCTGGCAGTACTCTTTCTCCTGCGGATCTTCTTACGAATATTCGCCTTTTACTACCGAAAAGTTCAAACTTCGATTCGTCTGTCCACAACACATTATTCCACTGATCAATCGTCCAATTCTTATGTACTTTAGCCCAATTTAGTCGTTTTATCTTGTTTTGCTTTCGTAGTAGTGGTTTTCGTAGAGCAATTCTTCCGTATAAACCCGCTTGCCTTAACCTTCTCTGTACCGTGGACACACTAATTGGTTTAGCACGCGCTCTATTCATTTCAGCAGAAATTTTTGGTGCTGTTTTTCGTCTATCGCGTCTACTTATCCGTATTAGATGCCGGTCATCTGCAGATGTCGTCGCTTTGCGTCGTCCAGATCTTCTTTTGTTGGAAAATGTACCACTTTCTTCAAATTTTTTAACGTTATAATCAACGGTTCTGCGATTTAATCGTAATTCTTTTGCAATTTTACGATTACTTTTACCCGTACGATGATAAGCAATTATCATAGCACGCACTTCAACAGATAATTCCTTCGTCTTCGGCATTGCATTAAAATATTCACAATAACTCTCTATTTCACTGTTTTCGCAACAAAAGATGAACGATGACTTACATAAAATTTGTTTTCCTTTTTGAATAACACATCCTAATATTGTAATTAGTTAGTACAATAACACAATATTGGTAATACCTTTCGGAAATGCAGGTAAAACTGTTAATACTGTAGGGATTAGCCTATATAATATTTATGGTATTTTTCCAATTTATAATATATCATATTATTTATATATCATAAACAATTTAAGATTTTCGTAGAAATTCATATGGAATTACTTCCACTAATAATATTGTTGAATAATTATAATATAGATTTTTCGAAAGATAATCCGTATTTCAGGAAACACATAAAATTGGGGTAGGCAAATAAATATGACCGGTAGTGTATATCGAATGTATGCAAAAATAAAAAAGGCCATTGGTTAACGCAGTAAAAGAATATATTATGTTATAATCCTGCTAAATTTACGTGTAAAGTTTACGATAAACCGTTGATGTGTTGGGACAAAAGCGACTATAGAAAGCACATAACTAAAAAGAAGTTGCATGCCACCAAGAGACCAATTTATGTTCGATTTACTGTTCATGCTTGTTACTTGTGGTTTACCACTTCGCCTATGGTCATAGACAACCCAACTAAGCCTATGCTGAAAGAATTGTTTCGACACTTCTGAAATAAGTACAATTACAACTAGATGACAGCGTTACTCAGCTATCCAATCCTAAAGCCAAACAGTCTTGATTATGTGTTATCGAAGCAATAGATAGAAAAAAGAATTTTATTGTATATGTAGTACGTGTACTGGCAGTTCTTAAACCAACTGTATTAGCTAGTAAAAGATGGTGCCGCGACAATGCGCTCTGTAGATCATTTTACTTGAGACATGTAAAGTTTACATCTTGTGACACAAACTATTCGAGAATGTTCTTCAAAAGAGGATGCACTAATAGTAAATATTACAAAAATATTTCTTAAATCTCCTACACGAACTCCACAAGAGCCAATTCTTACACGTTGGTGTTACGGTAGGCATTGGCGAGGTGGTTGGCAATGGGAATGGGCGGCAACGCGAGTACATGATGCTGACGTGAAATAATGATACATGCATTGTAATTAATTAATTGTTTATGATTCAAAAGGCATAGTGCACAAAGACTTTGTACCAACTAGTCAACAGTCAATGCTTTATATTATCTTGGTGTTATGAAGCGTCTTTTGGCGCGTATTCGTCGTGTGCGTCCTCAATATCGTAAAAATGGTAATTGTTGTATGATAATGCTTATCACTGATTTTCTAACTACACATGCCAGTTTAACCATCAACCATTGGCCACTGGCCCCCAGTGATTTCTATCTATACTCCAAACTACATTGCGATAAAGGACAGCGTTATGCCGACGTCGAAGCCATTAAAAAGGCGTCGACAACGATCTTGAAGAACATCTCTAAAGATAAACTTCAAAATTCATTCGACATGTTAATTGACCGTGCAAAACGTTGTATTGAAGCCGAAGGCGACTGCTTTGAATAAAATAAATGAATTTTACCGAAATAGTAAGCTTTTATTTTCAAAAAGTTCAGTTTTCTCTGCGTTAGACTGTGTATGTCTAATTGAAATTTCTTGAAAATAGCATGTACCTATCACCGACATTATAGATGTTGTAAATAACGCGATAATTCCTAATCTCTATCTTATTGGAGATTAGTAGCACAGAGTCCTCCAAAGAAGTTTCAACAGTAAGGATGCTTTCATTATATCTAGCATGGCTAATAAATTACATAACTTTTATTAAAATATTTCTTAAACATTGGAATGGACTTTCTACTACTACATTATGCTACAATGTTTATGTTGTGACAAGATTATCTATACACAAAATTATTATAATTATCTAATAAAAAATTGAATAAAAAAAAGAATTATGTTGTTTAATTTCTTTACATACTTTAATACATAAAATGTACACAAAATAAATTAAATTTATTTGAGTATCATTAAAAATCTATACATAAATTACTTTATCGAAGCGCCTACTAAAGATTTCGTTTTTATTAATTCACCGTTTTTAGTTATAAGTTTGTTTCCTTGCCAAACTGCAACTAATTCATTATTTATTTTCAAATCGACTTGCAATTTCTCCCATATTTTTTTCTTTGGATTTAATATATCATCTGGGACACCATTTTCATAATTTTCAATTATCACCTTATCACCTGGATGTGCTGTGTCTGGAGGTATCAATGGTTCTACTTGTCTCGGTTCATCCCTAAAGCAACAAAATAAGTTGTCTTAGTTGCAATATTTATCCGTTTTATAAATTACATAACTCGAATTTCTTATTATTAAAAAATGTTGCACTTACGTTGATGCACAAAGAACCATTCCGTGTGATTCAATTCCCCTCATTTTAGCAGGCTTAAGATTACAGAGTACAACGACCATACGATTTTTCATTTCTTCTATTGGAACAAAATTAACGAGACCACTTACGATTACTCTTGGATTTTCTTCACCCAAATTTATTTTTTCTACATACAAAGCATCCGCATCAGGATGCCTTGAAATTTCAACAATCTGTCCAATACGAATATCTAGTCTGGATGGTAGTATCTCATCATCAAGACCAGTTTTAGATTGATTCGATTTAGTTTGCTTAGAAGCTGATGGGTAAGCTTTCTCTGTCAAAGCTTTCATTTTAGGATTTTCAAATTTCTTTCTAATAGGCTCTAATAATCTATCTATATAAATTTCAATGGCTCCTTTTAAATCACCAGGGTGAATTTTTTGATCACCAAATGCCTTTTCTAGTGCTTCAAAGTCTTCAAATTCAACATTACCTCCATTTTCTGGTCTCCGATTTATTTGGAATTGTTCGTCAATCCTAAGTAAGGGAAATATTACATGTTTAGCAAATGATAAAATACCATTATTTTCTATATTTCCTGGTTCACAAAAAGCCTTTTTCAGTTTCTTTTTAACAACAGATGGTGAATCAAGTAAATCTATTTTACTTTCTTCTTCAGATGATGACATTTTTGCTCCAGTTAGACCAGGTACTATAACAAATAGAGTATAACTGTAATTTATACTGTAAATTATGGAATTTGTTATTACATGCTATATAATTATTTAAAAGAAAAACTATGTACCCATTGGATTCATTAGGTGTGACCTTTTTGAAAAACCTAATTGAGGTAAATATTTCTCTGCAAATGTAAAGATCTTTCTTTGATCTATACCACCAAATTGCGCATCCACTTTTAAATATTCTTCATCGAGAGCCTGTAAACCTATAACATTAATCACAATATAGCATTTCTTTTTAGAATAAGTATATATTACCTGGATATAATAAACCACTTAATAATGGATGTTCCACTTGTTTAACTACTTCTGCACCTGCTTTCTTAGCATCATGTTCAGTTATAACTGAGCTAAGTCGATACACATCTAAAGTATATTCTCTAGATAATTGATAATCCGTCCCTTTAATAAATTTTAGTTTATCAATTGGAACCCCTATAGATTCTAACATCGCTTTTATAGAATTTTCATAATATTGAACTCTCAATTCTAATAATTCCCAAGGTGCTTTCATATTGTCTAAATAAGCATGTAAGTCAGCAAAAAGAATAGTAACTTCAGCTCCAGCTCGAAGAAAATCTGCTACTTTTGACATCGGAACAAAATAGGCTACATGTGGCTTTCCAGTAGTAGCTGTACCCCAATATATCTTTAAATCTCTTTCATTTAAAATAGATTTTATTTTATCCTCCCCTAATACTTCTTGAAGATTTCTCGTAATCAGATTGAATTTCTCATCAGGTGTAAGTTTATCAGTGACCCCCATTTTAATC
The DNA here is from genome assembly GCA_031893035.1 of Dermolepida albohirtum. Lineage (NCBI taxonomy): Eukaryota > Metazoa > Arthropoda > Insecta > Coleoptera > Scarabaeidae > Dermolepida > Dermolepida albohirtum. The sequence continues at coordinate 130,142 of JAVIWB010001897.1, read as the reverse complement.
TAAATAAATAAAAATTGAAACATATGTTAAAATAAGTAATTAATAATAAAATAGTCTTACGTTTAATTAAAATTTGAAAAAACGTGGATAACGTTTATAGATGATACAATAATTTTTTAATTAAAAAATATGAATATACACGTTTCAAAAAGTAAGACAAGTCTAACCACAGTTTGTGATTGGGAAATTCCAATCCGAAAAACATGCATGAGTAACCTAGAAATGTCACGTTATGTTATAATTACTCCCCTTACTTCAAAAAATTTCTGCAATTTTGAATTGCCATCTTCAGCTTGGGGTATCAATTAACAAAACAGCGCTTTGTTTAAACACTTTTTTTAAAATACACTCATTTTAATGCCTAAATTAAGTCAAATTAAAAGAAATCTATTAGAATATCTCGTACATAATGTATTTTCAATCAGAAAGTGATTTCAATTAAAAGATTTGTCGTAAAACCATAAAAATATTTCTTAATATTGTTTTTTGATTCTAGAAGATAGAAGAATGGTTTCCAAATGGATTATAGTTCGATCATCCGTACGTTCAAATTTTACTACTAATAATAAATTGCTCATAATAGATTTTACTAAGCATCGGTGATCTAGTTAGTAAACATTTTATAATATTTATTCTGACTCGTTTTTTATCTTGATAAGATAAAGATAAATTATCAATTTCACGTACACCATTGATGATACCCCACTGGCAATTTTTAAATATCGCGGGTGCTTTCACAAAAATAACTACATCCAGAACTATATTTCATTTTGCTGCAATACGAATATTAATAAAGGAGTGCACATTTCATTAAACAAAATTACAATTAAAAACAAAAGTTGTATGTATTAAAAACATGTTATTTGCTAATATTTCAAAGGAAATAAAACAATACCCAACCTTTAGTACTACCGCTAACTCAAAATCCCCATGATATAAAAAATTAAAGTGGATAGCTTGATCCTATAAAATAAAACTAACAAATTTTAGTGAGTGGTCAATCAGAATTGTTAAAATAATCATTATGTCATCCATAAATATCATTACAATAGAAAAACAAATAGCTTTTATTATAAGGCAAGAAGATATTCTTTCATTTCACTAGAAGACAATTGTATTCTAGGTTTTATTAAATAAAATTAACTACGAAAAAAAATTAAAGAAACGTCACCGAACCAATATAAGAATTTCACTATTTCAATAGATTTTTTTGTTTTAATACTATTTCTTGTTTAAATGTTTGAAAATGTAAGAATACTTTAAACTACAATATAAACGAATCTTTACAATAATAAAAATGCTAGAATGGTTTAGTTTTTTCAAAACCGACAAATGTTGCGACCTCTAGAAACGACCGGTGCGTAACATAATAATAGCAAAGGTAAAATATAAATATTTGTAAATATTTTACATTATCACAAATGTCTATATATATTATTTACATTAATTTCTTCTTATTTTAGTTATAACCGTTTTTGCTCAAAATTTATTTTTATAATTGGTGTATTTTTTTAATAAAACAATTCAAGAATAACTAACTGAATAACTTCGCGAATTCGCTGACATATAAGGTCAAGGCAACTATTCGGAACTATTTCACTATTCATATGTAATGTATTAATGTGTTTCCCTGAACTATATCAATGACAGAAAATATGAACAATTTGTTTACTCTAGTACTAAAATTAATACTAAGTTAGGATTAAAAATCATTTGTGATATACATATATATTTTCTCTAAATATTCAAAAATATTACCTTTGGAAAAATTTTAAATATATTATACATTTATAACGTAACGTATGCTTAAAAGTTATACTTATGTTATTTACTAAACGTAAACACAATTTTTTATCTTAATCATTTGTTCAATCACATTACGTTCTCTTACTTCCAATTGTTAGCAATATCTTCTGCCAACATTGCTATGTTATATCCCAATTTCTTACATTTTACACACCGACAGTTACTAGAGGACGCTGATTCCAGTACAAGTTTGTATTTAGACTTATTGCAAAATGGTTTACGAATTGCAACGATTGATTACTACCGCTTTTTGAACTTTAACAACGGAACAAAATCTAAATGTAATTAAAGTTGAAGTAAATACGTATTCATATTTTAAAAATGACGGAAAAATTTTCGACCGATTGGGACATTGACTCGTATTATGACAATACAGAACCTGAAGAACACTGGGAATTAAGAAAAGCCTTCATGGAGGTTCATAAAGATAAGTTTCCAGAGGATTATTTAGTTGCTTTGGCTAAAACATTCACAAATATAGAATTTTTGGGATGTGTGTAAGTAATTAATTCGTAATATAAAAATAATTTAAACTGACTAGGAAATCATTTGTTTAGATATCCAGCACCATTAATGATTCGCATTGCTGAATTATCAAAAGATGTTGCAAAACAGTACAGAGAACGTAAAAAACATAAATTACAAAGAACTTTTGTCAGTGGATCTAGTGCAGCAGAACAAAGAAGAGCAGGTATTGTATATATTTTCAGTTTTTTTTGTATTTTAGAAAAATTATCAAATTTTTTTTTAAACTTTAATTCAATAAAATATATCCTAATTTTAAAAATATATCTTTCAATATTTTGATAAATAGTCAATGTACTTCGAACAGTTAATTAGTATACAATTAGTCTTTCAACTAATTTATGCAGCATGAACTTTAAATAGATATAATTATTTTATCCAATACAACCTTTTAACTACTTGGGCACATTTTCAGAAAAAAAAAGAATTGAAAGTGTTTTTAAATATAACTTTTATTTTCAACAAAATTAATTATTTTTAAATATTGTAAAAATTTTATATTACTAATTTGAACACCAATAACTAAAATATTTTTTTTCTTTTATTACTAGCAAGAAGACCTGATGTAAAAAAGACATCCAGACATTAGGAATATGAATACATTATGTATATACATATCAAATACACTTATATATTAAAAACTACTTGTTTTATTTTTTATCATTGTTACTATGTAAACCTTCTATAGAAACACTAAGTTGTTCAAGTCTTTGTATTAACTGACTCATCGTACTTTGTGACTTCCTGATATTCTCATCTGTCAGGGAAGGTTCAGTTGCTGCACCTAAATCAAAATGAAGCTTGGCTAATTTCTCTTGTTGCTCTCTTATATTTGTCATTTGTTCCATAGTGCATCCACCTCCAAATGCTCTCAATTTTCCGGAATGGAAATCTTCTAATAAACCCAAAAGAGCTTTTTCCATATGTCGAACATCCGGTACTTCAGATAAAAAGCAATGATGACGTACATTTGAACTAATGGGTGCTATACAATAAAGAAAAAAAAGAAAACAAAAAAAAATAAAATAAAACTCTAATACTACCATTACTATAAAGAAAACTTAAATTTTTAATGTATACATAATTTTTAACTATGATACCTTTATGGACATTGCGAGGTCTGGCAGTAGTTATTTTGTTATAATCTCGTTGTAAACGTTTTTCATTCACATGAAACAATTTTGCATTACCAGTTAATCCTTGGCCAGTATTACCTCGAGATACAGAGCTATGACTTGTATTACCTGAAGATGAAATCTAAAACAAGTAAAATTTTGTCTTTCATAAAAATAATGTCTTTAATAACAATAACTAACTACTTTATTGCTTCGAATAGGCGAAGCAATTTTGTCCTCTGTTATGGTATTATCATCTTGGATTATGCTATCATCATTTTCCCCATCAATGTCACTTGATACTAATTGCTGTAATTCTGATTCGCCTCTGCTTTCCATTTATATTTATTTTATAATAGATTTTATGTCACCAAATTATGAAGACTAAAATTTAGTAACACAACATACCAGTCAGATTGTTTAATGCAGCAACAATATTTAAAGAATACTACGGAATACTAAACAAGAACATTCATAAATATAGGTTATGTTACACCTTAATTACAAACGAATAGTATTTTTTTCTAAGATTGTAATTAAATTTTTTAAAACCTTTGCATTTGGTACTATAGAGAACAATTCTAATATTCTATTCTTAATACATATAAAAATTGATATTAAAAAAAAAGTAGGCATCACAAATCCTATACAAACAGGATATAAACTAATTTTTTGACAGTTTGTTATGCTACAGTATAATAAATGTATTTATAATTTGAACATTTAATCTATAGTTGATAAAACCTCCTTTTTATTTTGTAAAAACTTATAATACTTCATGTATATTTATTATTTTAGCTTGACCATACATTCTTTATAAAATTAGTGTAAAGATTATTAATAATCCAAACAATGTAATTACATTTTGATATCCAAAGTGTTTAATCTATTGATTCTTGCTGAAGATTAATAATTAAGAAGTTCAAAAAGATTGTGATATATCTGAATGTTGATGTATCACAAAATCACAATTGTATTGAGCAATGGCGTCGAATGTTCGGGCGTTTACCCAAAAATTATCAAAGTAAATAAATATTTGTACTTTTAAAAATTGTAGTATATATAATTATTAATTATATATATTTTTAGACAACATGCAGCCGATGTTCGTAGAAATGTGTCTTGTCTTACGTCTAAAAGTGGTTTTGTTTCTCCTTCAATTTCTGTAAATTTTGTTACACTCATATATATATACACAAATTTTCATTTTATATATCATTTTAGAGTTGGATATATGATATTATCGATCCATTAGATTATGAAGACTTTTTATCACAATATCAAATATTAATAGATCGTGATCCCTTGAGATCAATTTTAGATATCCCTTTAGGGGATGTTGAAGTAAAAGTTATAGAAAGACCGATTAGAACACTTGTACCTATTATACCAGAGGAAGAACTGTAATATACCTTAATAATATTAAGTTTAGATATATTTCAAATGTGTTTGTAGAGAAAAATTATTACCCCATGTTCAAGCTTGTGTAGAGTGCTATACATCAGATTGGAAGGTTGTTAAATATCATAGCAGGCATTTAAGTAGTAGTTCAGGTCCTAGAATAAGTATTCCTAAACCATTAAATCCAAGTCCAAAACAGGAATTTGAAGTAGATTTACAAGCTACACCTTCGGAATCAAACAGTGAATTAGGTAATTTTTATAAGAATAATAAAATTTCTAGTTTAAAGTGATGGTAAATACTTTAAATATAAAAATATTTAATAATGTATATCTGTTAAGTCTTTATATATATACGTAAAAGTTAATTGAATTAATATAATTTTTAGATATAGCATCACTTTCTAGTAGTGGTAGGCAAAGCGTAGTTTCGGTTGCCTCAACTATTTCCTCATGTGGTGACACATTGACGCCAAGAAATTCTTGGGCATCTCTAGACTTACGACATTCAGCAGGAGATCCATTAATTTCAGAAATTTTAGAACATTCTACTCCTGAAGTATTGGACCAATTAAATGAGAGTCGTCGACAAGTAGAACGTCAAGATACACTCTTCAGTTTGTATCCTGTTAATGAAGATGCAAGTGAATGTGTAGAACGACGACAGCCTGCTGTTCCTCCAATGGAACATATGGGTCATAGAATACAAATTAAATGTTCACAATTAACGTAAGATTTTTTTTGTATACACAAAGAACATTTGAGTATTTAAAGAATTTATTTACTTAATAGATTGTAATAGAATTTATATATTAATATATATTATTTACACTAGCCTAGATTTAGAAGTGGAACCATTGTTTGCTTCTATGGCTCTTTACGATGCAAGAGAACGTAAAAAAGTTTCAGAAACTTTTTATTTTGATCTGAATCCCGAATCTCTTAAACGAATGCTTGGAGGACATGTTCCTTACAGTGACTTAAGTACATTAGCGAGAGGTTGTATTTTTGACATATCTCATCCCTCACCTGATTTATTTCTTGTAATAAGATTGGAAAAAGTTTTACAAGGTGACATAAATGAATGTGTTGAACCATATTTAAAAGATGATAAAGTAAATTTTAATGTACATGTTTTGTATTATGTAGTCTATTCTATACTACTTTCAGAATAGAGAAAAATTAAAATTGAATGCTGTAGCTGTCTGTGAGAGGCTCGGAAAATACAGACAAGCATTTGCATGGACTGCTGTTTATTTAATGAATGTTATAAATGGTGGTAATTCATTAGATAGGGACAGTGACAAGGACTCAAATGGATCATCTTCCAATACTAATAGCCTAGGTAATTCTAAATTGATAGAGTATAATTGACTATTAATTCTATAAATGTTGCTATATTATTGAGTTTCATTATATGAATATTATGAAAGTAAATATTATAAAAGGTATGTTGAAGTATATCCATAATTAAGTGCTTTATTTGGTTATTATGTAGAGTATATCTCTATATACTCTTTTATATTTAGTAAAATTTACTGTGGTACTAAGTTTACATAAAAGGCGAAGAGTTGTAGAAAGCGCATATTTAGCCGGTGAACTTATGCGTGTTTCCGATGAGTATGTAGGGCGAACTGAAATATGATTCTAATAGCGTTGCGTTTTTACAATATCATATCCATAAACGCTTGGTTCCATATATTCATATTCGCAAATAGTTCGTCGTTACTCATTTCGTTATTTGCCGATACACATTTTCTAGATATTTACTAAATAATATATAAATGTTGTTCGACTCTTGACCGCATGTGTGGAGCTGAGGTTACAGTTCATATTTTCAAGAAAGAGTTTTTATGTAGTGTACTATGCCGAGCGACTATAACAAAAAAGGTTATAAACCATTTGATTTGATTGACTATATATATATATATAATCAAATCAAATGGTTTATAACCTTTTATATATATTTATTATATATATATGCATATAGTGTTGTAAATATGCAAAGAAATGTCCTAGATTCGATATAACGTGAGTTTCAATCATTAATACATACCTGATACCACTTTCTTCAAATACTATCTGACACATATACAATAATAGTATTCTATGTCTAGGTACACTAACTTAATTGTAGTAGTATATTTTATACATTGCCTAAGAGTGAATTGAATATTCCATAGGTGTACACTCTCACAATTATGTACAATTGATACATTCAATGTAATATGTATGCATTTAGCTGTCCCCCATCACATTCCTTTTTACATAAGCTTACATACTATGTTTATTTCTACTGTATAGGTGTACACTCTCATAATTATGTACAATTGATACATTCAATGTAATATGTATGCATTTAGCTGTCCCCCATCACATTCCTTTTTACATAAGCTTACATACTATGTTTATTTCTACTGTATACGTCAGATTAAAAGTGTTTAGGTGGTTACTCAAACAAGCAATTTTTTGGAAAACTGAGTTTTTGGTTAGTATTTTAAGAAACTGTAAATATATTAGAATAAGTTCCCCACTTTAGAAAATTAATTAAGAAATACTTTTTTTACTTGATTATTTGTACTCCCTTGTGCCTTTCATTTGTTAAGCCACTTACTACTATCAATTAAATGAAACCGATTTATGACATTTCTAAGAATACAATGTTGAATAAAGTAATCTAGTACGTAGACTTCCGTGGTTGTGGTCCATACTATCTTCCGGACTGGAACCGCATCACTGGTATAACTGCCGACGATTCGTACCCACTCGTATGGTACTTCTTCAGGGCTCAACTACCGCTACTGTTTGTTGCACTTTCGTACCCACTCGTATGGGACATCAACTACTGCTACTGTCTGCCGCACTGAAACTGTTTCAGTGCGACAGACAATAGCAGTAGTCGAGCCCCGAAGATGTCCCATACGAGTGGGTACGAAATGTCAGCAGTTATACCAGTGACGCGGTTCCAGCCCGGAAGTCCAGAAGAAGATTGTTGAATAAAGTTTTCTTTAATTTACTTTAATTCAATGCAGTTTCTGAATATTTTCACCATTACTCTATTCACAAGTAATATCAAACTTGTAAATGAATTAGAAATATGAAGTGAAGTGTAATTATTTTGAATTGTCTATTATTTTTTGAATTGTGCAATAAAATATAAAAATATACTTTGATGTATTAGATATGTAAACAAAATTCTTGTACTGCTTAAAGACAATTAAGAATGAAAGACGAAAACTATTTATCTACTCGAAAATTGCTTTTTTTCATCTCTATTTTAAAACATTCTCCATTTAATATTGTGAGCTATTATGGAATTAACCGACTTTCATTTTAGATCGAAAATCTTCTAGCAGTGGTTTGGAACAATTACGTAAACGTGCTTCTGATATGGGAAGCTTAACAAGAAGAGGCTCTTTAGAAAGAAGAATAGAAAAAGGCCGTTCCTGGTCGCCAGATCATTTAGCTAACAGTTTAGATAATTTTAGACCAATTACTCTAACGATGTCTTCATTTTTTAAACAAGAGAGCGAAAAACTAAAAGAAGAAGACCTCTATAAGTGCTTATTGGAATTAAAAAGACCAAATTTAATATTGAAGAAACTGAAATGCATACCAGCAACGGTGAAATTGGAAATCTCACCTGCACCTGCTGAAGTTAAAAATTGTCTAACACCAGAACTGGTTAAAATTCACCCATATGTTGATGATAAGAGCAGACCAATAAAGGAATTACTCGAATTTCCTGTTAAGGAGTTACTTACACCTCATTATGTGTATCGTAATCTGTTATTTGTGAGTCCTAAAGAATTAAATTTTTCAAATCGCACGGGTTCTGCGAGAAATTTGGCAGTAAAAGTGCAATTGATGTCTGGCGAACGTGAACAAAATGCATTACATAATATATATGGGAGATCTAGTTGCCCGGAAATGACAAATGAAGCGTATACAGCCGTTACATATCACAACAAATGTCCATTATACTATGATGAAATAAAAATTAAGCTACCGGCTACTTTAGGAGATAATCATCATTTATTATTTACGTTCTATCATATTTCTTGTCAACGCAAAATGGAACAACCTACTGTAGATACACCTGTAGGATATACAGTATGTTCATTTTTAACATTATTTGATACTAAAATATTCATTATAAAGATTTGTCTCTATATATAGTAGTAGTCTTTCTTTTATTTTGAATATAATAATATTTCTTTAATTAATTGCACTTGTTTCTGATAAATTTGCTGCTTAAAATCATTAGTATTTTCGGGAAAAGATGCACAATAAATAAAAAGTAGGTATATGTATTAAAACATTTAGAAAATTAATACACGTAAATATCAATTAGTTTTATTTGGTAAATAAAATGGACTGACCTCTTTCTTTAACAATTTTCAAACAGGATGACTAATATTTTGACCTATTCAAAGTCCGTAGTATGTGTTTTTCTTTTTTACTTCTTGCTCAAAACATTATTAAATATAAGTAAGTTTTCGAAGCAGAAATTTCTGATTCTATATTTACCAAACCACTTACGATTTGTTGAATCTACTACGACACTATTACCCAAGCACCACATACTTTGTGACTGAACACAGGACAAAAATTGGAGAGATAATAAATTTCAAAAACCTACTCTCTGGTTAGAACTTCAAGGTTAGTTCGGAATGGAATTTCAATTATAAATCCTATGAATTTTGAACATAATACTTATAGTTCGTAGACTTTGGAATTCCAGAATTATCTGGTTTGAATAGTTAAATATATAGTTGCCACACGCACTGGTTGTAAACTCCCTAGGAACAAACCTTATGTGCTTCTATTCCTGATAAATGCTACTAAAATATACACACAAATTTTCTATAATTTTATTCAGACAAAAAATAGTAATCCTATATTTTTTTATTATCATTTAGTTTTCTATGACAGAAAATATATTTATGTTCAAAATATAGGTTATGTTTTATGTATAATTAGGATAAAAGGATTGAGATGTTGTCAAGATCCTTTTGATGTGTGCAAAATGTATTCGAATTACAGTTTTTAATATTTGTCTAAATTATTTACAGTTTGGAAAAAGTAATGTCTCCAACTGGGAACGGCTAAACGTTAATATTACCTTATATGGCAAATGCACATTCTCTCTTCTCTATACATTAATAATGTTTACATCTGGTACGTAGATTTCTGCGGTCGTGGTCCATACTATTTTCTTCTGAGTTTCCGGGCTGGAACCGTGTCACTGGTATAACTGCCGACCTTTCGTACCCACTCGTATGGGACATCTTCAGGGCTCACTCACTGAAACTGTTTCAGTGCAACAAACAGTAGCAGTAGTTGAGCCCTGAAGATGTCCCACACGAGTGGGTACGAAATGTCTGCAGTTATACCAGTGACGCGGTTCCAGCCCGGAAATCCAGAAGAAGATAATAGTTACATATTTGAAAGCGGGAGTGTACAGATGCTTCTTAAAAAGCAGTATAGGTATTTAGCAGTGGCCACGAAGACTTTACTTTTTTTTACACAAACTGTACATAAAATTTTGTATTATTCAATAAATACTGTTATTTTTTTAGTGGTTGCCACTCCTGCGCGATGGTCGCTTAGTATCTGGCGAATTTTGTCTTCCGGTTATGTTAGATCCACCTCCAGAAAATTATAGCTACATTCCTCCTGATGTCTGTTTGCCGATGACACGATGGATTGATAATCATAAAGGGCTTTTTAATGTTTCGATCGATACTGTTTCGTCTGTGCACACACACGATCCAGGAATAGAACGATTTTTCTCAGCCTATGATAGTGTGCACAATGGCACTGCTCCAACTAGAACCGGGGAGAAAAGTCCCGAAACTGAACTACGGTACGTATAATTTTCTCAACACGTTGACTGCCAATTAAATACTACCTGTACGATCAGTATTTATCCAGCATGACCACTAGTGGTCCAACGTACACTTTGCCGAGAAGCCTCCCGCTATTTGCATTGTTTTGTATAAGCGTTATATCTATTTAGTAGTGACGTTTTGGAAATATATTGTAAAGAAATAATAAATACGGAAGAACATTTTATTCACTATACTAAAAATTTATTACAAAATTTTCTATATGTATAGCAATTTCAAATATTTAAACCAGAACTTTATTGACAAAGCACTATGTTTATCTCTTCATTTGTTTATAAAAACAATGTAAATAAATGCCTTCTTGAAGCACTCTGCACAAAATGTGCTCCATTTCTTTGCAAGTTTTGTCGCAACTTTTCCGCCCTGATTTGTAATTATTTTGTCGATAGTACATAACTTTTCAATCCTTTTACTATTACATTTTTATTGCATTTGTTTTAATACATTTCAGCTCTGCATTAGCCGGTTTAGCCGTTGCCCGGGCAGAGGATGTAATACGTAATTTGCCAGTCGTACTAAATAGTGTCATACAGTTACTAGTACAACCCCCAAAAATTTCAGGACATGCCTTAAATCTCGGAAACACAGCATTTGAAGCACTATGTATAATTCTTTCCAATGCAACTGTGAGTGATATCTACATTTAAGAAAGTAATCTGATATTAACAGTTATACAAACTGCACTAATATTTTAATTTTGAGTTGTATTTTGGTATAATTTGGAACAGAGTACTAACATTGGAAACTTCATATAAATTTATTCATATTCAATTCTAATAAAAATTATTATTTTCTGTCACGCCATCGTTTATTAATCACAGAAATTAATTAAAAATTTCTGCACTGGAGAAGGACTCAAACCTCTATCTGCAGTTTTCTAGACGACTGACTAACCAATTAGGCTGCGAGGCAGTATTACTTCGAGTGCTTTAACACGCCATAAATCGCTAATTGGTAAGGCAGCCGTCTAGAAAACGGCGGACAGAGGTTCGAGCCCCTCTCCAGCACAGAAATTTTTAATTAATTTCTGTGATTTTAATTGACAAAAGCGTAGCAGAAAATAATTTTCATTCATTTTCCATCACAAAGAACTTAATTATATATTTATATATATTAACATTAAATTTTAGTGTATCTAATTTCTTATTAATTAGTAATTATATACATCTTATTTAGCATATTCCTGAGCTATCAAAGGATCAGCATGGGCGAGACCCTCTACTGGTCACATATATTCACTATCAATGTAATTTACCACACCCATACAATACAAATGACCAACCATACGATTCAGGAGCCTCTCTAACAAGATCTCTGTCAAATCCAGATTTAGAAGTGGCCCAGTTTAGTCCTCGAGGTTTGGATAGAGCTGCCAGTATGAGAACTCCCAGTTCTGAACAAACAAGTCCAAGTGTCAGCACATCTTTCAAGACAGTACACCAACAACTAGCCTTGCATTGGGTCGTATCAAGCGGCCGCTCAAAGGACTTATCCATGCGAAATGCTTGGTTCTTATTTGAACTGATAATTAAAAGCATGGTGGAACATTTAGCATATACCAGGAATTTAGAGGCGCCTCGAAGAAACCGATTTGCTGAACAATTTCTAGATGATATAACTATGCTTGTACAAACAGTGACGACAGAAATTATTTCGCAGTCAATGGGCGATGTACGCATTGCACACAAAATGAATGACGCGCTTAGTTTCTTTATTTTTGATTTATTTTCTATTGCTGATAGGGGTTATGTTATGCAACTCATTAGAACATACACAAAACAAATGCAAGCGAAAATCTCATCAATTCAAGACCCCACAGTTCTGGTTGAGCTAAAATTAGTGTTCGTAAGAATTATATGTAGTCATGAACATTACGTGGCGCTTAATTTACCTTTTGCCACTCCATTTATGTTTTCTGGAGGAAGTGTTTCACCTAGCCCTAGCGTCACAAGCTCTACTAGTCAAAATTCATTTTTATCTGGTCCACCTGCTAGTCAAGAAAGAGCCAGCACATTTGCGGAACTCACATCCGAGTATAGACAACATCATTATTTAACTGGCTTGGTTTTAACAGATTTAGCTACAGTTTTATTGGAAATTCCGTAAGATTTATAATTGTATTAATGATAGAAAATGTATATTTATTCGTTCTATTTTTTAGAATACCTTCTTTGCATAATAAAGCTGTGGAAATCGTCAGATATTTATTGTACTGGCATGATAGTGACCCAAGATATACCACTCCAGAAACTAAAAAACGTGTTGCTGCGTTATATCTCCCATTGCTAAATATTGCTATGGATGTCTTACCGTTATTGCATAATTTTGGAAGTGATAAAAATGATCGCCACGTAGCAGATAACTCAGGTCCGACAAATATCGAAGAAGCAGTGGCTTTAGTAATAGCCGGCACAATGAGTTCAGCTAGCTGTGATGGTTTTCAAACAGTATGTATACAAATTATACACTTCATTCATTAAAAGATTTTACATACGTCATCGATTTTTATTCTTGGTCAAATTACAAGGGATGTTTCCAAAGTTCTGTGAATTTGGCTATAATTCTTTTGTTTCATAACTTTTCATTAAAATTACAATGTCATTTTTCAATATAATCTCCATTCAATCGATTCTGTTCAATTAAATGGAGGAACTAATTTTTTTAAACCGTCTTCGAGGAATTTCTTTGTAGCCCCTGCACCTATTTATTGTTAAGTGTTACCTTATTTAGACTCTGAAATGGAACACTCCATAGTGGGCTTTTTAAGTGTGGGAACACGATAATTCATAGGAGCTAAGCCTAATGAATAGCGTAGATGTAGAAGTAATTCCCAAAGTAATTTGTTAAAATATCCTTCGTTCGGTATACGTGGACAAGGTGAAAAGTTTTCGGCCTGACAATGAAAGACTGCGATTTAAATTTAAAAAATTATTTTATTTTTCTACATAATCTCCCTTGAGTTCAACACACTTGGTCCAGCGTTTTCTAACATCAATATTCCTTTCCGGAAGTGAGAGTCTGGAAGGCTGTCAAAATATTCTTCTACGGTCCTTTCAACTTCTTCGTTGGCTGTGAATCGCTTTCCAGAAACAATTTTTTTCAAATTTGGGAATAGATGGAAGTCTGAGGGTGCCAAATCAGGAGAATAGGGAAGATGGCCGAGCAAATCGTACCCCAAATCCCGCAATTTTCCCATCGCCAACGCACCCTTGTGTGCGGGTGCGTTGTCCTGATGAAAAATGATTTTTTTCTTCTTCAAACCAGGCCTCTTCTCGCGAATTTTGGCATTCAGCTGGTCAAGAAGGGTAGAGTAATATGCGCCTGTAATTGTTCTGCCTTTTTCAAGGTAATCAATTAACAAGATTCCTTTTGCATCCCAAAACACGCTGGCCATGTCTTTTCCGGCAGAAGCGATCGACTTCGCTTTCTTTGGCGCTGCTTCAACTGCTGTTTCGTTTCTGGCGTGTAGTGGTGGACCCATGTCTAATCCATGGTGACAAATCGCCGCACAAAATCGGTCGGTTTCTTGTTAAATCGGTCCAAAGAATGCTCCGAAAATCGTTTGCGCATTTGCTTTTGATCGACATTCAGCAAATGCAGCACACATCTTGCGCAGAGCTTTCTCATCTCTAATTCTTTGTGCAAAATGTTTCACACCCTTTCTTCCGATATCCCCACAGCCTCAGCTATCTCATTCACTTTCACTCGCCTATCGTCCAACACAATATCATGTACTTTTTCGATGATTTCTGGTGCGGATGCGGTTTTTGACCGTCCTTCACGTGGGTCATCTTCGAGGGACGTACGACCACGTTTAAATTCAGCTGCCCACTTTTTAACGGTTGACATCGAAGGAGCAGAATCCCCGTACATTTTTGTCAACTTCGCATGAATTTCCATAAGGGTTCAACCATCCAAAACAAAGAATTTTATAACAGCACGATATTCAAGTTTATCCGTTTAAAAAAATAACACGCACGACGTCTACTACAAAAATTCTTGCAAACAAACTACTTGAGAGAACAAGTTGAAAGTTTTCATATGAACTAAAGACACATGCAGCCATGCAAGAAACATAAATTTCTGTTAATTGTAACGCCATCTCTGTGTCAGGCCGAGAACTTTTCACCTTGCCCACGTAAAGTCTTGCATTGTCCTGTTTCAATAACGGACGCTTATGAAACTTCTCAGAACATTTCTTGTAAAGCGCGCGACGTAATGAACTAACTAAAAGATATTATTCTGCGTTAATTGTAGTACCTTTCAGTCAATAAAAATAGCCCACTCGCAATCTCAGAATACAGTAAGGATTACTTTTCCAATCGACGAAACTGCACGCGCTTTAAGCGATGGCTCTTTTTCAATTTTGCACCACTCTTTCAACTGGTTTTTGGTCTCAGGATTTAAATAATGTATCTATGAATTATTTTTCATTACCGATTATAATATACTTCATTATTTTTCAGACAAATACTAGTAAAACATTTGAACTAACTTGTTCAATAATTTGTTTACAATATTTTAAATTACTTAAAATTTAAATGATAAATAAATAACATTTTCTCAAAATGAGAACAAATTTCAAAAATTGTTTCAATAAGCATATTAAAATTATTAACTATTAAATCTTTTTAGAATAGAAAAACTCCCTTGAGTATGGATATCACACGCAATCTTTTAATTTGCGTTTTGTGGGTATTAAAAAATGTCGAGCACGAATCTTTATCACAGTGGCTTGGTGAACTAACATCAACGAGACTTGCAACACTACTCCACTTGTTAGATGCTTGTACGAGTTGTTTCGAATACAAACCTCGCAGAAGAGCACCCCAACCTTGTGGTTATGCTCATGCGCAGGTTACCCAGGACGTTAAGTCCCGTTTAGAAGACATCATTCTTGGCCAAGGCTCGGCTAGGGAAATGATGCAAAAAAGAAAAAGTGGAACCCAACAACAAGGGACATCTGAAAAATTGCGATGGCGAAAAGAACAAATGACATATCGACCTGGTTCAGATAATTTGGACAGAGTCAAGGATGACATTTTGACCGATGTACACTTAGAAGGTCACCTAGCTACAGAAGCTTCATTTATTATACTCGACACTTTAGAGAGATGCGTTACAACAATAGCGCAATGGGATTCTCAACAAAATTTAATTGGACTGGCCCTCACTGTACTTTTGCATGCTCTTGGAAAAAATCAAAGTACTACTGTATTACCACATATGTTTGCATCACAAAGAAGTCTGGTTTATAAGGTATATATCTTGGTGAATAAGATACGTAACATTTGTCTTTGAATATTCTGTTCATTTCAGTTCCATACTGCTCTTTTTGATGACGAAAGTGATCATTGTGCAAATCTTTGTTTACTTCTACTGAAACATTGTGGATCTCATATTGCCTCAGTTAGATCGCAAGCAGCGGCATCTCTCTATCTTCTAATGCGACAGACATTCCAAATTGGGAACGTAAGTGTGTTTATTATATGAATCTACCATTTAATAAAATAATTTATAATTATTCAGAATTTTGCGCGAGTTAAAATGCAAGTAACTATGTCACTTAGCTCACTTGTTGGAACTTCAGCATCTTTTAGTGATGATTCATTGAGAAGATCTTTGAAAACCATATTGGAATATGGTGAAAGAGATTCAGAATTAGCAGACACAAGTTTTCCCGAACAAGTTCGAGATCTCGTTTTTAATTTACATATGATATTGTCTGACACCGTAAAAATGAAAGAATTTCAAGAAGATCCAGAAATGCTTTTGGATCTTATGTACCGCATTGCAAAAGGATATCAGAACTCGCCAGATTTAAGACTTACTTGGTTAGCAAGTATGGCACAGAAACATATGGAACGCGGTAATTATTGCGAGGCGGGAATGTGCTTGGTGCATTCAGCCGCACTGGTCGCAGAATATTTGGCTATGTTGGAACCACTGCCACATTTACCGGCCGGCGCAGCTGCATTAGAGAAAGTTAGTCCAAATGTATTGGAAGAGAGTGCAGTGTCTGATGATGTATTAAGCCCTGAAAGAGAAAGTGGCTGTTTAGGGTTTTCAGAAGGTGGTTTATTGGGACTTCTGGAGCATGCTGCCAGTAATCTATATGCAGCTGCTATGTATGAACCCATGAATGATATTTACAGAGTACTTATACCAATTGCTGAAAACAATCGGGATTTCAAAAAACTTGCCAATATACATGGGTGAGTATTAATGTGGCCATATAACTTACATTTTTACCTCTTAACTTCCGCTGTGAAGTTTTCATCACTATTTGTATCATTGGGACATTTTATTTACGATACCCTCAACATAATATTCTAGATATTATAATGGTTCGGGCAGGTGAAAATATTTTTTATGGCGCATTTTAAACAAATAAACGCATTTTTTACTCTTTTCAATGTGCATAATTTAATTGATGTAAGCTATCAGTGAAAGACAACAAATCTAATTGTCTTGTTTCATTCTTTCCAGATATTTTTTCAAATTGTAAATATTTTCATTTCGTTAATGTAAAAAACCTTTATCTTTAATTCTATCACAAACATTGCAGACTCTAAAAGGAGGATAAGATATGAATCTAAACATTAAGTTTATCTCCTAAAAGCCCCTAAATTTTGAAAATTTCAAAAATTTCGTTGCATCATACTTTACTTAATTACCTAATAAGCACGTAATAACTGCTACAATAATGAATGTATCTATGTTTGTTGCAACTGTGGAGTGATTTTTGTGCATCAGTTTATTAAATTATTTGAAAAGGCTGAGATAATAAAGAAAAAAAGAGAAATTCGCTCCGTAAACAAAAGTTCATCGCTCGCAAAATAAATATAACTCGGAAATCAATGAACCATATTATTAAGAAAGACCTGAGCCTTCGGGGTTTCAAATACCATACTGGGCAATTACTAACCATAACCCTTCTGTCTATTTTTATTGTATGTAACGAAAGGCATGCATGTTTTTGCTATGAAAATATAATTTCTTGCTATGTTCACTTTTGTACCAGTTTTTGTTATATATGAACAAGTGACTCCAATTAGGGGAATAACTGAATTATCTGCCTTACAGAGTTTCAGTTGTTCATATCAAGTATAAATGTTTAATGTTATAGCAACTAGCTATTGAAAAACTATGAAAATTGGCAACGAAAATGAAACTAGAAATAATATAATATTATTAATGAAAACAAATCTATCAACAAGAAAAGTAGCTAAAAATGTATTATTAGTCAGAATTTTGTACAAAAATCGTTTCATGGATATCCACAGTTAGTGAAATACATAGAAACAGGAGATGATTAAACGACGATTCTTTTAAATAGGGTATAGGAAAGAGAATTAGCGAATGATTCACTAGAGGGGAAGTCCAGCCTGTAGTTTCTGATTAAAATATTCAGTCTCCTTTATTATTTGCGAAAAATATAAAAGCAGGTCAATTGAGCAATGGAGACTAGTTATATGGTTCGATGAAGCCAAAATAAATAGATTGGATACACTTCCAGTGGTCCTACTTGGTGTTGGAATAAGGACAGTGCTCCTCTCCAACGAAAACATGTTAAAATGATTGTTAAACATGGCGGTGGCTCGGTAATGATATGGGGTTATATGACAGTGTACAGTATGGTCTTTTCATAAAAGTGAAAAAATTATGAATCAATACACACATAATCTATATTGGAAAGCCATTTGCTTAAAGTAATGGAAAACATATCTATACCAGAAAATGAAGTGAATTTTCAGCACGATCGAGATCTCAGACACGCAGCCAAATTTGTAGCATTTTAATAATTTCAACTACTAGATTGGTTAGCACAAAAATTCCCAATCCCAATCGAATTGAGAACCTATAACCTCATTTAAAGAAATGTTTACATGTAGAGTATCTTACACTTTTGTTAAGTGTCCTGGATTTGAAAGCTCAAATACAGGACGAATGGTACAATATTACTTTACCCAAGACTATTGAAAAAATTTACTGGAACCTATACTTAGAAAGAAGTTTTAGCAGTTAAAAGTCTTTGGACTTTTTTAATGTCATTAAATAAGCCGGCTAATAGCTCAGTGGTAAGTCGCTGGTTTATCACGCCGGGAGTCTCTGGTTCGAATCTGCAGGAAAGGTTTTCCGTGGTTACCCTGTCCTGTTTAAGCGAACGCTGACAGACGAAAATCTTACTAATGGCTCATGATCGGTCAATGCCAGCTGAAATTGTCGTTAATGTGTTGAAGGTTGTGAAGACATGAATTATTATTGATATCTGTACAGGTGCAAAACGAAGTACTACACAAATAGGCTTTTTTATTTTTACTTTCAGATTATTTTAGAATGATAAGCTAATATATTCTTCAGAAAATATATTAATTTATACAAAGCAATTAATAACTTTTCTATAAAGTATTTACTTAAATTTAATCACTGAAGGTTGATATATAACCACTTTCCACATTAATTTTCGTATTCTGTATACGTATTTCAAAACTAAAACGCACACTAAGTGCGCGTTTTAGCTTTCAACGGTACAGATCGTGTGCGGAATTTGTTTTCATACTGGTATTTTTGCCGTAGTTTTCCAGGTGCGACACTGTTTAATTATCCGCTGATGATTACAACTTAGTTGTCGAAATACGTACACAGAACATGAAAATTAATGTGGAAAGGGGTTATATATCAACCTTTAGTGATTAAGTTAATCAACCACAGACTCCATCAAAAAAAGAAATAAAAAAAATAACCTATTTACTTAAATATTGTAATGCATGTTCAGTTTTGTGTGTATTAAAAAAGTTATGAACTCTTTCTTTTTTTTTAGAAAATTACATGATGCTTACACAAAGATAGACCAGTTGCATGGAAAACGAGTTTTTGGTACCTATTTTCGGGTAGGATTTTACGGTTCTAAATTTGGCGATCTAGATGGCGAAGAATTCGTTTACAAAGAGCCCACTTTGACTAAATTACCCGAAATATTTAGTCGACTTGAGGTTTATTTTTTTTCTTAAAGTAAAATATGTATTGATATTAAAATATTCGATTTCAGAATTTTTATGCAGAAAGATTTGGTGCAGAAAATGTGGTCATTATAAAAGACTCTAATGTAGTGGACGCTACCACATTGGATCCCGAAAAAGCTTATATACAAATCACTTATGTTGAACCTTATTTTGAACCATACGAATTAAGGTATAGGCAAACGCATTTTGATAGGAATTATAATATAAGTAAGTTTTTTAAAATTATATGCGCATGAAGTATTTACTATTTAATATAAAAATATAAAGAAAGATAATCCCTTTCTCACAATGTAGTTTTTAATTCTGGATACGTAGTTTGCAATAAAAAAACTTGTGTAAAATTAGTACTTCTGCTTCAAGTGTTTTTCCTGCTGTTGATGATGACAATTTAATTGTTGAAACATGTACCCCAAATGAAAAACTACTTTGCGATAAAGAATTTATTTTAATTAATAATTTTAAACAGTTAGCCAGTTTCCAATTTAATTAGAAATTGTATAATATGTAAAAATATCAATAATGAGCAACATGGTTATACAGTTTTTGTGATCTTGAATATTATATACCGTTTTCTTAATTAATTCTATATTCAAATTTAAAAGTCAAATGTTTTTAGAACGATTTGTATATTCAACACCCTTCACTCCGAATGGAAGAGCACATGGCGAATTACACGAACAATATAAACGCAAAACAATTCTTACAACAGCGGTACATTTTCCCTATTTAAAAACAAGAATTCATGTTGTAAACAGAACACAAATTACATTGACTCCTATTGAGGTAAAGTAATCCTCTGAAAATATTATATATTATAACTATTTTGTTTTGTTTTTAATCAGCTGGCTATAGAAGACATTCAAAAGAAGACAGCAGAATTGGCTGCTGCCACCCAACAGGAACCGCCAGATCCAAAAATATTACAAATGGTACTGCAGGGTTGTATTGGAACAACAGTCAACCAGGGCCCATTAGAAATGGCTATGACATTTTTGCCATGTGATGGTAAATCCTTAACATTACATCAAAATAAATTAAGGCTATGTTTCAAAGACTTTTCAAAAAAGTAAGCATATAATCTTCATTTTAACTTTTATTAAATTTCATATGATTTACAGATGTTACGATGCTCTTAAAAAAAATAAGAATCTAATAGGCTCAGACCAGAAAGATTATCAAAGGGAATTGGATAGAAATTATAAACGTTTTACAGAAAAACTTCAGCCTCTAGTAAATCCGCAAAGTGTTACTATTACATCGTTTAGGTACAATAGGGAATGATGTTTGTTTCTAAAAGTTATGTTTGTATTTATTTTCAGTCCTTCTAAATATAGGAATGCGGAATCAGCCACATTACGCTGGTGAAATAGTTTATTGTGTTTAATATTCTCATAAACCATGGTCTCATATATTTCTATATCATAATATTTATTACATACGTGCTTTGTACTTATTATTTATATTAAAGAATAATTTTATAGTGCTTTTAATAATGTGTTTTGATTCTAACGTTAGTTGAATATCATATATCTTTAGAGTAGTTAAGTGAAGGAACTTGACTTGGGCCTTTGCACATTTAATAGTAATGTGGAATGATTATATAAAGCATATAAGTTTTTAAGCAAATAATAACATCCTTTATTTATTGAATAAGACCATATAATAAATATTATTGAAACATTGTCAACAAATATATACACTCTGTTAATCAATACTATTTTAAAGTCGCTGTTAATCTTCAATAGTTTTATTTTTAACATGTCGATACTTATAGTTTAAAATTGTATTCTACATAATATCATATATACGTACTTCATAATTTCTATACTTCGTTTCAAAAAGAGAGAGACAAATTTCCGGAAAAATCCAAATGATAATTTTCATTAATTGAAAGCAAGGCAAAATCACACAATCACAAATAATACGGTATCAACTGTCAAATAGTTTGACATCTTGGGCTGTTTATATCACGTTTGCGCTTTTAAAGACATATAATTATCACATTATTTTAGCTTAGTTCTTTTCAGAGTTTTGACATGCAGATTAACAGATTATGTAGGTAATATGTGAATACAAGAACGTCATATATACTAAAAGTATATAATATAGTAGCTGTTGAATTCAAGAGTGGATGCAGATTGTACCACCAGTACTGCTACAAATACAGGTGTGTATTCTCCTCCGAAAAAACGCGAGAGAGCAAGCCACTTAAGTAGTACTGGAAAGTAGACAATTGAGGTTTACAATCAAATTATAATTTATATGTACACCCAGTATAAGAGAGATGACATAGTAGAGCAGATATCCCAACTAATAGGTAATGGTATTGAGTCTAATATGTGGAACATATTTCCACAGTATAAAATATCATTTTAGATATTTCCAGACCGCCAGTATGTCAAGTTGATGGTGAATATAAATAGCCAGGAAATATTTTAGAACCCAAAAAGATAACTGGTAGACCTTCTGTACTGGATTTTTTATGAGGCTATTAAAATTGCTGTTCGTCAAATAGTTCACAACATGTTTCATGACGATAAACCTCCAATGTTGAATAAAGTCTTGCCATACATAAATAACAGTAGTGAACTACCAAATATGAGTCGCTCAACATTATATCACTTAATGTAGCAACTAAATGTTAAGTAAAAATATTATAAATAATATAATCGTAATCACTTAGCAAAACTGTATAAATCATGTTATCAAAGAAGAAGCACATATGAGTATAAACGGTCTTAATGAAGTTATAAAATCAATCATAAATTCTATTGGAGAAGAGGATAGTAATAGTGATTATTTAGTTTCCTCAGTACCATCAGAATGAATTCGAAAATCATAAAATAGTTTATAAGATCAGATTTTTTTGGTCATTAATCATAATTTGTTTCAGTCGAGCTTAAGCTATTTCCTACTGTATTCATTCTTTTTTGTATTGCAAATATTAGATAAAATAAAATGATACATAAACTAATTTGTTTGATCAACTTTAATTCCCCCAGTGGTTAATTCAAAAAATTATAGTTATTTAACTCAACGGTGAATCGCCTCAAGATTGAATAAGTAATTATTTAAAGTTCGTCAAGAAGCATTACAAATCCTATCTAAAAGCTTATAAATATAAGATGAAACAATCAAATATTGCGCCAAACTAGTACATATTTTTAAGAGATTTCATTGGTTCTTGAACAGGCAAGTTTAATCTGGATAAATGAATGCTAGATATTCGCCACTTTTCATAACCTGTAAACGTTTAATTACATTTTTGCATTCGTTTACTATATTTTTCTGTATTATTTAATAAAATCTGTACTTTTAAGTACAAAAATAAAATGAGAGATCGCTAAGATTCTAGCATTTATTTTTATATAATAAAGAAAAAGATTAATGTTATTGACAACTACTACATTCACAACTGTTTATTTTTCATTTTTATGTTCCGCGTTGTAGCGGGATATTTGAATCACTCCTTATTCTGAGACATGGTATAATAAGTATTGTTGGAGTTGATATTGCCTAGGGAGTGAGTTGGCACTAGAAATGGACGGGAATGCACATAGACGATGTTGACATTAGATAATGATAAACACATTGTAATTATACAGTCTAAGACAACTTGCTATGTAATTAACTAAATAAAGACAGTTGACTGAAATGTATTTGTCTAATTCCTTAACGAATAGTATAGGTATTGTGTATAGTATACAAGTGTTTTGTGGTATATCTTTTATATGTTTTTTTGTCATAGTTTTTCGATCATAAATGGATGCCTTAATTATTGAAAAGCAAAAAACGTTTTTTAATCTTATGTTTTATTTAACTAATTTTGTGATGAACTGTACATCATATTTTAACCACGGGTCAAATATTGTATCGATATGCATATGCATAGAGAAACGGTGAATTTAATATTCAATTTTTCGTCGAATTAATGTTATATCATGTACTGAATAAGGATATACGGTGTCAATCTGTCCTTTGCTGTCTATCTTTCAATGTTATTATTAGTTAATTTAAATGAATTTCAGGAGAATGATATAGATGCAACAACGAAAAATGTTCACCAAAATCGCGCCAATTTTTCAAGTCAACACATCACACGTACACAATGCGATCAAAAATTACTGATTAAATTGTCAATACGAAAGTTTTAGCTTATAAAGTTTATCGCAAATCGTCCATCAAAAATATTGTCAGAGGCGTGCCATAATTTTCCGAGATTTATCCTATCTTTCATTGGACATTGGTTTTATTCTAATAAAAGCTAAAGATGTAAATATTAAGATAATGTATGTTCATTATTTAATGATAATAGTAGCACTATATGATATAAAATACAAATAATATTCCTATATACGATGGTTTTACAACTAGGAAAATAAATAGGTCATAACACCAGAACACCTATTTCTCAAGTGTCAATACATTCAACTATTTTCAATCGCACTATATATGGCTTTTTTCTAACTTTTTGTATTTGTAGGTTTTCTCTTGGGAAATCCTTTCACATTTCAACTTACGATGGAGGTTTAAATAAAACTCATAAAATGAATATATTGCTTTTTTCATTTAAAACAAATTTGTAATATAGATGTTGACAATAGAAACTTATCATTTGAGTAGAGTATTAAAAATTTACTCTACGATTTCATTCAAGAGCGACACTAGCATTTAAAAATATTCAAACAAATCTATTGGATTTTAAATTTATAGGGTATTGCGAAGCTGTCTTTTGAGCATTTATATTTTACCCCATTTCACCATTGAAGAATGCATAAAATTGTTTAAAGTTTTACCAAATGCGCGTTTCGTTACGAACACATCGCAGATTCAGTTTTGGGTATCGAAAGACTACTACGAGAACGTAATGTTCGTTCAGCTGAAAATATCCCAAGTTAAATGAAAATGTAGGAGGAAGTGCAAAGACCTTACTAATCCGCGCATATGGCGCTCGTGTATTGATTTAGTTTCGGACTAGCTTTAGCGTTGCAATAATAACAAAAAGGAGAGTTAATAATATACTAGTTTATGATGAGCATCAAAAGTCTAGGACGTGTGGAAAGCTGTAGGAAAAGTTATTAGTAAAAATAAATAACGTTGTCTTTAAAATTTTATTTACTGATAAATAAAAGAAATCTTAAAGTTTTGAATACATTAATGAAAATAATTAATAAGCGAGAGCAACAGATAAAAGATAAGCAATTGTAGATGATGTAATAAAATAAATTAGGTAATAAGTTATGTATTAAAATATACAAGGATTAATAGAAAAGTAGGTATCGAATGATACATGGTGCACTTGCGTATGTGCACGTATTTTGGATTTCGCTCGGGATTATGATAAAATTGTCACGAACGCGTATGTTTGCTATAATTGAGAGCGTTGTTAGAGAGGCAGGTGTCGTTACCGAAAAAAAATAATTTTTTTCAAAAGATCAGGCCTTTTAAAAGAATCGGTGGGAGAATGTACAAACGCACTGCTAAATTAAGCAGAATAATAAATGTGTATTCTGTGTGAAAGAGATTAAAGCCAGCATTTCTAATCGTAGACATTAGATAAAATACAATTCATATTAAATGTAAGTGAAATATTACAGAGAATATTCTAGAATTAACCCAGATGTACAAATATATAACTAAGGAGACTCAGCCGATACTAGAACCTCTTCATTGACCATGACTACATTACATGTTGAAACGGTCAAGGTCAATGAAAAGATTCTAGAATCGACTGAGCTCTGTCAAAAATAACATGTACTCTAATAATCTCCAAAAAAATAATTACTTAAAAATTAACCTGATTTGTAACAAAGTAATTGCGATATGCAGATGGAGTCGAGGTCTACATTTATTAGATATTGTGTTTAACAGATAATTTTTAAATTTCCCACTTTCTTCGATGCTAATACATATATTAACTAGTTCTAAGAATTAAGAATTTTAAAGTTCGTGCTGGGACATCTTTACAAACATGGAAAAATAAAGGAATTTTTTTAATTTTAGAAAACCACTAGCACCATCTATTGAGCAATACATAATCTAAAAGTTGTAAATCCCGTCTACAAAATCAGACAGCCATCATTAGAATTGATCAACCAATTATCAAGTTATAGCTCTCAAATTGGAAGTATCTTTTGTTATCTCGTCACAAAACACGATGGAGCAAATAACTAACATCATATTGTGATGGAGGAACCAGGTGTTCATTCATGATTTTGGCCGCAGGTTTTTCATAGATCCAATGACTTTAGGCAGGCACTGTTCAGTATACCACTTAGCTGTGATTGTCTTCTGTGTTCCACTCGATTTGAAAAATTGTGTAATTGACAATTTTTTTAATTATATTGGAAACTTAAAATTAGCCTGTCCAAATTCGACGACATATAAGCTACTGTGAAATGATGTGTTGATAATAACAAATGCGCCAAAATGTATTTCAAATTTATTATTAAAACTATTTGTCAATAGAAAATGTTTCTTTAATATAATTATAAACATACAAGTAACAATACACTTATTTTTTCATAGCAACAAAAAAATAACTTATTTATATTTTTTTAATTGTGTAAGTATTAAAGTTTTAACAATAAAAATCACGTTTTTAGTAGATAAAAACTTATATATAAATAAAGGCAGCATTTCATGTTATTGTTGTTTATTAGTTTAACTTATTACGTGAAATTCTTCAGGATAAAATATAATTTAAAATAATCTAAATATCTCAACATATCAATTTTTCTTTTATAGATCACTGTGAATAATAGATTGTGTCTTATTCAAATAAATATAAAATTAGTTTTAGGAAACTTAAGATTAAAAAGCGTTTTTTTTGCTTTTGAAAAATTAAGATTTTCATTCACAACTGGAAATCTGTGAAAAGAATACACCACAAAATACTCATATAATACACACAATACCTACTGATATACTTCTATTGTTATTGATATATACGAATATGCTAATTTGCATATATTTACTTAGTCTATGGATGTATGCAAGACACGAAATATTCAGTATTTAACTTTAGTCGGAGATGGTCCAGTATTCAGAAAACACTATTAATTTCGAACATAAAATTGTAAAGCGAATTGGTTGTATATATTTGTATAACTTGCTTCTTTGATTCTAGATGATTATATCTTTCTAAAAATTTTTAAGGATTAATACTAAAAATTTATTTCCTGGTAGATATAAAAACATTTACTTAACACGAATTTAAATTTATTTGACTTTTAATAAAGTTTTTAAATATGTTCACTAAAAGCACCAGATACTAAGTTGCTAAAAAATCATATACATTTAAGTAAGTAAATATAATAAGTATAGTCTACTAATATGAATTTTTTTTTTAATATTTAAATAACCCGCTACAATTTTTATTAATGCGCTGCATCTTGAATCCCCACTTTTTCTAATATCAAATCAAAAAAGGCCTTTGATATAAAAGAGTTGCACGTGTAGTGAATTTTATTAAGTTTATTCCTAGTTATGTATTTTTAGAAAACTTAAAATTCGTGAAAAGATGGTACAGGTATTTTACGATTTTTTTCTTATTTAAACAATTCAAAACTCATTGTATAAACGTGTTTAAATGATGAAAAACTACCCCAATTTTTTCAGAACAACTTTCGCGAAAAAAGATGGCGCAGAAATTTTTATGGAAGTCGTCTTCATAAATTTATATTGCATTTTAAAGTTTTATTTTTTGCATTCAATTTTCACAGAAAATTATTCAATTCGAATTCCTAACCTCATACTAAGTAATATTAATTCTACATTATACATAATTTTAAAATAATTGATTAAATATAAATAAATACATTTTTTTTTCAGGCACCTGATGTAACAACTAGTCATCCAGATCTACCACAAGCACTAGTTTTATTAAGTGAAATGAATGTTAATGCCCAACACGTAGCAACATTAGTTGATAACATGTTACAAAAAGTAAGAAATGGAGAATTGACAACTGATCAAGGGCTTAGTTTTTTAGAGATGAAATACAATATGTTGTTAAGCTACCTCATTAATCTGACTTATATTGTTTTACGTAAGTGTTCAGGAGAAAAAATAGAAGATGACCCTTGCATTGATAGATTAATAGAAATAAGAACTGTATTGGAAAAAATTAGACCTATTGATCACAAATTAAAATATCAAATTAATAAATTAGTAAAAACTGCAGTTACTGGTACAAATGCAAATGATCCAACAGTATTTAAAGCTAATCCAGAAAATTTGCTGGGCAACAGTGATGGTAGTTTGGATAGTGAAGATTCAGATGATGAAATTGCAAATAGTACTAAAACTGGTGTATATGTGCCTCCTAAATTATCAGCAGTTCATTATACAGGTATAGTAGAAAAAACAATAAATTGGCTTTTACATAATCCAAAATTTTAATTTTCATAAAAAAAATCTTGATGTAAGACATAAATACGAAAGTTAAAAAAATATAATATAAAAATTGTATACAAAAATGTTTAAACAAAACTGTAATATGAGTGTATAAGCTCTTGTTCAACTCAAGGAGCAGACTTTTTTTCAGTCAGTGTTCTACGAACGTTAAGGAGTCTCTTTAATTTATTTTCTTGATGAAATTATTTATTTTCTGTGAAATCTATATTGGCATCACGTTGCTTTTGTCCATTTTACTATATTCTCAGTTCCTCTGATAATATTGCTTCTTATTCTATCTCTAAGTATAAGATCTTTTATAATTCACAGTATCTTAAATTCGATTGCTCCTACCATTTCCTAAGTATTTCTGATTTATTGTTTCGTCTCAGCAGTATGTGCTAAAATAAGTCTGGCACAGACTTTGTTTTAACATGAATTGGTTCTTCAGAACATTTGTTGAAAACAATTTCCAATCCCCTCTTAACTTGTTTCTAACTTTTTCATATAGTTACACATCAAAGCTTTTGACTAATATACTACATACTCAAACAGGCAATAAAAATCCTTTACTGCACTAATATTTGTATTCTAGATATGTATAAAATAACGTAGTTGTTGAAATACACATCTAGGATAAAGATACTAGTATCATAAAGGTTTTTATTTTGATTTATATTTTTCACAGCTCATTATCTTTAATAGCCCCTGTTTGCTGGACTCCTTATTTATCCATGTTATACACAACCTTATCTTATTTTCATTTATCCATCCCATTTTTTTTGCCCCCTCTTTTAATCTCAACGTGGCTCTTTTGTGCTTCGTGCCAATATTATTGAATCATACGTAAAAGTTAAGCCTGGGCATTTGTTAAAAATTAATGATACAGAATCACCTGTATTAGACTCTCATACACTCTCAACTTGTCATACTTTATATTGTATTCAAACTCTTTTCTCCGTCTTTCTTGAGGTTCATTTTATTAAGCTTTACATTTAGTTCTGGTTCATGTTCATGTTTTCTTTTTGGTTTGTAGCTTTTAGCCTGCAATTCTCTTAACGCGAAAATTTCATCCGCAACTGCTCTATATTTCTTAAATTATCACAAATGTTCTTTAATTTCTTCCTTAACTCTCTTCATTAATTGGTTTCGTAGAGGCGTCGCTAAAATTTTGTATCCTATTTTAGGAGCGCTATTCCTATATAATTCGTATATTTGGTTTTGTCTCTCTTATAAGTAGGCAGTATAAACACTTCTTTCCAATCTCGTGACATTTTCTTTCTTTAATCCATAATTTTTTTTGTATATATGCGTTCTGCCAATTGCCTTCCTCCTTTAAACAGTTCTTCCGTTATCCCATCATTTCGGCTTTTTCGTCATTTAAATGGTCCACTGTCTTCCTCTGTTATATTTGGATTTATAACCTTGTTTAAAAGTTCATTAAAATACTCCTTTCTTACATCAAGTATCACTTTCTACAACTGTCTATTTCTATTTCGAAAAAAATATGATTTTAACTTATGTCTGCCAAAAAGCTTCATTTTCACGCTGCGATTTTGTACATATATTTCTTTGTTTATTGTATTTCTCTTTTGCCGATTTTTATTATAATATTCCTATTAAGTGTTTTTCTTTTACCTAATTCTAATTCATATTCCATATCAAATCATTCTTTACCTTCTTCTTATTGCGTGCATAGTTTACCGCCGCTCGCTTCATGGTGTTGTCTTAAGTTTTTCTATTATTTTACCATGTCAACACATTTTCCCCAAGTGTTACGTATACATATATATGTATATATATATATATGTACACTACCGTTACAAAATTTGGAAGCTATAAGAAATTTTAGAAAAAAATATATTGCTACTTTTAACAGAAGTTTTATTTACAAACTCAAAGTATATTATGAAACAATAATGTATACAGAATACGTCTCAAATAATTGCACTTGGTATATTACTATATTTCATTTTTTTTCATTTACATGTCGTCCTTTGGCTCATATTACGGTTTAATATATTCTGGACACCTTGCTTATTAATTTTTTAAGGTAATTGGGGTTAATTTGTTGGCGAGCTTTCTGTGAGTAGCCCCATAATTGTTGAGCATTTTGTGGTTGTTGTACTTTCGCTTATCTACCCAGCTCATTCCATAATATCTCACTAGGATGTAAGTTAGGATTTTAAAGGGGCCAGATCATTATCGTAATTCCCCCAGCTGTTTTTCTTTCTTCCAAAAAGTTCTTACGTAATTTAGCTATGTGATATGGATCATCTTTTTGGAATATAGACGGTTGACCGATAATGCGACTTTCTGGTAGCAATGTGTTGTTTTGCAGGATGTCCAAACACTCTTCTTTTTGCATTTTTCTAGTTATTTTTACCAAATCACCCGTTCTTATGATGGCAAAGCAATTCTAAACCATTACATTCCCCTCCATGTTTTACCGAAGCCGAACAAAAATTCTACGTTCACAAACGAATAATTTAATGTTTGACTCATCGGCTCATAAGATCGTTTCCACTCATCAATCATCCAATTTAATTGTTTACTTGCCCATAGCAGTTTTTTTTTGTTTATGTACATGTTTTAATAATGGTTTTTTGACCGTAATGCGTCCACTTAAGCCTGCAGCCAATAATGGCTTTTTACCGTAGTAAGATATCCTCGGTCTCGCTTTACTGTTGTAATTATCTGTCTCCGATTGCAGTTGTTGCCAGTTGTCGTTCACTGCGCCCTCTATCACTAAACTGTCCCGTTTCTCTTCTCTTTACCAAAGTGTAATGAACACCTTTCGGTGAAATTCCTAATCTATCAGCTATTGTCCTTTCTAAATGTCTCTCCTTTTGCAGAGCACAAATTGCGTTCATAATAGTAAGTAGCGAATACTAACGATTCTTCTTTTAACAATCAATATGTGAACATTAACACATAAATGATAAGAAAACACTTGTCGCATCTAATGAGAAACTTTTTATGAAGATTTTTTTAAATTTTAATGTAAGATAATATGCCTACTCAATCAATGTAGGGTGAATTTTCGCAATAATCATTTTTCCAAAGACTTGGCGAAATTGAATTGAGGAATCTCAGATATTTATTTAGAGAAGTCGATGATTCGAGCCTTTTTTTGGCGGTGCGATTTTGAAATCGTTTCTCGTCTCGGAAATGCCCATCTCTCGGTACTTTTCAGTTTTATTAGAAGAGTTATCGACGCTGCTTTCTCTGGCAAGGCGAGGAAAAGTTAATAACAAAGCCATGCAACACTGCGTACACACAGTGTCGCTCTCGTGGTCGTGACAAATCGAAAAGACTACTATTGGGCATTCACCATAAAAAATTAACGTATTTTTGTTTATCTATTTGGCTTCATCAATAAGAAATAGGTACATGAAAGGACACACTGTAAACCGTGTAACTTTGTTTTAGGTAAAATTGAATGTAAACTAGAGTTTATAAGATGAGAATGTAAATTAAAAATATTCAAATTTTGTTTTTATTTACGGAAAAGCTTGAAACAAAATATGTTTACGAGGGAGCGTTTTTATATTCGCGGAATGGGGGACAAGGGGTGGAAATAAAAAAACCAAATTATTTTTCTTTTTCAATATATTCACCTGCAAGACGGATACATTTTTCACATCTTTCAATTAATTTATTTATACCCTCATAAAAAAATGATTTCTCTTTATCTGCAAAATACGCCGAAACTGCCTCCTTGACTTCATCATCGGCAGTAAATTTTTTACCCCGCAGCTCTTTTTTCATTTTCGGAAACAGGTAATAATCACTCGGGGCCAGGTCTGGGCTGTAGGGTGGGTGATTCACAATTTCGAAGCCCACCTTATGCAGGGCAGCTAACGCAACGCGGCTCTTGTGGACGGGCGCGTTGTCGTGCAAGAGCAGAACAGCTTTTGTCAATTTTCCCCGTCTTTTCTCTTTAATGGCTTCTTTTAGTCGCTCTAATATTGAAGCGTAATATTCTCCGGTTATAGAAACACCTTTATCTTTATAATCAATCAACAATATTCCTTCCGAGTCCCAAAATACCGTTGCCATGAGTTTCCCAGCTGATTGTGACACTTTAAATTTCTTGGGAGGTGCTGTGCCCTTTTTATGCCACTGCATGGAGTCTTGTTTGGACTCAGGTTCATAATGATGAACCCAAGTTTCGTCTCCAGTAACAATTCCACTCAATACACCATCCTTGTCTTCATTACAGAGGTCCAAAAATGCACGCGAACACTCTACGCGCTGTTGTTTTTGCGGCGGCGTGAGCATTCTCGGCACCCATCTTGCGCTGACCTTAGACATGCCGAGATGATCGTGTAGGATTTTAAAAATTGTTGTATCGGATACTCCAACCATTTCTGCGAGTTGTTTCTTCTTTAGTCTTTAGTTTACTTTTTGGATAAGTGCTGGCGTGGTCACCTCAATGCTCCTGCCCGGCCTCGGGTCGTCTTCAAGGGTTCCCTTCCTTGTTTAAATAAACTATGCCACTTGTACACCATGGTTTTTCCTGGACAAGAGTCGCCGTAAACCAATGACATCTCATTCATTATGGTCGCGACTGATTTTCCTTGCCTGGTAAGGAACTTTATAACGGCACGATATTCGATTTTTTCCATATTTCACTTTTCACTCCTAATTATGTTACTTGGTTGACGATAGCTCAAAGACTAACTGTCTAATAACAATGAAACTTCGTATTTATACTAATCATGAGTCGCTGCACAGGCCACGCCCCCAATGCGCCTACTCACCCCTCTACAACCCGCTTATTCCGCGAATATAAAAACGCTCCCTCGTATATATCGTTACTAAAATATTCTCTTACCCCCTCCTTTCGGAATATTAAATTTAGTTTTGTCGTTATTTAAGATAATTTTAAGTCAGCAATAGTTATAATTTAATCCATCCATCTTGTTTTCACATTTTTGCAGGTGATGAAACTGCACACGAAAAAAATAAAAGATTACAAGAAAGAAGAAAAAAACATTCATTGTCATCCTCTATTATGCAAGATTTACGAGAGGAATACTTGGAAGTTCCAATTGAAATATCACAGACTAGTAGAGCTCAGCAAATTATCAGTAAGCAACAGCAAGAGAGGCAGGCATATGAAGAGGAATATTTAACACGATTACCTGTAAATAAATCGGAAAAACACATCCGACGCAAACTTACAACATTAGGTACATTAGGTGATGAAATTACCGACTTTGGTGCTTCAAAATCAAGTAATAAAAAAAGAAAGAGACTGGGAAAATCAAAAGGCAAAAATTTCAAAAGGAAGCGCTTCCATTGATTCCACGTTTACGTTTCATATAAAATGTTTGTGTAGAATGGGAATATGTAATGTATTTTTAACATATTACATTTTACACAAACATCAAAACAACAGAGCTTAAAACCCCAGTTGCCTATGGTGACCTTATGATTTAAACATTCTTTTTGTTTTTAAATATAAAAATTCAAAATTCTCCACAATTTTTAAGATTGCGACAATGTTAAACCCTTCAATAAGAAATTTAGTGACGCAGAGCAGTGCGTAATCTTAAAAATTAATTTGTATGTTGGTACTTGTAGTAGTTGTTTTGTATATGTTTTACGTTTTGTGTATCAATTTGGCATGTGTATTTGGACGTTCTTGTTGTTAGACCATTTAAGTTACATACTAACATTTTTGAAATGTCAAACTTTTCAATCTATTTCTTATTAAAACTATTTTATAGTAAATATTTTTCTAAAGTATATTCAATTTTTTATTCTTTAACATATATTCTTTACAAGAAGATAATACACAAGACGATTAAATAGACTCAATTAATAATTACATTGGATCCAAATTCGTAAAATAAGAATAATTTGTTCTAAAATAAGTTTTTGTTTAAAGATTGCTTGAGTATATTCGTAAATATATATGTTTTTTTTTCAATTTATTTCTATGACGTAGGTTTGACCTTAAAAAAGTCATAATTTAAGGCATTATGAATTTCATAGCAAGTTATACTAGGGTTGGTTATTGCAAAATATACATCGCAATGAATCTAAGTAGTATATTCCTGCGGCTGAATCACATCAGTTGGCATGATATACTCCATTTAACTTCAGGAAAATATGCAAGCGATCACACAATTTTTTTTTCCACTATAAACTAATTGTAAAAGCAAACATTCAATGCAGTCCCTTTGTCAGGAGGGATATATGTATTGCTGTCTGCGCATTCCATTCTGCCCCATTTATAGACTATGAGCACGAAAACTTTTTTAGTATAGCTTTGGTTATAATCACTACTTCGACTGCAAACCATAGTATATGAATTAGTCATTGTACTGGAAAAATTTTATCACTGACGCAACAACACGTATTCTTTTGTATCTTTTCTCAATTTTTAACACTCGTCCAACTTTTTTCTATCGGGTTCAATACAGGATGGTACGGAGGAAGGCGGAACACAGTATGTCCTTTCTTTGTAAATATGAATACTATGTTTTATTATTCTATATAATTTAGATTTTATTGAATCTGCTTTATATCTTATTTCACATTGATTTAGCTAAGCCATCATTTCTTCTTTCTTGCTAGTATTATTGGGGTGCTTTACATCCAAAATGTTATAACTGGTATTATTCACTATAATTACAGTTTGTGTAGATAAATTTGGTATGAATTGCTCAACCATCAAACATAATTTTTATATTTGATATCATTCATGGTAACCTCCACTTTCTTGCCATGATTTGAAAACTAAGAATGCGTTATTCACAAATCGTCACCTATATGTTCATATTTATATTATTTTCCTGTTATTATCAATTATAATAGTGCATTTTAATCTCTGATTTAAACCGTTAGTCCAGTCATACGTACGTGTTAATAAGCCGCATCCAAAAATACAGTTGATGTAAATATTGTTAGCTTATTTATATATATTCACAAACCTGAATAGATAATTGGTCGATTTTCTAATCGAAATCTTGTAATTGCTTTGATATATACAACACATCATAGTTCTCAAACTTCGTTATGTTTCATTAAAATATTATGATTATTACTTGCTTTTTTCCATCTACAAACAATTTTTATTACATTTATATTTTGTTTCATCATACATTCCTGAAGCCGAAGTTCTTCAGTAATTTTCTAAATCAAGTAGTTTGTAATTTCCTCTATCATCATTAATTTCGTTTAAAATTGCTTGCACTGTAGGTCTCTGCTTTTCTGTCAAATGGAAATTGTGTGACATGTCGAATGACCTGCTTTCCACGTTCATCTACTATTGTTTTCAGAGAAGCTCTTTTTATACTTCCTCGAGAAACAAATGTTCTCTTTCAAACTTCAATTGCCTCAGCAACTGTTTCAAGAACGTTACCTAGAGATGATGACAAAATTATAAGCATTAAATATAAATGCTAGGTTAGATAGTGCCTGATGAAGGCTGGTTTTTCTAAATACAATCTCCAAACTATATCTCGAGCATCCTTGATGAAATATATTTTTTTCTTGCTCACAGTAGCAGGGACTTCTTTAGAGGCAGCCAATGTCGATGGTTTAATAATTATAAACCGAGAATAGAATCTGTATTATTGATATACATACGATTTTAAGAACATATTATTTTGCCTTTTAACAATATATGAATACTGTGTCTCACTGAAACACACAGTTTCAGTGCGATACAATTCAATCCTTGAATTTATAAGATCAGTATTAAACAATATCCTACAATAAGTATATTATATTTTCTTCGAATAATTTATTGAGAGTGCCTTAATTACATTTTCAAGTCGCAGAATATTAAAACTTTAATTGATTAAATATATGTAAACGAATACCACGGTTTAGGAATTAAATTGGTGCTTTATAATTTTTAATAAAAACGTCGATGAATTTCTATTACTTGTTAAGTAATAGAAATTAAGCTGAGTTCATTTATTAAATAAATTATAGATATTAGTGAGGTTTGACATTTCTAAATGTAATGTATACAATGTGGTTCACTCATAATCTGTGAGAAATATTTGTCTATAGACTGAAAATATTTTTACATAATATAAACTGTTATCTATATCAACGTATCTTGTTCATTTTACAATAAATATTTTTAGGATATGTGAGTGTTCAAACACAAGTTTCTAAGATAATTCACTATTTTTTAAATTTCTTCGTTTATTTTGTTATATAATATATCTTAGGACTTTAATTTGATAAATGAAATGTCAGTACGTTGTTACAAGGTTGTTCATTGGCATTGCTTTTATGAAATTGTTGTCCAATACTCTAGATTTTTTTATTAATCTATATAGTTTAAGTATGGATAATGTACCTAACTCTTTTAAAAGTACCTTAATGACTCGTATTGTTGATAATTTTTCGCATTAAGATTCATCGTTTCACACACAATTAAGTTAATGAAAGTGGAATTATTATTTTAAATTGTTTTGAATTTTTTTCGTTTGTACATTTAGTATTATAGTTTTTTTTTAATTAAAAACTTACAATAATTACATCATCACGAAAAATCCTGTATTTAAAGTAGATTTGTTTCTCACCACCTCGGAATGTTAAATTTGTTATGTTATAGGGAAAGTTAATAGTTGATTTTTGACAATAAAGCATTAATCAAAAAACAAATAATATAATCAGTAATTAATGTTGTTTTTTATTTTGTAACTAGTCATAATTGACGCCATTTTAAAACATTTATTTCTATATTTTCTGATTGTTCCGACTTATGAAATACTTTGACTGTGCATTGGTAGGTTGGTAACAAGGTTAATTTCTTTATCATTTTCCCTGTTTACTTTAATTTTTTTCACAGTATGCAAACTATAAGATTTTGAATTTTAAACAGATAATTATTAAAGTAAGGAAAATTAGTTTAATGCTTTTGCAATCATTTAAATGAATGTATTTTATTTTTAAGAACCAATTGAGAGTTCGACAAGCCCTGGTCATTAAACATATATTATTGATTTGCGTGCACAAGTTTTTTTTATCGTTTCCTCGAGTTTTTATTAAAATATTTATTGCATTGAGCAAAGGTATATAAATTGCTTTGTTACGAGAGATTTTTAATTACCAAGTTCTTCAGATAGTGATTTTTAATTTAATTTATGAATTAACTATTCTTTATTTATCTACAAACATATGTGGGCAACAACCGACTCGCGGGCCGGATTCGGCCCGCGGGCCATTGTCGTATTATTTCATGTCTGATATCTATCGCTAAAAATTATGAACACTACTTTTAAACGCGGCCCGCGAACGTATTTGCACATTAAAGTTTGGCCCACAACATGGCAAAGGTTACCCATACCTGATTACAATAACGAAGAGTTATGTAAATGATAATCTTATTAACGAGAAATTGAGAGAAATTGCATAACTTTTATCTTTCTAATAAATTTGTATTCAATGTATAAGAAACATGATAATGATAGCACAATATTCACATAGCCTTTTATTTTCAATCCGTCAAAAGAAAAAACAATTTTTGAAAAACTAAGTGTGAAGAAATAATCTCAGCAGGTGAGCATTTAACATGCAGTAAACATACAAAAAAAACACTGGTAAATAGTATCTTTCTTTCTCGAATTTCATGAATATATTTTAAAAAATATATTTACAAAGATCCGAACAGCTATGAATATTCAATATTTTTAGACCATAAAATAAAATTTCAATTTCTTGGAATACTCTTTGATACAACACAATGATTTCACTCTCCACCTCGTAAACATTGCAAAAAGTTATTTTTTTAAGTTTTTTTTTATTAAGTAGCAAGTATAAAGACAATGAATTGAAATTAAAACATCAGTTAAATTTTTCTTTAATCACAAATTAATGAAAAAATATTTCCTGCATATCATCAACACAAATTGCGAAACTATTTTATATTTTTGAAGTTTCAGTTTTCATTGATAATAATGCAGATGTCTCGAGAATTAAAATTGAACACATATCATAAATAGTGAAGTATGTACAGTTTTACACAACGTTAATTAGTCTATGTGATGCATTTGAAAAGTAATTATTGTTTTATATTTGTACAAAATTTATTGTTTATTACTATCTAGTTTAATTTCTAGCAAAGTAAAACGGGTACTTCAATGAAAGTAAAAAAAAATGTAAAGGGTTAACGGATAAAAATTGTTAATGCATTACAGTTTCGTTCTTTTAACTTAAAGTATCAAAAGAAGAGTAAAAAGGAATTTGATATTATTGTGAAAATTTCAAATTATTGTAAAATGAAACGCTCCACTTTAGTTACTGTTACACTTTTGAGTATATAAGCAGTGCATTTTATATAAAGTTAAAGTAATTCGCCCAAAGTAGTTATATGCTAAACTTAATATGTTTTTTTTTAAATTTAAGTAATTTGAACAATTAATATGTTGAAAAAGCAAGTTATAAAGATCTAAAAGTTGTGACTATTATAATTGCAAATTTTATATGTTGTTACGTAAGCCATTCAAATACAATTTAAAATAAAAATTCCACAACAAAACTATATTTGCTGTTGATCCGTAGTATTGTTTTACGTATGTATTTATTTTGCTTAGCATTGTAATTTTAGTAACATATTTTCACTTATTCATGAAAGTGAATTAGAAAATAACATGTTATCAATTTTTTATAGTTTTATTCATTATTTTCCTTTCGTATTTAAATAACATACAGTAATTGTATCAGTAATATTTTATAGTGTATTTATATATGCTATTAATTTATATAAAAGAAGCTCAAAAACATTACAACTCTGTCATCTAGCAATTGTTAAATTTTCGTTTTATAGCTTTAATTATTTCCTTTTTAATTTATACGAACATTTTAAGTCTTTTAATAAATATTTCTTTCGTAAATTTTGGTCTATAAATTGTAATGGATAGCACCCTTTCTTTTCTAGGTGGATCGGCGTCCCATCAGAATAAGTATCGGTACAGGGATTATATGATCTCCATCTATAACTTTTGTGTTTATGCATTTCTTGAGTAATTTCTGGAAAGCCCTCATCATAAAATTTATATTTTGAAAGATTAGGATCTTCATTTCCAAGTTTTTGATTTTGTAAATAGGGAATAACAGGACAAGACAACTAAAAAAATAATCGATGTTCTTATTTATATGATAAGAATATGTTCATAAATTACTTTTTCAATTTTGTACGGATAAGGTGGTTGGTAAAAGTACTGCATTGATGTTACATAATTATTTACACATCGTAGTGGACATATATCGTTTTTTGCTTCGCATGACAGCCAGCTAAAAAGCGAATTTACTCAATTCTGCATAAAGAAGAAGAAAGTTATTACTCTTTATAGCTAGTATAATTAATAAAAGGTTTTCTTTGTTTGTTATGACATTTGCCAGTCATATTTATCTGATTTAGCATTTCCATTGTAGTTGTTATATAATCAGTATTATCTGATATACCAAAAGTGTTGTAATGAGACAGAAAGTGATTAATTTTACCCTTACAAAAGGGGTCTACATCTATTGGTTTTGATTCTCTTTCTTTATCCCAATTTGCAACTTTAACTGGAATACCATATATTTTTTTAGTATGAAGCATTCTGTACTGAGTTCGTTCATTTTGTTTGTCAACAGGTTCAAGCTAAAAATAACGCATTTATATTCATATATCATTACCCTTATACAAATATACTCGAAACATAATTTCTGAAAATAAAATACAAATTTGACATTTAAATTTGCCACGTCTTTATAGTGAATTTCTATTATTTATGTTGGTTATGTTGGTAGTAGATTGTTGATTAACAATCTTGTCAAGTTACTGATTTTCTATCGTGTAGGCTCGTCTTAAATATTTGATATTAAATACAACACAGCAATTTTTTAACATTTGTTTGAATTTATATACATTATTATCCAAATATTTTGTATAGGTAATCATAAACTCTTGTGGAGACGGCAAATATTGTGCAAAAGTGGTGATCAGAAAAAAGGCTATTTTTACCTCACAGAAAAATGGCGGAGGACTTCGATGTCGAGGCCATGTTAGAAGCACCTTATAAAAAAGATGTAAGTGTAAAGTTTTAGAAGCTTGAATTATACAAAATGCAATTTTGTCGATGTTAATCTTGTTAGAGTAATTAAAAAATGGCAAGTACTCCGAATTATTTAAACAATTACACAATAGTTTTTGTCTATATAGGTACTTGCCATTTTGATAAATTATGATGTTATACAATTTATAGATTATTATTTTTACATCACTTCCTAATTTTAATTTTAGACTTATGAGGTTAATTTCGGTCTTTCGTCGCCTTCAAGTAATGAAAACAGGTACTGAATCCATTTTAAATCTTAAGTTCATTTTCACAGCTTTTAATTTGTTACTAGTATACTTATGAAGGTATAATTTATAACATTAAAAAAATTTATAACATTTCAAAAAAGTATGTTTATATCTATTATGTATCGTAAACCTGATCGGTAAATTTCTCGTCATAGGGTTGCAGTGGACGATCATGACCCCATGGTTTCAAGGCCCGTGACTACATCAATTCATCCGAATTGGTGATACATCTCACTCTTAAGGTGGACAAATTGTACGAGTTAAAATGAAAGAATAATGTACACTTCATCATTAAAATAACATTTATACACACAATATGTCATTAAAAGTTTCATAAAAGGAGAGGTGGTAAACAGTCCCATCCTATATCATATTCAAAATTTAAGTGTCGCAAATAAATTAACACCTGACTATTTACAGTACATATAGTATCTCCATTTGGTTTTTTATTTAAAGTGTTTAGCTGGAAAAGCCATCATTGATATGCATACATACATTTTTTATACTATTGAAGATTAATTTTCATAATTTTTTTTAAATGTCAGTTTCTTCATTATATAGTTTTATCCTCAGATGAACGACTACATAGATAAGTAATTTTGTATATAATGTCCAACAAAAAACTGAAGTCAACATAAGCCTAAACTTATAGCCAAATGAACTTAAAAAGGTCAGCATATATGAGCTGCATTACAAATTGTTGATGAAAAAACTCATACATCCAAAATGGAATATACATAATCATTACAAAGTTAGACTTTCTTTCATTAATTTATAAATAATGAAATTAGAGTGGGGGGGTGTGTTTCTATTGTTGTCACTGTTAAATTTTTGTTTCATTTTCAACCTCATTTTCAGACTACATATGAAAGTTATTATGAATATAACAATAAAAAATAAAGTTTTGCTCTTTTTGTTAGTCAAGATGAAAATTCTTTGATTTAAAAAGAAATAGATATATTTTCAAAGCTAGACATATTTTAATATTTCTATTTCATTATGTGTTGTTAAATATTGAAGAAGAAATATACACTAGAAGCTTTCCAAAAAAAATTAGAAAATTTATAATACAAAAAATGGATGTGAAAAGACTTTAAATCATTTTCACAAAATATAACTTAGCATATGTTCAAGCATTTTTGTCTCGTATTTTTTTTTAAATATGATTGTCGAGTACATTAAAGTGAATATATATTTAATAAAAATCATAATTTAATTATTTAACTTGATTTAATTAAATAAACATTTGAAACTATAAATGGAATATGCAGTTTCAGTATATCAGACTTAATTTAAAAAAATCGTACAGTTTTTCTTCTAATTTTCGTAAATATTACTCTCTTCATTTATGAATTAATATTTGATTAACGTATTGATTATATGTTATTAGGAGCAGAGGTTTAATGCTAATGTAAATTATCTCAATCACGGATCATATCTGTACTTTTTTTGCTTAATGTTCATTCACCACTAAGCTAAAGAAAGCTGAAGCAACAACTCACAATAAACTTGGTTTGCGAATTCAAAACTTCTAAGCCGTGCTATCTGTATAAAAATATTAATGATCATTTTCTATACAACAACTTCTAATATGCATTATAATATGTTATTCCCTTTCAGTTATTCTTCATTTTTTGAAATTTTGAAAAATAACCCTACTGTATTTCATGATTTTTCTTAGGTAGTATATCGTTTTGACTTAATGTTTAAAAACGAGGCTCTGCTTCGGAAGAGGTAGATGATATTGCAGAATTTTTTTTATTAGTACTTGAAATATCTAGCAAGACGACTTATACAACAAATAGTAATAAACATCAAGAGAAATAATAAATTCTCCAAGATTTGTTACATAAACCTCTAAACCATGCCACTCTACTGGGTAGTATGCTCGGGTCAATCTAGTTATTAAATTTCAAAGCGTGGTTTTTGTAAATTTTTCATACTTCTACATCTAGAAATCAACGTCAGGGAAATTTGTATTTTCAAAGTTAGCATGCAGTAACACAAATATAGATTCAAAAGGGATTATTTTTTATGTAACCATACTGATCACAATGTGTTTGGTGCTACATAAAATATAGTTTTTGAGTTACTATATGTAACTGATTATTGTATTTTATACTTAGCAATATATAGTTTGATGCTGTTCAAATAATAGAAATGTTAATAAAAGAATTTGCTTATAATATTACGGAGTAAGTACTGCCCAAAAGTTCTCAAAATTTGGGTTACGCACTTGAACGGACGCACACCGTTACTTGTAGTTGTGTATACTTTTTGTGAGAATATGCCAAATGACGTCATGTACGTGGAATCATTGTTGGTAAAGTTTTTTTTTATTGTTGCCCACGCTTGTATTTGCAATTTTTCAGTAGCCGATTTGAGGTAATCGCATATCTGTTTCTATTTCTGTTTTAAACTCAAGCGCCGCAGAAATACAGAAAATGTTAAACGAAGCATTCGGGGACGACACTTTGGGTCGAATTGTTTTAAATATTTAAAAAATGGCTGAACATGAGTTGATCATACTCCAGACGACCAATAACAGATGTTTCACCTGAACGTATCAACCATTCAAGAAATTTTTAACATTCTAGGATTATTTTATGACAGATGTCAATGATTTTTTTTTGAAAGAATTGAATATTGTCTCGACAACTAAGTGACCA
This sequence comes from Dermolepida albohirtum, assembly GCA_031893035.1. Classification (NCBI taxonomy): domain Eukaryota; kingdom Metazoa; phylum Arthropoda; class Insecta; order Coleoptera; family Scarabaeidae; genus Dermolepida; species Dermolepida albohirtum. Next base: position 86,964 of record JAVIWB010001897.1, on the reverse strand, counting down.
ACAGAAACAACGAGGCATGAAACAACTCGCCCCTTCTTTCCAAAGATGAAAATCAAGTCTAAGAGACATAGATTTAACACGATTGAAGAGACGGCTTGCTTTGAAGATGATAAAGGAAAATGAAATCCCTGTATTGTGCAATTTTATTATCGCCACATTTCGAAATCTTTTATGTACCGCTTTGTATGTTAAGTTTTAGGCAGACAGAAAAAACTTGAGCTGGTGCATTACAAAATACCATTTAGTGAACATACCCTAAAAGTATGTATGTTAATGATTCCAATCATTACAAGTTGAAGGGTAAAGTTTGTTGTATGAGTAGTGTACAAAGTACTGTAAAACTAAATATCTTTTGTTTGGACCAGATTACATATAGTGGAGTAGAAAAGATATTAATCAACAGTAAGTGTCTGCTTAACCAGATTGGTTAGGAACTTTGTTAATTTAGTGGGCGGATTAGATTACTTGAGGTGACTATAGATCCTATCCCACTGTGACTATCTGACTATTGTCCTCATACCTCGTTAGAGTATGTTTCTCATTTGTATTCACATTGACTTGGTACGTTAATTGGGGTTTCCTGTTCCACTTGGCAGAATTTGCATATAGCTACTTCTATCAAGCTTTCATTATTCATGTGAGCACACAATGCCCTGTTAGCACAACCTCTATCACCTTAACATATTTTATATTTTACTTACAACAGTCAGTATGTTTATTATAAACTTAGCGACTATTTCCTTCGGAAATATTTTGTCTTTCACCTAGGGAATTCTTCCACCTTTAGCAACATCTATTTTTAACATTTTTTCATAATTATTTTTGTTAGTTTTTGCAATGGTGTAGAAAGACTCCAGTACTATAAGCCATAATCGAAATTTATCCAGACAATTTATTAATCTTGTAGCCTTCATGCACTAGAATCTAGACTAATGCAATTTTTTTGTGATAACTGAGGCCATTCAATGTGTATATGTTGAGAATTCACTAATACCGAACCTGGTGCCAATTTTGCCATTCCTTTGCACCTAAATGTTGCCACTAGATCATGTAAGAGATTCCAGTACATAACTTTAAAATAAATACTGGCTTGGCAATAATTAGATAATCAACCAAAGGTGAGTTTTGAAACTTCCAAAGTCCCCTATTTTAATTCTTTCAATTTCTGGGAATGCATGTAGTTACGATTTTACATTATTAATAATATGTTTTAATATTCATCAAGATATAAATTTCGGAATACTGTCACTAGGTTCACTTCCACAACATTATTACAAGAATGCAAATGCTGCAAAATAATAATTTGAAGAAAGACCTGTATTTTGAAAATCACCATTTTGAACATCTTCGTTTTACTCATTATTTTTAGTTAATCTTTAATTTCGATAAAGTTTCGGTTTCCCATAGCTATTAATAAGTTTCATGGCATTAAATAGAACTAAAAATATAACCCATGATGAATAGTAATTGTAGATGTAAATATAATGGTAATATTATCTCATTCTGTTACTTAACATATTCTTTTATTAATATCTTTGTTAGTTTTTACTGCAGCTGAAATAAACTATGCTTTGTTGATCATTAGAGAAGACAAAATGAGCGATGCACAAAAAGCGTGTGCTTGGTAGTAGGTAAATAATATAAAATAAATAAGTTATAATTTATAAAACGTGAAACATATACTTTTTAAACAAGTCAATGTTATCACAAAGTGGATAAGATCGGTTAAATATTTGCAGCGTCGAGTTGTTTTCACGGTTACTTCAGCAAACTGTGTTCATCGTTAGCTGTTATATTCAGAGAACGATTGTTTGGTATCTAGTGATGAAATATTTGCTCAAAATTATCTTTGTTAATACTTAACGGATCTGTAGACCCACCATCATCAAAAACTTATTTTAATGTGGTAAATGTAAATTTTCTTTAACACTATTTTGCCTATTAACACTACTTTTACGTCCCTAAACATATGTAGTGTCTCCAGAGTGTTCACCATTAACTCCACTAATGACACAACGTAGGATTTTGTAATTTTCATTTGCTTAAACTACGCTATTGTAATTGTCATGAATAATTTATAATTTTGCTGCAACTATCTTATATCTAATTTCTTTTGGTTCTTCTTGACGACAGTTACCTCTTTAGAATTGAATTGTAAAACTACAAACTTAATTTGTTGGAAATGCTGAAAATAATAAAATGCTGCCTTTTAATCAATTTTCTTCACGTGTAAGAATTGGCTATTGACGTTCAGAGATGTCGGGGCATTGTCTGAAGCCCCATACCAGTACCATCTACCTCTGGATAACACCTTCGAATAGTTTCTGCTACAATGTATATTATAAGTGACATGTAGGAAGTTCTTTAAGAGATCGGTCTATAGAACGCATGGTTGCGGCCCCATTAGTAATAAACATTAAGAGTTTGTTTTTTTAAAAATTCAAATTTTCCCATTGTATTTAGCACCACCTTTGTAATTACTTCGGTAGTACATTTTTCTGCTTTTACTAGCTAAGATTGAAAATAACCGCGGAAGTGGTTCCATTGCACGTACTAACTCTAACAATGGATTTTTTAAAATATAATACCTATCATTTGCACAATCACAGTTTTATTTTTTAGTTCGAATTGAATCCTCTTTTTAATTTCATCGCCTACAGAAGATACATATAATTTCGTAACTTTATTCGACAAAGTAATTTTTAGTTAAGTATTTAATCTAGGATGGGGGAAATACTTCATTACTTAATAAATGAAATTGTAGATTAATCAAACTGAAATTGGCTATTCGATTATACGTTATGCGTTATTCATGCCTCCCTTAACATATATGTTCCAAGCACATTAGAAGTTTATTACAAACTTAATTTTTGTGCCATCGTAAATTATATCCAGAAATTCATTAATCAACTTACTTTATCAGTGGTAGTTTTTTGACACACGTAATTACGATATTACATACAGCGTACAAAACTGGGTAACACAATAACCAATAACGTAATATAGATATATCACCCTGACGAGAGACATTGTCGAACTTTATTGCGCCTCACTCTTCAAATTTTCCGGACGCACGTCTTATGAATAGTTGCTCACTTTTGTCTTCTTTATAATGATCGCAGAAGAAAATATTTTACCATAATGGTAAACTATTCTCCCCATAATAAATAAAGTTATGTATGATAACTCGAAAATGACGTGTGAGAATACACTAGAAGCGTCTAGGAAAAAATATTGGTTATAGGGGCGCCAATAAAATTTGACTACCTGTTAAAATAAAAACGTTATCGCCAAAAATTAAAAATTGTAAAAATTAGTATCTATCTAGCTCTAATATTGCAACTACAATTTAATAAATATCGTACATCATTAAACAGAATTTATTTATTGAAGATTTCGTCCCACTTGGTCCAATAAATTGTTTGTGTATATTTTATAAATACCAAGTGGCTTTGCCAAGAATACCTTTATAAACCTCACTGTATGTAAATTCAAAAAGGAAAATTGAAAAGTTTGCATTTTCGTCAGTGCCACAGATAAATACATGTTATTTAATTAAATATCTAAAGTACTTTACAAGCGCCTAAATAATAGTTCTGTATTTATAATAAATAATTCTATTTTTTTTGTTTCTGCATTAACTGCTTTGTAAAACTCATCTGAAAACTAGTAAATTTTAATATACAAAGAACGTAATTCAATCTGATCTATAGCATTGTATGGTAATTTATAAAAGTACTATAATCAAATTTTTGTTTGTTTATACGCATGAGTATTGTATATTTAATATGCAAATTCGAAATGTTTTGCACATAAATTACGACATATTTATAGTTGCGTTGATATAGTTAAGTGCATAGTTCTAAATTTTTTTGCCTATGGATTGTTAAATATCTATTGAAGGTTCTTTTTACTAGAATACAATGGAAAATCTAAATTTACTTTGAAAATAAAAAATACATTATTTATTGATGAGAAATTATAAAATAATTCGAAAATTATTATTTTCTGCTAGCCATCGTTAATTAAAATCAAAGAAATTAATTAAAAATTTCTGCGCTGGAGAAGGCAGTCGTCTGGCAAACGGCAGATAGTGGTTCGTGTCCTTCTACAGCGCAGAAATTTTTAATTAATTTCTTTGATTGTAATTAGCGATGGCCTAGCAGGAAATAATAGCTTTCATTAATTCGTAAAAGAACATAATTATATATTTATATATAATTATTAATAAAATAATTTATTAACAACCAATTCTAACTCAAAATAAAAATTTTTTTTAATATATTTTGTACCATATACTTAATTTCCGTTAATATAAACTGCCTTCAATAAAATTCTTATTTAGGTTAGGCTATGGTTTTAACGTAAAGTTGGCAACATTTAAAAATATGAGTGATATTTTGTAGTAAAATTTTGATAGTTAAAAAAATATTTTTCAGTATTGCTAACCTTATATTAAAATCGTAGCCTACTCTGAATAAGAATTTTATTAAAAACAGGGTACTTCTTTCATATATTACAAATTCTGACGATAATGGTCGGTTATAATTATTCTTAAAATAATGGATGAAATATTAAAAACATTAACGTTAGTTAATAAAATATGCTTCATAACTTGTATAAGTCTGTTAAGTAGTAGATATTAACAACTAGTGGTAAGTTGTCAATATTACATATGTACGTATCGTACTTCATTACTTATCTACTTATTCATCTGAGGTTTTATCACTGTAAAAAGAGTGTTTACCATTTTTTTAGAATCCTGTTGATTTTAATAATTTAAAAAATGCATGGCGTCAAAATTAAAACAAAAAAATATTTTGTGCTAAGACACTGGTCTTATTCGGTGTATTTTTTCAGAAGTATTGATCTGGATCAAGTATTGCCAGCAAGTTCCTTTGTTAATCTACACCGACGGTAAGTCTAGTCCCGACTAGACGTTGCGTAACAAAGTTTCAGCCATCGTTCAACGGCTATGATTCAACGATTGTAGTCACAAATATTGTGAACACCCTAGATGATCTAATAAATATATGTCAGCACTACATTCTTCTTGTAAAATAACATTTTTTTAAATATATGTAATATAATCTAAATGAAATTAATTAGAAGTCCGTATTGGTGACAAGTATTTTTAAACATAATGTAAAATGAAAGAAAATTGCTTTGTATAAAAGTTAATGGTAATGCGTTATGCATTGCCGGTCTGCTAATTGTTTAAATTCAATAATTAATGCAATCTGTTTTCGCCTTCTGCGTGGCCTCTTCACTTTGCTGTTGCTGTTCATAGGATGAAGCTAACGGGAAAATCAAAGAAAATGGTGATTCTGGAAAACATAAATCATCTGAGTAAGTATTATTTTTGTTATTTACATACAATCTATATGAAAATTAAAAGCCGTTAATATTTCAATGAAACGAATCATTAACAGCAAAAACTTTATTCCACTAGAATCGACATATAAGATACTTATGCACTATATAATTAATAGAGTCCAATCTCCAGTACTATTGATCATGATTTCACAGCGTTTCATGCTAGCAGCTATATTTCCTGTGTAATTTACTACCACATCTTTATATGGCGAAAAAGTTGCTTGATGAAGCTACATTGACTGTGAAGCTTCTGCTTTACAATGGCCCACATATTTTCTATTGCGTTCGCTTCCGAACTTTGTGAAGATTATTCTATCATATAAATACTATTTGCATCTTTTCATATAGTACATAGTCTATTGCGGTGTTTCAGATCATTGTCCTGCAAATACTATTCTAACCTATCACTGACAGACTACCTTTGCACGGAATGCAGAATTCTCTTTTGATACAATTTTATCATTTCATGAGAGTCCAAAGTTCCTGTAAATAGGTATGACCATCCGAAACTACACATGCTGAAGCATCTCCATAGATACGCCTTAACTGGACGCTTTACGCTGCGATCAACAATCCTGTTTGTATCACACAACCAAATTTTCTTTCTAGGCATCCAAGCCCAAAAAGAAAATTTTTCGGAAAACACAATATTTAATCAATCTTGCGCAATGTTGTTCCGAGCCCAGGCAAGACTCTTTTCGCGATGATTTGCTGACAACAACGGTTTTACTGTCGTACTGTGATATTTCAGATTATACTCGTGTAAACGATTACGTGAAGTCATCAAACTTATTAATCTGTTTCCTCCATTTTGCTCGTCCGTTACGCAGTGTTACTTCAGGCTTTTTTTTAATTAAGTGATAAAAGCCTTACCTTCCCTCGTTGTAGTTACTCGTAATCTTCATCCCTATCAAAGGATAGGAATGTCATCTATTGACTTCGTTGTTTTATATCGATTAATCCACAACTTTACGAATCCTGTGGACTTACGTAAATATTTTGCAGCGACAGGACATTTTTGACTGTCTTGGTTGCGTGCACAAGAAAGCGCTTTGCACATACATTTCTCACTTTAACAAAGAAGAACGTCTAGTTCACAGAAGAATTAAGACTCAGCTAATACCTATACGGCGTGTTAGGGGTAAGGTCCCCCTATTTAACTACCTCTCTGCCCCTCTCCCATTCTGCCACTCACAAGTAATTAGCAACTTATAACTTCTGTACAGACTGAATTTGTCAAAACCAAATTTAATAGTATAAAATTTCCATTGCTATTTTGTATTGTAAATTTGTTGATATCAGATATTTACAGAAAGGTAATTGAAAAATAAAAGTAAACAAATTAGTCAGCTCTCTATATTACATATTTTGTATAAATGATTTGTTTATTTTATGACTCATGGCATGTAATTAACTTTCGTAGAAGAAATGGTAGAAGAAGGAGTCGTAGTAGAAGCAAAAGCCGAAGAAGATCGAAGAGCCGATCTCGCGAAAGGAAACGTAGTAGAGAACGTAGAAGAAGTAGATCACGCGAAAGAAGACGCTCAAAGGATAGGAAAAATTCGAGAGAAAGAAGGTCACGATCAAAATCTAAACGACGTAGTCGTTCAAAGGAAAGGGCAAGGCCACATCGTGAAAGAGAGCGCCGAAGTCGAAGTAGAGATCGGCGAAGGTCGCGTTCTAAAAGACGATCACCTTCACCTCCTTCCGTTAAGCTCCCTTTCCCTAAAAAAGGACGATCACCTATCGGCCTTGGATATAACAGAGGTTCTTCTCCACTGGAAGAACTTAGTCCTGAAGAAAGAGATGCCAGGACGGTGTTCGTTATGCAATTGTCTCAACGTATTCGTGCTAGAGACTTAGAAGATTTTTTTAGTTCAGTGGGTAAAGTGCGAGACGTCAGATTAATTACATGCAACAAAACAAGGCGATTTAAAGGAATTGCTTACATCGAATTTAGAGATCCAGAAAGTGTAGCTTTGGTAAGTTCTTAAAAATTCGTTACTTTTGTAAATTACTTTAAATTTTTTAAAAAATCTTTCTAAGTCAATGTTTTATGCTTTTCATTTGAGAGTTTATTATTTCTCTACTTTCTTCATTTTGGCTACCGAACTGGAACCGAGTCTTCGACAATACTGGCACCGGTATGTCGCCACCACTTGTATGGGACATTTTCGGGGCTTAACAGTCGCGTTGGTGTAAATCTGCGGGGGGTGGGTTTATATAGGAATATTGGTCACCGGTTAATGGAGCGTTACGGTTACGGTTGAGAAGTTTGGAGATACAGGTTTTCCAGTCGTTGTGTAGAGGATAACCGTCATAACGGTTTAGGTTATTGGAGTGTTCGAGATCTCTATAGATTCACGGATTTTTCGGTTATTGTAATGACTTACGGAAGGAAAAGGATTTGGATATTTTGGATATGGTGCTCGATTTCAAACCTATGCTCAGCAAGTGCAGAACCAGCTACGCGCATCAGCCTAGTATAACGCTCATACTTTGACACGAGTGCCGTCAGACCACTTTGTATTGTCAATATACATATGCACTGCCACACGAACAAGAGATCCTGTACACACTAGGTGATTCTAGAGAAACGCGCTCTTATTCTGAAAATGTGTCTGAAATGGGGTTTAAAGATAGATCACCGACCGTATCAGTAGAATAGTTAAGCCCTGAAGATGTCCCATACAAGTTGTAACGAAACGTCGGTGCAGACGCGGTACCAGCCCGGAAGCCAAGATGAAGAAAACATGGATAACAATCGCGAAAGTCTACGAGTTAGTTTATTATTTACCATTTATATATTTAACGTTATTGCTTACTATATTTATGCTTCATTAATATTTAGGCTTTGGGCTTGTCTGGACAAAAGTTGCTTGGTATACCGATCATAGTACAGCACACCCAAGCTGAAAAAAATAGAATGGGTAATTCTATGCCGAATTTAATGCCTAAAGGAATGACCGGGCCAATGCGTTTGTATGTAGGATCTTTACATTTCAACATAACGGAAGATATGTTAAGAGGAATTTTTGAACCTTATGGTAAAATTGACAACATTCAACTTATAATGGACCCTGAAACCGGTAGATCAAAAGGTTATGGATTTATCACGGTAAGTAAAAGCAATCAACTGTTAAAACATGTTTTCTACTTCTAATTTTTTTCAGTTTCATAATTGTGATGACGCTAAAAAAGCATTGGAACAATTAAACGGTTTCGAATTAGCCGGAAGACCAATGAAAGTTGGTAATGTTACAGAACGGCTTGATCTACAGCAACAAGGGCCGTCTATACTTGATTCGGATGAACTAGACAGATCCGGAATTGACTTGGGAGCAACAGGAAGGCTTCAATTAATGTTCAAGTTGGCTGAAGGTGCGGGCATGCAAGTACCCCAAGCTGCCGCCAATGCTCTTAGTATGGCAACTGGTCAACCTGTTGTTACACAAGTTCAAACGAACAGCACACCTCCCATAGCGACTCAATGTTTTATGTTGAGTAATATGTTCGATCCATCATCGTAAGTATTTCTTTTCTAATTTTAATCATGTAATATTTGTATCAAGTATTGAAGAGGAGTTTCGGCTCCAATATTTGACGGTCATGTTTTTCTTGAAACAAAGGAACATTGTCATTATAATTTGTATGTTTCTCACTAACACAAATATTTTATTTTCAGGAGCAAACAAGATCCATTCTTTAACAAGTAAGTTTTTTTTTAATTAAGTTATATTATTCTTATTGACATTATTTAATTAATAATTTTTATTTGTGGTTGCAAATTTACATTTGCAATTTATATATTGCAAGCTATCTCTACTAATAAAACATATACAAGAGAAGTGAAACTCGATGATTAGCAACATCTCTCTAAAAAAACTTAGCAGTATATTCTAACTAGTTGAATAGAATGAAAAAACTAATGCAATCCCGAATGCGACTCTGTGTAAAGTATGTTCAAATTACCTTGAATAATTGAACTATTGGGCCCCAATGTAAACACCCTAAATTTTTAAAATTAAAATAAATGCTTGTATGTGAATATATAGATTAAATGATTAAACACATAAATTTAATATAAATGACAATTAAAAAAGAGTCTAAATTAAAAGCTATAATTAAAAGGTGAGGTAGATTGATTGTATTAACCAATAAGCTAAATTAATTGTGCAGTCGATCATTAAATTCTCTTTTCCTATAACACGAAAAGCTTATTTGCGGCGTTTACAATCATATATAAATATATAATTAAGAGATTCACGATGGGAAAATTAATGAAAATTAGCATTTACTGTTATTTCATCGTTGTTATTAATTACAGAAAATTAATTAAAAATTTTTTGCATTATACCAGGCTAGAACCTGTTTCTATCGTTCTCTATATGGTTGCTTTAATCAATTAAGCCATCAAACAGTACAGTTTCGAGCCTCTTAATATTCCATAATTATATTATGGAGCAGATCTAATTGTTTTAACGCGCAGTCAGGTTTTAATGCTTTCAATTATTTATAAATGTATAATTAATAAAAAAAAAAATGTTTCCAATGACATACTTACTTTTATATTAAACTTCCGCAGTATTTTTAAATTATGGTATATTTCAATAAAATAAAATATTTATTTATGACTAAAACACATACAGGCGAAAAATAATACAGAAGACTACAATGAGAGTTATAGAAGTGGAATCGATCGAGATTTGGTATCTTTTCCACTTCCTCGAACTAAGTAAATTTAACTTTCCACTTAAGCTAAATAGGTATGTAACATTTTTTGATAATGTTGCAAAATTAACATACTGAAGATATACTATTGTTAAGAGAACAGGACAGTTTTTAATTTAGTTTTAAAACTAGAAATCTGTATGCACTTATAACTATTAGGAATTGCATTATACACCATTGCAAAGTAATATGAAAACTTATTTTTTTTAAGTTTATTTATTCATCATCTCTTAAAATTAAATGTATCATCACTATCGACAAGTCCAGTTTCTTCTTCCAAACGTCCTGTATTAACTGGAATTCATGCTATCTAGAGCATCATCTAGAAAATATTCTTGTGGAAGTATTTCAGTTTCAATTTTTTTCCATCCATCCCATCATATTCAAATTTTTTACGAGCTAGATTTTTCACACCCTTAATGTGGAAGGTTGTATTATGTTATGCAACCAGTTCTTCATAGTAGCCTATATGTTCTCAATTGGATTTAGTTGGGGATGATAAGGAGGTAACTGTAAAACCGAGGGAGCATAACAGTTCAATAAAGAGTCGAACCTACAAGTAATATAATTTTATATTGATAACATTTTGTAAATGGTAAATAACATACTTGTATTGAGTTTCGAAATGAGGTTTGTTCATTTGAATAATAATATAATATCAATAAGCAATTAGACACAAATCTATGTTCACCTCCAGCATGTACAATAATTAAGCGAGACCTCTTTGCTATGGGTAAATTAATACCACTTAAAGTATCATTGTACCAACCTTTACCGGTACTGCGGCTGCTATGAATATATATATCATCAGTGTACATGATGGTTCTTCCTTCATTTCAGTAAGTTGTCATTTTCTTTCGAAATTTGATTCTTGTCAATCAAATGTCATGTGACTTAGAATTTCTCTATTTATTTCAGTGTTTCGCCATCGAAAATTTGCATGCATGTAAAAATGTATGTTCATTCATTAATAATATACCTCAAACTCATTTTTTTAATAAAATCCATAAAGTTGTTCTGGATCCTATAGACGATAGCCCAATATCTTTAATTTTTTGTATAATACCTACAATATGTAAATTAACAACAATTTCAACAAATTATGGGTATCTACTTATAGTTTAGAGTGGATGCTCTTTGTCGAGAATATAAAAATTACAAATTATTCTTATGATTTTCTAATGTTAAGGGCTGATTGTATCAACCTTTCAACTTAGTCAAGATCTCTTCTTATTAAAGGTATTAAAAGAAGGACAGGCACCAGCCAGAGCAAACTCACTTGCTCTTAAAATTTTATTAAATGTATTTTTTGAAACACCAACAACTTCTAAAGTTGGTGCTCTACAAATATAATTTTAATTATAGATTAGATATATACTAAATACAATTATCAAGTTATCTATACTATTGTAACGAAATTGTTAGACCATTTTCGGCTTCGTTTTTCATAAATTTGGAAACATTAGGACTTCATTCACGATCTTGACTTAATTATATCTGCTTTAACACCCACTTTTGGTTTAGTCGCCATGAAGCCAAAATCTTTAATATAATTAGATTTTCTAGTTTAGCACTTTCAATAAATATTTATAATAGTATCAAACAAGATATACTCAATAAGCACTCGATAAACGCAGGAATTATAGAGAAGCGTCTTGAAAAAGTCAAACAGAAAGAAACAATCCAAATAACTTAGAAAACACTGGAATAAACAAACTACATATCCTCGCACGAAAAAACAATAACAATATGGCGGAATATTGGTGACTAACTCAGTGCGTCAGTGTTCGTGGCTTAGCATCAGGACACTTACAAAACTGGTTCATTGCGCATATGACGTAATGTACCATTCTCTAACTAAATGGGCTATACACATTTGATTCTAATGCTGGACGGCAAGAACTTTCCATGGAAAAAACTAGCTAGGAAGGCAAGAACTTTCCATAGAAGAAACTGGCTAGGAAGGCAAGAATGAATTAGTATGTTCTACACAAAGGTGTGAGACTAAATACCATAAAGGAAATAGATCTAATATCCGACAAGAAGACCCAGCCAGCTAGGTGATAGATCTTAGTTTATATAGAAGTTGAAAGAATCACAATAGATCTTACAAGGTTGCAGTAGAAAAGTCTTTATGGTCACTTCAAAGCAATCTTAATTCTTGTCTTACACAATATCTTTCAACTTTTCCCGGAACTGCGTCTTCTCGCGAAACTTACTAATAATTTCGCAAATTATGTTGATACGATATTTTTTTAAAACTAGGTTTACAAGACTAAAATTTTAGAAGTCGTGCCGTGTTTCAACCAACTCTCTTGTAAATTGAATATTTAGTAGAATTGTTGCACAAATTACAGAAAAAACGACAAGAGGCTGGATATTTTATGGATAAAACAAATAGATCACTGAAGGATGACATATAACCCCTTGCCACAATAATTTTCGTTTTCTGTATACGTATTTCGACAACTAAATTCTCATCATTAGCAGATAATTAAACAGTGTCGCACCTGGACAGCTACGGTAAAAATACACGTACGAAAAACAACTTCCGCACGCGATCCGTCGCTGAAAGCCAAAACGTATACTACATAAAACAAATCATAATATGAAATATAGGAAATCAGAAGAAAGAATCCAAATAGTTGCTGATGTAGCATGTGGAAAGAAATTTAAAAAATATATCGATCATACTTTCTGGAGAGCCACTGAGCAACCTCAGATTTAAAATGGGCATATAAAAAATAAAAGTACTTGCTCCAATCTAGTTAAATTGTTTTTTAAACTTATAACTAAAAAACCATAAAACTTAAATGATCGGAAAAGTTCAACTAATCAATTCATTATCATAAATATTATGAAAATATCGATGACTTACTTTACAGTAAAACAATAAATATCTACATAAAAGTGCCTACTATAAGACACAAAGGTGACGTTTGATAAAAGAAATATACTAATTTAGTCGCGCCAAGAGTAAATTTGCTAGATAACAGTGATTATATAAGCCAGACGACGTCTTAGTAGCAATCTTCTGAATGAAAGATCTCATTCAGAGTATTACTGCTAACCTGGTTGTCTTCAATGTAGTCAATAAATTGCTTTTATGGGGAAGGACAAATTCGATAGAATTGAATCCAGGTATGTCATCATAAGAACAATGAAAATGTTCAATTTAAACAAGTAACATTAAAGAAAAATTACGTTACGTACTACGTCCTGAGAAATTCAAGTGTGCCGGTAAGAGTAGTGCGTAGTAGAATAAGTAAGAGTGGGAAACTCGTTTGAAATTAGTTCACATTCTCGGTACGGCACCAAGTAAAAGTGATTAGTGGTAACATGAAAGCGAATACAAATATTAAAACAACGTGCGCTTGATTATATTTGTATTATTTTTTTTAGATTTCAAATGTTATATAGTTACTGTTTTGGTATCATTTAAACACGTATACGCGTACTGTATTCCGACTTGCACATCGTAGAGCGTCTCTACTCTACACTCATGCCAATCCCCATTTCCGCATCATTATTGGCCAAGGTAACGGGTGTTTTTTTTTTAGAGGTATAGAACTTTGAAATGGAATGAAACAAATATGATTTTTTTAAATTGACATGAAATTTACTTTATTCGAAAGATAATCTTCTGGCATTATAATTTAAATATGACTTCTGGTATATGACCGCCACGACTGGCTCGGACGTAGTCTAATCTGGAGGGCCAATTTTCGATGATTTTTCCAACATTTGTGGCCGTATATCGGCAATAACGCGGCGAATGTTGTCCTCCAAGTGGTCAATCGTTTCGGGCTTATCGGCGTAGACTAGCGACTTTACATATTCCCACAGAAAATAGTCAAGCGGCGTTAAATCGTACGATCTTGGAGGAAAATTTACGGGTCCGAAACGTGAAACTATGCGGTTACCAAACGTTTCCTTCAATAAATCAATTGTGGCACGAGCTGTGTGACATGTTGCGCCGTCTTGTTGAAACCACAACTCCTGCACATCAGGATTGTTCAATTGAAGAACGAAAAAGTCAGTAATCATGGCTCTATAGCGGTCACCATTGACTGTAACGTTCTGGCCAGCTTCGTTTTTAAAGAAGTACTGACCAATTATTCCACCAGCCCATAAAGCACACCAAACAGTCAGTTTTTCTGGATATAACGGTGTCTCAACATACACTTGAGGATTATCATCACTCCAAATACGGCAGTTTTGTTTATTGACGTATCCATTCAACCAAAAGTGAGCTTCATCGCTAAACAAAATTCGATTATGAAAATCGGGATCAACGGCAAACTTGTTTTGGGCCCATTCACCGAATCTACGCCTTGCTAGGTGATCGTGTGGCTTCAATTCTTGCACGAGTTGGATTTTGTAAGCACGCAAACCTAGATCTTTCCGCAAAATCTTCCATAAAGAGGATGGACACATATCCAATTCCTGTGCATGATGGCGGATAGACTGATTCGGGTCTTCCTCTACGCTACGCTCTACAGCAGCAATGACTTCTTCTGTACGCACTGTACGACGTTTCTCTGGATGCGTGTTATCATTTAGAGTATACGTGGTGCGAAAACGTTCCATAGTTAATCGAATTAATTGCTCTGATGGACGATTATGTTGACCGTAATATTGACGTAGTGCGCGATACGTATTTCGAACAGAACCATGATTTTCAAAATAAATTTGCACAATTTGCAAGCGTTGTTCAGGCGTCAGTCTATTCATGTTGAAATGACAAACCAAACTAAATATAAATCACTTAACAGCTGACAAAATGGCCGCCAGTTAAAAAAGTGTTGCCAACTTAAAGTTCTATACCTCTAAAAAAACACCCGTTATATGTATTTAAATAACTACATATGAACATTTCAAATGAAAAAATAAAATGTATAATAATAAAAAACAGCTACGGTAAATGTTCAATTTGTGGTCTTATATTCGATACATAACGCAACTTCGCTTATGCTACTGAAAACGAACCCTATTATAAGCTTTAATTACGATATTCACTATTATTTATTTCCTAATTAGAATGCTGCAAATATATATTTTCCATTTGACGCAAATTTTGGTTTTAGATATAAGAAAAATCAGTTGTTTCAAAAGTAAGATATATAATTTAAATTGCATTAAAATTTTTAGTCATTTGCTTTGATCATATTGTTCTCTACTGTACTCTGCTTCAAAATAAGAAGGCACGATATATGAATCGTTCCGAAAGCGAATTATTTGCAGTTTTATTAGCTCCAGAAATATAGAAAATTAGATTTGTCATATTTATATTCAAATGTAGCCTGTCAATGGGTTTTTTTTTTGTATTTATGCTTTATTGTAAGTTGATTTTCTTGCAATTTTGACGGAAGCAATTGCAAATGTTACATCAAACAAATAGTACAATTTGTATTGAATATATAATCAAAGTAGAAAAGTGGGACTAAGAGATGTTAATGGACATCTTGGAATTACTGGTTATATGTGTTAATAACAGTAGTAATTAGAGCTAAAATTTATAGTGAGCGCATATCAAATAGAGATCGGGATATGGATTAGCTGTAATCGCAACTTATCAATATTCTTAGGCGCAAAATCTTTACTACTGTAGTGAACTTTTTAACACTTACTAATGATCGAGTTTTAGACATCTCAATTACGATCGCTTTAAAGCATATGTAAACATGTTAAAACAACGTCTGTGCATTAGTTTTCTTATTTAAAATGGTTGAAATAAATTTATAAAATGTTTGTATATGTATGAACTAACACTAGTTTTTGTTATCAATTATATAGAATATAATTGTTTAAGTAGTGTATCAGACAGATTTATTTACTGGTCTTATAATTTAATGAAATAAAAATTGAAATAAGTTTATACATTTTGCGGCTTCATATTAGGGTATTTACAGTTAATATCAAATGTGTGTACAATATTCTGTAATAAATATTTTTAAACGTTCTTACAGAGAAACCACAGCGAATTGGGACATAGAAATAAGAGATGATGTTATTGAAGAGTGCAATAAACACGGAGGTGTCTTACATGTTTTTGTAGACAAGGGTTCTCCGCAAGGAAACGTTTACGTTAAGTGTCCGTCAATAGCGACGGCAGTTGCGTCTGTCAATTCCCTCCATGGTCGTTGGTTTGCAGGGCGTGTCATTACAGCAGCCTATGTACCACTAATGAACTACCACGCACTATTTCCAGATGCTATGACAGCTCAACAGCTACTGCTGCCTTCAACAAGGAAATGAGTTTGATGAACTTAAAAATAACTCGTTCATTTTGTGTATATTACATTAATTAATTTCTATAAATGTTCATACAATTAATTACACGTTTTGTGTTTTTCCATATAGTTATGTAAATTAGACTTTTTAATGTATATTCTAATATAATTCATAGTTGATCAATATTATTTTTTTATGGAAACGTGAGTTTTAGTTTTATATATATATATGTATATTGGTAGACGTACATATTGTGCATAATTTATACCACTGTAGATTAATTATTGCATAGACATTAGGTCAGTCAACAATTTTTTTTTGTTTTTCTTTTTTTTTAGGGAAAAATTTTGTTGCTCTTAACAATCTTATATTTGAGTTGTAATATATGATTTTTTGAATATATTTTTACTGGCTTTTATTTATTGTTAATTCTATTTACTTAGTTGTCACTATTTTCTTCTATCAGAAGTGCAATGGTAATATTTCATTTCCATACTAGAAATTATGCCTATTATATACAAACATACATACATGGGTATTCAGTGCATAACCAGAAACTTTTTGTAATTTAAATGTTAAATAAAATATATAAGATAGAGGGGAAATTCTTTTATAATATACCTAGCCATGAAAACGGTAACGAATGGCAATGATAAGTAATTTGACCAGGTGGTGTTAACATCAAAAGATTTTTGTGGTTTTAGCACCAGTTAAACATTCTGACTCGAGAAAGATACTCTTCGAAAATTATTAATGGATGAATGATCCCGTATTATATAACTTATTGAAGATCTAAAACTTGCTCGGCCTCTTCATATAAAAACAGAAAATTCAAAGTTTGATATTAGGTTTAAATTTTCAATTATTCCAAGGAAAAATATTCTTGTATATTTTAATATATCTAATATGTTTATTTGAGGCTATGTAGGCTCGTGGAAGAATAATTGCATGTTAATAATTTTTTATAAATTTAATATAATGAAAAATCATACATTTACATGAATGTAATGCTGTTTATAATTGACATATCACGTTACATCTTTTTATGTAGACCTATTGTGTTCAATATGTCGTTTACAATATCCATTCTGCAATCCAGTACTCTATATCAGATTCTACAAGACGAACTATATGACTTCAATATAGGGAATAAGAGACTAAATGTGTGATTTTGCTGAAATAAGTAGAGAATTGATAACATCTCAAAAACCAAGAATATGTACAGAATGTCTGTTGCAAGTTAGAGAAGTGCACAGGGGACAAATTGACCCACCTTGTTTGATTTGTTTAAAGCCTGGTAATTTGTATATAACATTAAATCTGTTAAGACTCGAATGCAAAGTAAGTTATATAATGTTAATATATTACACCATTAACAAGTTAACTTGCTTTACAGGTGATTATAATTTTAAATATTTATACTAGCATCTCTGTCAATAATTTTATAAGACGTATATAGCTTGAACAAAATCCAACATAAAGGTAAGTTGCCCAGGAATTTGCCACTTAAAATAGACAATATGTAGGTATATCATAAGCTTACTGCAAAAAGACCAAGTTGATTTAACAGAATTCTAAATAGATGATATAAACTTCTGTGTGTGTGCAGGGTACAGCGAGTGTCTATTACTTATATGTATATAGTATGTGAGCTTTATATATTTATCGCCTAGCAGTTATTGATCTGAGAAATATAGATCCACATAGCACTACAGCTCGAGCCTAACCACTCACTGTTACTAGTCGCATTGGACAGCTATCCCTAGAATACATGTTTGGATTCCTGACAAAGTGCAACTCTAGTTATTGTAATTTTTGAATTGATATATAGAGTAGTGATTGATGAAAATAATAAAAATAGTATCTCTCTCTTTTTATACTTATATGTAATTTTAAATTTGGAATACGTTAATTGTTAACTTACACATTAATAAAATAATTCCTTAAATTACACCAAAAATTTAGTAACGTTGATGTTACGTAATGTAGCGTAAATTACAGTGGGGCAACGTAATGTTTCATTTAAAGATTCTCTGTTGATATTTTATCTAGAGAAATCAGTCTCTCCAAACCCACACGCAACAGTTAAATGAGATATACTTAAATCCTAGTTTTAAGAGTGACCGGTGTAAACGAGTAGTAAACAAAATACTCGTTTGCACTGAATGTCGCTGTTCTCCATGCAGATTTAAACTTTTCCAAGTCTACTCAACAATTAATACCATTTAATTGATTTTCAGACATTGTTTAATGCAAAGCAAAAGTAGAGCAGCATATCAATTTGAAATGAAAAATTTAATATAGACCTCAATAAATACTCTCAAGACAAAATGTCGGAGATAGGTATGTATAAATAATTGTTATAATGTTATTTTGGTGGTATAGGTAATTAGAATTGATAGCAAGGATTAATGAAAATACAAAAAAAAATCGTCAGTTTATTTTAAGAGGGTATATAATGAAAACGATGAAGTACAGGAATAAATGAGTTGCACAGAAGAGAAGTAAACCACTACTTCTTTTTAACAGAATAAATAAAGACCATTTTTTTCTCTTCATCTTCCAATATATGTAAATACTACTGAATAAAAATACTTATTTTGAATCTATTGTTACAACTTTTGTTCTTGTCAACCCCCGTTATTGCATAATCGTTAAGCTAAAGTGTTTTTCAAGGGATTACTTGCAATATAACACCAGACACAGTCATATTCAAGAAAGATCAGCTTTACTAGATACCCAAAATAATATTGAATTTCATTTCATTTGTCGTTTCCGCATGTTAATTTAAACGTTAACTGAATTAATATTACAGAATGACAATACTAATATAAAAAATAAACTGAATCAAAGTCACTTGTTATATGATATTAACAAAAATAATTAAAAGAATCATTTCTGTATCAAATTGGTCAAGATTTAGTCCTTTTTTTTATTTATGTAAGAAGTTACAGAAAAATCAGTTTTATGGTTAATTTATAATTAGCGTTTAATCCAGGCGTGGAAAAGTGAAAATTATGATCTAATTAATTATACAAATTATTAAATATTAATTTATTTAGTATCAATGGCAAATTATATATTTGTTGTATTTACGTAGTGAAATAATGTGTAGTAATTATTCCTAACCCAAAAGTATGTATTGTACCTTTAACATCGCTATTTTTAATTTTCAACTTCAAATATTTTCGAATTGCTTGCAGACAAAAGTAAGGTGATAATTAGTATAATTATGTAGAACAAATATATTGAAAAACAGCAGTTAGTAATCAGTCATGTTATGTTATTTTCTGTAATGTAGTCCAGTATACACTATAAAGTACTTGAAATGCTTGACATTTTATATGTTAATTTCGGAAATAGTTTTACCATGCGAAAAATTATTTGAATTATGATTTTAACAAATCATATTCATCTTATATATTTATTCTTCTCTTACAGATATTTACTCTGAGATATAGGTCTTTATATGTTCATCATGCAAATTGACTTAATCCCCATTATATTTCTCTTTTCATTGTATTGAAACCGTTATATTATTTCACTCAGCTCAAGTGACATTGTTGTCTTTAATAAATGCAATGTTAAAGTTATCTTCTCCTTAAGGGGTTATCGGTAGGATTCTAGCGTTTTGGTATCTTTTTTTGTTAGTTTGTTGGCTAACATACATGGAATGTTACTACGTGCACATATATGTGTTTAAGCTTCATTCTAACATGAAGTTATAGTTTGTGCATCTTGTATGTTTAATACTATACAATAGAATATTTACGTCATCATTATTTTAACACTAAAAATAATGATATATAACATAAAAATATTTTAAGTAAAAAGTTCAACCGCTAAAAATAAATGTATCTGTCGTTATTGGCAGAAACTACAATAGTGATGTGGATGTATCTTATAAATATTTACTCCATGTCCTCTTGATAACTTAAAGGCTATCTAACACATATCTACTACGTCGGAGCAATTGGACACTAAACATGTGTATAAATAATTTATTTCACGTTCCTACATTCGATTAGTTTAATTTTCACAAAAATAGGGAAAAAAACAATTGCAATTTGCTGCAATGTGCTTGTATACATAAAATGCGCGTTTGTTAAAAATCTAAAGAGGAAAGTTGAGATCTCGTTAATAATGAAGTTCACAATATCTAGACATAAAAAACTGATTTATTTCCAAATTCTTTTCTATAAATACTTATTTTCAAATAAATTTTTAGTTAACAATAAAGGTACGTTGTAAAAAATATGTATCATATACCATGAATAATTAATAACACAAAACAAATTAAAAAAGAAGGCCAACAGAATCATGGAGCATATACTTTTCCAATTGAAAGAGGGCAATATCTTCCTTCGTGCTCAAAAATTAATACAAACATGAATTGATGATTTATCAAAATTGCTTCTGCCTTATTATCAAACTGAATTGAATGGGAATAATCACCTCGTTCTAGAACAAAAAAATACATTTATTGTTATACATTAATATTGGTACTAAAATTTGCATGTATGAATATTCGAAAGTATCGGTATGTTAAGTATATAATAAGGGAATTGTTGATATCATTTGGTATAGCAGCATGGGAATAGTTTTTATTACAGTATGAATTGAAAATATCTACGTTTTTAGCAGTGGCGGTATATTTGATTTGAACGTGTATTCAATTCATTCATGTTTAAAAAAACCTTTAAGTATTTTTTAAAAGACATTATTTAAAAAAAACAATCAACTTAATTATCTCTTATGGATATAAATGAAATGCTTACTTTCTTTTTACTACTAACTTATATATACGAGGGCCGTTCGGAAATAAAACTAATTTCCATTTAAATTCAAACTTTCGCCGTATCTTGTAACGAGCTTTTGAATACCAGCATCATGGAATTCTGTCGCCGATACATTAAGAAAAGTTGTGTCCTCTTTTTTGAGTTCTTCATCGTTTTGAAGACGTTTTCCTCCCAGAAACTCTCAGTTTGATCAAAAGATGGTAGTCACTAGGGGCCAAGTCAAGAATAATCGATAATTTCTCAACGGAATTTTCTTTTCTTCCTTCTTTTGATGGCAAATCTTCTTTGTCGGTCCCAAAACACTGTCGTCATTAGTTTAGGAGTCGGGACTATTTGCTTGAATTTTTTTGGTCTAGTTGGTGAACCAGCATGATGCCGCCGCATGTAGCATAAGAAAGCCAATTTCATTTCCTGTCGCTATTAGTGAAAGAAAGTTATTTTCTTCATTTGAATAGCGCTCTGTGAGCATGTGAGGAAGCCACCTTGCACAAAGTTTTCCATACTTCACATATATTGTCACAATTTCAATAGTGCGAGTGCGGTGTATTTTGAGACAAATTGTATACTGTCCAAATATACCGGAACGTAGTATATAGTGGCATAAGAAAAAATAATTTAAAATTAGATTAAACATTAAAATTACTTTATTTAAAAATAAAAATTCCGCTATACACTAGCGAAATGTGTCCAACTATAAATCAACTGCTTTTTTCTGAGAAAACACCACATGACAGACTTATATTACCAAAACTATTTCAAGAGAAGTATCCGCACTAAAATAATCATTCAATAAAAAGTTATGAAATTCAATTACAAAGTATGTGGGACTATTTAAAAATTATGTACTTAAGAGAAATGCAATGTTCCATTTCTAAATTTGGCTTGTCGAGAATAACACACATTGTCTATCAAAAGTCCCCTTTCCAATAAATTTAAATTAAACTAAGCTTAAATAGATGTCAGATAAATGGTCAGAAATATAACTGTCCAACTGGATATACTACGTCCTAGTACGGACCACTTTTCCCTCCATTACTTTAGACTCATGGTGCTATTCTCTCAAAATTGAGAAATCGGCTATAAATATTATAGTGTCACATTTTGTAGAGGGACTATTTTAGTATTCTCTATCACACTTTGTTAATAATCAAATAATATTTACTTTCTAAGAGAAATTGTTAACTTCAAGCTGTGCCCCTTCGACTTACTTTTATTTAGAGATCAGCATTTTGACGTCGTTTTCGGCGTGATTTTAAAATGACATGTATTTATATATTCGCGAATTATATATAACATTATACGAGATAACAAATATGTAGTATAAATAAAAGAAAAATAATATATAAACATGTAAACAGGTATTTTCGTCATATATAAATCCTGGCATTACATGTATGATGTATAAAGCGGTTAAAAATAGAATTTGTTTTATTTAGTATTTAACTGTACGTCATGGAATTAAGATCGGTCTACTTGATCGATTGCGTCACGGTTGCTGTCGGTTAGTCGCATGGCGCTTTCCCAATAGATGCAAGGTTAACAGTGTCGACCATTTGCACTCTGTTATGAGTGCATAGATACACTACCGGTCATATTTATTTGCCCACCCCAATTTTATGTGTTTCCTGAAATACGGATTATCTTTCGAAAAATCTGTATTATAATTATTCAACAATATTATTAGTGGAAGTAATTCCATATGAATTTCTACGAAAATCTTAAATTGTTTATGATATATCGTAAAGGTGTCATACACTGGAAAAATACCATAAATATTATATAGCCTAGTCCCTACAGTATTAACAGTTTTACCTGCATTTCGGAAAGGTATTACCAATATTGTGTTATAGTACTAACTAATTACAATATTAGGATGTGTTATTCAAAAACGAAAATAAATTTTACGTCAGTCATCGTTCATCTTTTGTTCCGAAAACAGTGAAATAGAGAGTTATTGTGAATATTTTAATGCAATGCCGAAGACGAAGGAATTATTTGATGAAGTGCGTGCTATGATAATTGCTTATCATCGTACGGGTAAAAGTAATCGCGAAATTGCAAAAGATTTACGATTAAATCGCAGAACCGTTGATTATAACGTTAAAAAATTTGAAGAAAGTGGTACATTTTCCAACAAAAGAAGATCTGGACGACGCAAAGCGACGACATCTGCAGATGACCGGCATCTAATACGGATAAGTAGACGCGATAGACGAAAAACAGCACCAGAAATTGCTGCTAAAATGAATAGAGCGCGTGCTAAACCAATTAGTGTGTCCACGGTACAGAGAAGGTTAAGGCAAGCGGGTTTATACCGAAGAATTGCTCTGCGAAAACCACTACTACGGAAGCAAAACAAGATAAAACGACTAAATTGGGCTAAAGAACATAAGAATTAGACGATTGATCAGTGGAATAATGTGTTGTGGACAGACGAATCGAAGTTTGAACTTTTCGGTAGTAAAAGGCCAATATTCGTAAGAAGATCCGCAGGAGAAAGAATACTGCCAGAATGTATTGCGCCTACCGTAAAACATGGAGGAGGTTCAGCAATGATTTGGGGGTGTTTTGGTGGAAGATCTGTAGGCGATCTCGTCAAAATTGAGAGAATCCTAAGAAAAGAAGGCTACAAGGAAATTTTAGAAAATAACGCTGTTCCTTCAGGACTAAGGATTCTTGGCGAAAACTTTGTATTTCAACAGGACAACGATCCGAAACACACTTCTAGATTGTGTGGCGATTACTTGCGTCAACTAGAAGAGCAAGGGCAAATCTCTATAATGGATGGCCAGCTCAAAGTTCTGATCTGAACCCAATAGAGCTTCTTTGGGAAGAATTGGACCGGAAGGTTCGAGAACGTGCTCTATCATCCACCACTGTACCGTGGGAACAACTTCAAGAAGCCTGGGCACAAATTACAGAAGATACACTGCAAAAATTAATTGAAAGGATGCCGCGGTTATGTGCCGCAATTATCAAAAATAAAGGTGGGCACATTGATGAGAGCAAAATTTAATAATAATCAATGATCAAGTTTTTATATAAGAAAAATGTAACTATTTTATGTTTATTTTACACTATTGTATTGGTACAATAAATAAATTTTCAGTACACATTTGATAGTTTAATAATTTTGGCTAAAACTAAGGGTGGGCAAATAAATATGACCGGTAGTGTATATATACATGTATCTCCGCATGCTTAACAGCTCGTTCAAATAAAATTGAATAAGACATTTACCTATTTTATTTCAATTCATAGTGCTTTCATAATGGAAAATTATTTTAATAACTTTGTGTCGTTTACGTCTAATATATCGTTATAAATAATGAAGCTGCATTATTTATGCTATAATACTAACCATAAAATTAAAAAAATAATATACCGTCTACAGAACTGTAAAAAGCTTATAATGAGCAAAAATCCGACTGTAATTTTGCGGGGTATTTTACCATAAATTAAATTAACAATAAGCATAAATCTCCTACCGAGTACTTAATGTTTAACATTCAGTAATTTATAATGGTTTACATTTTGAAGCGTCTACAGTTTTATGGAGATAATCACCATAAATCTCTTCTCATATCTTTTTTTAAATTAAACTTCACTTATATTAAAAATAATTACCTTCGATTAATACTGTTTCAATTCCATGTTCATTAATGGCTACAGTGGTCTTCTGGATAATTTTTGATACGTAAGCTGGATCACCTTCTACTATATTACGAAATTCTGCCGTTCTACTAAAAGCCCTCCAAAAACCAAACTAAAAATGTTATAAATGCTTATAATTAGTTTGAAACCATGTATTCTATCGAAAGTACAGTCTGTATAATAAGAGAACACGATCTATTACTTGCAAAGAATATTCTCAATAAAATATTCAAGGAATAAAGGGGTGAGAGTCATGTTTGTCTAATACACTGTACAGTTTTCAGAACAGTTCTGTTTCGTAAGTGAGTGAAGGTATATTAAAGCAATTATCGGTGCTCCTTATTTAAAAAGATATGAAGCGACGTTTCTTTATATTCACCCCAAAGAACCAAACATGTATGTATCTGCCAAAGCAAGGTATCTGAATAAGTCAGAGGATTCGTACATTTGTGGGTAGACCGCTACAAGGCAACAAAAAAAAGTCAATTTTTCAGGCCGCGCCAAAGTACGAGCGATAAAGAAGAGCAAGATAAGGTCATACTGAATTGTTTAGAAAAAAACCCAATACGTATTACGCCAGGGCTAATATAACTTGGCAAAAAAAACAAATTAATGTTAGTTTAATGACCATTAGAAGACACTTAGGTGATGCAGTAGTTTCTCATCGCAGCACAATAATGAAACTGTTGTTATCTGACCGTCATCAAGAAATGCGCCGTACCTGAACAAATAAGGACATTGATACAGATCGGTCTGACGTTGTATTAACAGATGAAACATTTTTTGCTCGTGGTCATCAATAAGGAGAATCTGTCCTATACGATGAGATCGAATAATTCAACACACAGTGTGAGGGTGCTTCAATACTCACGGTCTTGGATCTTTGTGCGTTTTTACAGAAATTTTTAACGCGCTGCAGATGCTCAAATTGTATCAAAAAGGTTTCGTATCTTTTATGCGAAAGTGGTTCGGTGAACACTACCGTTAGTAAATTTTGCAGGAGAACAATGACCCTAAACATCGAAACAGACGCTGTATGAACGGAAGCTGGAAAATGGTATCACGACGAAGGAATGACCTTCTCAGAATGCAAATGCGAATCCTATAAAAAAATATGTGGCCAATTATGAAGCAAAAGCTTCCTACAAATCAGTTGCTATACATTACAGCAACTCAAAATTAATTTGGGCAAAGTATAGAGATAACTACACATTTCATATGTCGAAAAAATGGTAGAAAATATGATCAATGATTGTAAATTGATCATGGAAAACGATGGAGGGTGAACACTATATTAAATAATAATATCTTTAATGCCCAACAGTTACATAAACCATTTACAGGACATAATGCTCATAAGAAAAAAATTAAAATTGAAGCAAAAATAGATGCAGTTAATGTATCATACTACAAATAAAAATAAGAATACAAAATATATATATACACACACACTTATAGTAATGAAAAATAAAAAAAAAATAGTAAAGAAAAACTGAACTAACAAATTAGCAAAAGGGACCCTTGTATAATGCATTGGCATTTCTGGACATATGTACTAATAGAGCTTGTAGAGAACATTGGTTCTTGCCCGAGCTATTGAGAAGGTTGCCGATGATCTAGTGTTAAAACTAGGCACGAGGAAATCAACTTGGGACAACAGCACAGAGGAATCAATACAATTATTTATTAATTTATAAAGAAAACCGCCACTAGCTTTGTCCCTGCGTATAGCAAGAGAATCAAAATTGTGCCTAGCAAGTAGACCCTCATACGTCGAACCAAGGGCAGGATAATGACCATCAATCCTGTAGGATAAGTATTTGAGGAACCTGTATACTGTATTAGAAAATATAATATAGATTTAAGACGTAAAAATTTTCCAAATAAAGTCATTTGAGTTAGTTCTAGTTTTCTTATTATACAGACTGTACATTTATGTTAATGTTTTTCAAAAACTGTTGTAGCCAATAATTAAATTAAATTAAACATCAACTATAAAGAATTAACAAAGAAACAAATTAACGAATGCTAGTAAAAAATGGAACTTCCTTCCTAATTTTAGAATATTATGAAGTACTGTATTTAAATATCATATCATTACATTTACAGATATATATGTTTCTTTAATTATGTATCATATTTATGAAATGATAGATTAATAGAAAATAGTTAATAATCTACAAGATTAATGGTCGAAACCGTTCGTTGGACGCATTGGGGAAACATTTTATTTACTTTTTTTAAAATTTTTTGAGCAAGCAAAAGGGTTCATATGGTATTCAAAGAAAACTTTCGTGATGATTGCACTGCCAGTTAAAGTGGAAGTCGCTACAAACTCTCTTATTTTAAAGAAAAAATGTACTTCTAGTCCTCAAGAAGACTTTAAGTTTTTCCTATACCCAAATTCGACAATTTTGTAACTTTTTTTTGAAAGTATTTGATTTTTCATCGTTATTATTTGTTGTATGATAGCTATTTCGGTGCTGAAAAATGTGATATGAACAATAGAAGACCCCTTAGACTCTTTACCCTGATAATTTTGTATTTGACAAATTTTATACAGGTGTTCATAAAGTAGTTTCGGGTAAGCCAACAAAACTTTTTTTCTCAATCAAATGTAGAATTTATTTCTACGCCAACGCACAATAGCATTTCCTATATTTATTTTCTTCTTTTTCGTGTTATGTTTAAAAATTTTTTTTTTTATTTTTGTAGAATCAACTACGAATTGTAATGATGGTTAATAGATAGCCGTGGAAATGACAGGTAATGTCAAAATTAAAGTAAATAATTAGTATTTGCAATTTTCGATATCTGATTTACCTGTAGTATCCAAAATACAATAGAAAACAAGAATTAGTGAAACATGGATATTTTGAACTAATTTTATATTCTTGGAGAACGTCATAAGATTGCTGACATAACTTGTATGTTCAACAAATGATATCCCCATTTACCACTAACGAATAAACAAAAATTTGGGTAAATGGAATCAAAGTTACATGATTCGGAAATTTGAAATTGAGTAGATCACGAGTGAAACCTATCGTAGCTGAATAAGTTAATAAAATTAATATTCTGACATATTTCAGTCCTCATATCAATCCTCATGGTTCAATGAGATCATCAAAATCTAAACTCATCCTATTATGCATTGCAGGAAATTTTGAGCAAACATAAGATGCATGATTATTCATTCATAACTGTACAAGAACTTAACAAAAAACTAAACTGCTTGCACGGAAAACATTTATTTCAGTATTGTGTTGAAGATTTCATAATACTTCCTGAGCTTTATTTTCATATTTTGTATGGGAATCTCGGAATCTACAACGGATAAAAATTCGGTTAAATGGGGGAGAAGTGTATTTGTACGAACTTGACATGCTATTGTTTTTCAGCAAAAGTCCACAGCTTACTAGATATTTTCAGAAAACTAAAGAACGAAAAGTTCTAAGGTAGCTAGACCCACTATTGATTGGTGTTAATTAATTTTTTATATGAACTTTTGTTTTTTCTAAATGGCTCTCGTAGTTAGGTATGACTTCATTAAAAAGAGTATATTTTTACTGTTCAAAAATATGTTAAATAAATGAGTTATAGCAGTTTAGTGTCTTTGTGATTGAAAACAAAGTTGGCTTTTGAAAAAATTGAACAAACAGATATTGGAGTACAACAAAATTGTCTCGGTTTATTGCAAAAATAATCAACCACATTTCCACAAATTAAATTACAAAATGCAAAACAATTGAAAACTATTTACAAGTATCCAAAATGACCACAATTACTGTTTATGTAAAGATACTTCTTTTTATAATAGAATTTGTTGCTTTATGAAGTTGTCAGCGATCAATTCTCGTATTGTAGCGCTCGTTTCAGATCATTTGGCGCATTGTAAGTTTTTGTATACAGTTTGTTTTTTACCGTGCCCTACAACAAAAATTCAAAATTGCTTTTGTGTACTGTCGTTATTTTTAAGGGCAAGCATTAATTAAAAATAATTAATAACTATATAAAGTGGTATATTTCTGTGTACCACTTCATGTAAAGGTGTTTCAAATTGCGTCGTTTTTTTAAGAATAAATAAAATATATATGACGGGCTGAATTTGTCTGGGTATGTGTGCATTTAAAAAGTGTGATGTATGACATTTATATAAATAGTTTCGTACACGGTACAACAACGTGTTCAAATTGTTGAATTATTTTATGAAAATCAGCGTTCTGTGAAAAGAGTTTTTAGAAAATTACGTGAATTTTATGGTTTACATAATTGTCCATCTGAAAGCACTATTTGTCGAATTATTAAAAATTTCAAGAGACCGATTCCGTGGAAGATCAAAAAAGTGAAAAATACAGTCGTAGTGGTCGTTCACAAGAAAATATTGGTTTGATTCGTGAAAGTGTTGCTGAAGGTCCTGAAATGTCCATTAGACGACGTTCGCGTTGGATGTAGTGGATCAACAACATGGCGTATTTAACACAAGGATTTAGCTCTGAAGGCATGTAAGGTTCAAATAACAGGAATTGAAACCATTAGATCATTTAAAACGTCGTTCATTTGTCAATTTTGTCAATGAACAACCAGCTGATTTTTCTCAAAAAATAATGTTTTCCGACGAGGCACATTTTGAACTGGGTGGCTATGTTAATAAACAAAATTGCCGTGTCTGGGGTGAGGAAAATCCACGAATTATTCATGAGAAACCTATGTATCCTAAACGAGTTACTGTTTGGTGTGCATTATGGTCAGGTGGTGTAATTGGACCTTACTTCTTTGAAAATGCTGCTGGTGAAACTGTAACTGTCAATGGTGATCGATATCGTCAGATGATAACCGAACTTTTGTGGCCTGAATTAATGAATATTGATTTAGAGGATATGTAGTTTCAACAGGATGGCGCTACACCTCACTTTGCACACGAATCAATTGATTTATTGAGAGAAAAATTTCCTGGAGGTGTAATCTCAAGAAACGGTGATGTTAATTGGCCACCAAGATCATGTGATTTGACACAGTTAGACTATTTTCTTTGGGGTTATATGAAAAGTCAGGTTTATAAAGACAATCCACAATCAATTCCTGCTTTGAAAGATGAAATTATTCGTGTCATTGGTGAGATAGAATCTCAATTATGTAAAAATGTCATTGAAAATTTTAAAAAAAGAGTGGACAGCTGTGGAACTGCAAGACGAGGCATTTGGCCATGTCATAACTGATACTTCCATTACCAATAAAAAGTTTTCGAAAGTGAATCCAAATTATGTGTTTTATTTATTCTTTAAAAAAACGCGAAAAAAACACCCTTTAGTTATTAATTATTTTTAAATATTTCTTACACTTAAGAACAACGAGAGTACACAAAAGCATCAATTTACATTAATGAGTCGCTTTACTGACAAGAGTTGATTGACTCCCCTGCCCTTCAGTCTTTGCCGGCTCTAACAATTTTGGATTTTTGGAAAAAAATTCTTTTTCATGAAGTCATGGGTATCGTTTAAGAAAATAAAATTTTGGATATCAACTCAGAAATGGCAAATCCGATAAAAAAATTGGTTAACACCAATAGATAAAGGGTATGGCTATCTTAGAACTTCTCCTTTTCAATTTTTCTCTAAATTCAAAATAAAGTAATCACACGAGTTTAAAGAAAATGGAGCAATTTAGTTTTCTGCAAACATCTGGTAAGCTGTGAACTTTTGCTGAAATACAACAGCAGCAGTTTACTCAAGTTAAGTTCGTAAAACTACACTTCTTTCCTCATTTAACCAAGTCTGTATCTGTAATGTATTGTTAAAAGTTTTTATGCACATACAGTTACTTCATTATTTCTTTTCGTTGTTTCTGTGCATTTATTTATTGATAACAAGCATATTTTAAACAATATCACTGTGTATGGGCTAATAACTCAAGATTTTCACCATGAGAAGTTCAAACAGGTATTTAAACAACCTTAAAACATTATTTATATGTGTAGAATATGCGTTTAAAGATTATAGAAAAATATTTCGTTAAAAGCGCCTATTTGTTGTATTTCGGTATATCCTGGAAAAAAATGGCCAGCACTGGGCTTTTAATTATATTTGCAAATCGTGTGCTGAATACTTAAAGTTATGTAAAAGTGACAAAATAGGTGCTTTTAAATTTCGAATCCTAACTATTTAACGGGAACTAAAAAATCATCTAGACGATTGTTATTTTTGTAGTATTGATAATAGGTGTCCCAAAATTAACGCAAGATTTTAATTTGTCGCTATTTGTGCAGTAAAGTGTTGGCAACCCTAAGAAAATACAATTCGATAGCTGACAGCTACACGATAGAACAACGTGTCTTCATTATTGAACAATATTTCAAAAATAATGAATGAAATATGGTCGGAATAGTGTTTTAACTTCGTCAACTGTGAAGAGATTAATTGAAAAATTGAGAGAGACTGGATCCGTTGGAGACGCCAAACACACTGGTCGTCCAAAAACAAGCCGTTCAAATGTCAACCGACGGAACTGGGACGTCATCTTAATATTGTACAGAGATTGCATAGACGTAGTGCTTGAATATTGCCATTTAGCTCGATTTTTGCTATGCATACCGTTTATAAACGGTATGCAAATAGCAAAAATCGAGCTAAATGGCAATATTCAAGCACTACGTCTATGCAATCTCTGTACAATATTAAGATGACGTCCCAGTTCCGTCGGTTTCGATTACTAGCAATATATATGAATCCTTAGTACAAGATGATTAAATAAACAAGATCATCAGAAAGTGGTAATGATTGAAAGTTTACTAGGCGACAAAACCCAACTCTTTTCGCCGGATAAGCTGGATGATCTTGTAAGAGACTTGAATCTTTCTAAACAAGCCTTTGAATTGTTAGCGTCACGATTGAAAAAAAAAATAGCTTTCTCCAGGCGCAAAAATTACTTTTTATCGAAAAAGAGGAAAGGAGTTACGAAATTATTTTGCCCAAAAAGACAATCTCACTTGTTCAGATGTTAAAAAATTTGTCGATTCAAATAGGTTTGACACAATATGAACCAAATGCATTTTCTTACAAAACTAAAATAAATACGCCGAAATGCATCTCATCAGTTTTAAATAAAGCACGAGTAGGTAATTTGTCTCGATTTAAAATTACGAATGTTCTTTTCGATCAACAAAGCGATTACACAAAATGTCCCTGTTTTATATGCCTCTAGGGCAGCAGAGGTTTACAAGAATATTGGATAAGAAAAGATTGGCCCTTAAGAAAAAATATGATTGCTTGTAAGCAAAATGTAGTTCGCAATCTATTGGTAGCCAGTGACAAATTATACTGAAATATTATGTATAATATTAGACAGCAAAAAACAGTTTGTTAAATCTCTTGATAAAAATGAAAACTAATTTTCTTACATTTGCCGAATATTTTCTCAGCTAACTTTAATAATAATAATAATCTATGCCTTCACATTACCTAACAGTTTAACGCCAATTACAGGGGAACTTTGGTAGATCATGAATTACAAATATCCCCGCGGTCATGATGCGACTTAAAATATATATTGTGAGCATTTGTTCAAAGAGGAAGGGAAAACCACGATTAACTTTCCTGGGCTAGATCATCGGACTTGAACCCGAAACCCCCGGCATGATAAGTCAGTGACTTACTACCGATCTATCAACCGGCTATAGAAGAGACCAAAACAGATATTTTGGAAGGTCCCCAAATGAGACATCTTACGAAAGAAATTTACAGATTTGATGATTGAGGTTGAATCAAAAGCTTGAACGGCTTTTGCAAAATTTTCTTAGAAGTCGAAAATCAGAAAATTATATTCAACTAGTAGAAGATCTACTTCTACATTTAAAAAATATGGAATGTAAATTTCATTTTCCTAAATCTGCACATAAGAAATGAAAAGCTGTAAAACGAATTTTTTTGTAACTTAAATAATTAATTTTATTTATTAAAAAATTTTTGTTTACTAAGTACCATACATGTTTCTTTTTTCTAAACATATATTATCTGTAAATCAAAAACCAGATCTGATAAACAAAATTGACTTGTATATTTGAAATGAGCGTGGTATCAATAGTTAGCAACAGCTAAAATATTTCAGGTGTAATTTTTATAAAATTATTTCATATGTATTTAATACGTGAATGAACAATGATTACACGAAGAAGAATTTTTCTTCAAATTAATAGTTAACACCATAATACTAGATAATGATATATTTAATTAATTAATCTATTATTAACCAGGTACGTAGACTTATACGGCCGTGGTCCATGCTATCTGCTTCTGGGCTTCCGGGCTGGTGTCGCGTCACTTGTATATCTGCCGACGTTTCTAACCCATTTGTATAGGACATCTTCAGGGTTGAACTACTGCACTGAAACTGTTGCATCAATTTCAGTGCAGTAGTTCAGCCCTGAAGATGTCCCATACAAATGGGTGCGAAACGTCGGCAAATATACAAGTGATGCGATACCAGTCCGAAAGCCCAGGAGTAGATAGTATTATTAACCATTTTACCGGCATTCGCTAAAGCAATTAAAAAAATCTAAATTTTGCTTAATAATAAAAAAAAAAGTTACCGTTCGCATTTTATGAGTGAAATCATATTTTTGTTCCATCAAAAATTTGGGTAAATAAATATTTAGTTTGCGACTACTAGTCAGTGTTTCTATCAATTCTGGGAAGGAAACATGCTGTAGTTGTCGTTCCAAATGTGCCATGCCCCTTATAGTTCTTGGCAAAATAATCATCAAACTAAAGCTCTCATTGGCAAAGGGCAATTTTAGAACATCAGAGTCAAGTTCCTTATTTCGTGCGTAAGGAATATGACCACTGACAAACATCATCATACATTCTACAGTAGTTGATTCAGGTATACGGAATTCTTCGACTTTCGTTTTAGAAAGATCGAATTTATGTAACCATGGCCCTTTAAAATATGCCGCAGATGTTAAAACCAAACGAGTTAAATCGTGAAAATCCCCCGGATTCGTAATATTCCATATTTGATTATTGGATACTCGAGAGAACCATGAATTAATTTTTTGTGCGGCATTGATATTGTTCATGTAATTAACTCGTTCTATTTCGGCTGAAAAGTCTTCTGCAAATCTGTTATAAATTTCGTTAATACGATATCCAGCTTCGACATATATTTTTCTTGGCAAGCATAATTCAAAATCCTCCATATTATTTAGAAGTATTATAATATGTTTGTAGGCATCCAAATCTATTGGAGGCCTATGTAAGTTGAGGCAATTTTCAAATTCCTGTCGTGTATAACAAGTGGATCCCTCGTATACCATTGCCAACAAAGCATGCAAAGAAAACGGTGAAATAAATATATTGGAATCTTTTTCGGCCATGACGCCATACATCTGACGAGTAAACAGGTCCACTTTTTGAAATATGTCTGCAATTGGATCAGCTGCCATCTGAAAAATGCATAAAAAAAGATGTAAACCTTTAGGTATTAAAACTTCAAGAAGCAACTTGTGATTGTTTTTGTATTTTCATGAATATAGTTAATATTGGTTAAATTTGATAATTTTTTTAAGTTAATTTTGATGAAGAGTGTGGTCGATTAACATAATCACTGAAGGTTGATGTATAACCCCTTTCCACATTAATTTTCGTATTCTGTATTTCGACAACTAAATTGTCATCATCAGCACATAATTAAATAGTGTCGCACCTAGAAAACTACGGCAAAAAGCTGCCCGAAACAAATTCCGTATACGATCTGTATCATCGAAAGCCAAAACGTACACTGTTTTGACTTTCGGCACAAAGTTTACTAATCGATAAACCCCAACCCGTTCCGTAAGATAAGCTGGATGATCTTGTAAGAGAATTAAATATTTGTAAATAAACCCTTGAATCTTTAGTTACTAAACGAAAATAAATACGCCGGAACGCATCTCATCGGTTTTAAATAAAATAAGTATCATATGCATGAGTGGGTAATTTATCTTGATTTAGAAATTATGAATGTTCTTTTCGGCCAACAAAGCAGTTGCACCCTGTTTTATATGTCTCTGGGACACCAGAGCTTAATGAGAACATTGGATAAGAAAAGATTGACTCTTAAGAAAGAATATGATGGCTTGTAAGCAAAATGTAGTTCGCAATCCATTGTTAGCTCGTGACAAATTATCCTGCCGCTATAGCGTATAAAATTGGGCAGCATGAAACAATTTGTTAAATCTCTTCATAAAAATGAAAGCTAACTTTCTTACATGTGCTGAATATTTTGTCAGCTAACTATAATAATAGCAATAATAATCTATACCTTCACATTACCTAACAGCTTAATACCAATTACAGGGGGCTCCGGTAGACTGTGAATTGTTACTACGCTCGCGTAAGTGGTGCGACTTAAGATATTTGTCATCAGCGTTTGTTCAAAGAAGAAGGGGAAACCACGATAAACTTAAACAGGTATTTTTGTAGATCCCAAAATTAGACATCTTACACAAGATATTTAATTTACAGATTCGATGAATGAGGTTGTTATATTGTCGTCAAAGGCCAAAATGCATACTGTTTTGGCTTTCGAAGGTACAGATCACGTACGGAATTTGTCTCATGCGGGCTTTTGCCATAGTTTTCCATGTGCGACACTGTTCAATTGTCTGCTGAGGGCGATAACTTAGTTGTTGAAATAACTATACGGAATACGAAAATTAATGTGGAAAAGGGTTATATATCAACCTTAAGTGATTATATTAATCAACCACAGGCTCCATAAAAACTACCTTAAAAAAAATGAAAATTTGAAAAAAAAGCCGAATTATTAAATTTTAATTTTGTTGGCATAAAATAACTTATAAATATATAAGTTATTTTCTGCCATAACGACTGTAATACTAACGGGTGTTTTTTTTAGAGGTATAGAACTTTAAGTTGGTAACACTTTTTTAACTGGCGGCCATTTTGTCAGCTGTTAAGTGATTTATATTTAGTTTGGTTTGTCATTTCAACATGAATAGACTGACGCCTGAACAACGCTTGCAAATTGTGCAAATTTATTTTGAAAATCATGGTTCTGTTCGAAATACGTATCGCGCACTACGTCAATATTACGGTCAACATAATCGTCCATCAGAGCAATTAATTCGATTAACTATGGAACGTTTTCGCACCACGTATGCTCTAAATGATAACACGCATCCAGAGAGACGTCGTACAGTGCGTACAGAAGAAGTCATTGCTGCTGTAGAGCGTAGCGTAGAGGAAGACCCGAATCAGTCTATCCGCCATCGTGCATAGGAATTGGATATGTGTCTATCCACTTTATAGAAGATTTTGCGGAAAAATCTAGGTTTGCGTGCTTACAAAATTCAACTCGTGCAAGAATTGAAGCCACACGATCACCTAGCAAGGCGTAGATTTGGTGAATAGGCCCAAAACAAGATTGTCGTTGATCCCGATTTTCATAATCGAATTTTGTTTAGCGATGAAGCTCACTTTTGGTTGAATGGTTACGTCAATAAACAAAACTGCCGTATTTGGAGTGATGATAATACTCAAGTGTATGTTGAGACACCGTTATATCCAGAAAAACTGATTGTTTGGTGTGCTTTATGGGCTAGTGGAATAATTGGTCCGTACTTCTTTAAAAACGAAGCTGGCCAGAACGTTACAGTCAATGGTGACCGCTATAGAGCCATGATTACTGACTTTTACGTTCTTCAATTGAACAATCATGATGTGCAGGAGTTGTGGTTTCAACAAGACGGCGCAACATGTCACACAGCTCGTGCCACAATTGATTTATTGAAGAAAACGTTTGGTAACCGCATAGTTTCACGTTTCGGACCCGTGAATTGGCCTCCAAGATCGTGCGATTTAACGCCGCTTGACTATTTTCTGTGGGGATATGTGAAGTCGCTAGTCTACGCCGATAAGCCCGAATCGATTGACCACTTGGAGGACAACATTCGCCGCGTTATTGCCGATATACGGCCACAAATGTTGGAAAAAGTCATCGAAAATTGGCCCTCCAGATTAGACTACGTCCGAGCCAGCCGTGGCGGTCATATGCCAGAAGTCATATTTAAATTATAATGCCAGAAGATTATCTTTCGAATAAAGTAAATTTCATGTCAATTTAAAAAAATCATATTTGTTTTATTCCATTTCAAAGTTCTATACCTCTAAAAAAAACACCCGTTATATAAACCGGACAGAATGTCGATTTTGCATCTAAAAAGTCATCTTTCCTATGTACATTTTCATGAATAATATATTTTTGAATATAAAGTCGCAAAAGGAAACCTTGCTGAATCTCAGTTAGCGCGACATAAGAAGAGATTTCAAGTCAACATACATACATATGTGTAGTATCCGTAGAGATGTAGGAGAAACATTTATATTTAATTCCATAGAGTCTCTCTTTCATTAAATCTACAAAAACCCAATTTGAGTAAAATTTAACAGAACAATAAAAATATCTTTAAAAAATATATGAATTGAAATAGAAAGGATCAGTATGATTATAAAGAGGTTTGAATGTGAATTTAACATTTTCACATTTTGATAAATTATACTTTAACAAACGCACTATACCTTCTTAACCTTCCTTGAATTTAGCGAGCGCAGGTAAAAATTATGAGTTCGAGAAGAGATTAGCGACACGGACACTTGAATACTACGAATGAAATAAATATATGTACGAGTATATGTAATCTAACAAAAAGATTTACATTTATCTTTCCACGTCCTAGGAGTACTAGGAAAATTTGGTACGTAGACTTCCGCGGTCGTGGTCCATGCTATCTGCTTCTGGGTTTCCGGGCTGGAACCCCGTCACTAGTATATCTGCCGACGTTTCAGTGCAGTAGTTCAGCCCTGAAGATGACCCATACAAATGGTACGAAACGTCGGCAGATATACTAGTGACGCGGTTCCAGCCCGGAAACCAAGAAGCAGATAATACTAGGAAAGTTTTGCAATATGACGTAACAATGAATCGTAGGAAGCTGCTTGTTGCTGCATGTTGCGACGTGTTCATATGTGCATGGTAGCCGCCGTTATTCATTAGCAGTAAGAGTGTAAAGTGCTCGCGATGGCATCGTGGTCACGAAATGAGATAAGGGCAGTTTTGCGTTATAATTTTGTGTGTGGTTTAAACATAGACCAGAGCTTCGAAGAAATGACTCTTGCACTAGATGATGTTTGTCCACATCGTACAACGATATTCAGGTAGTATAGAGAATTCCAAAGCGGAAATTTTACTGTGGAGGATGCTAAGAGGCCTGGAAGACCACGGACGTCAGTTACGGATGAAAACGTTACTACTGTGAAGAAAATGCTTGGCGAGGACAGGCGAGTGACCTATCAACAGATAGAGGGTACTACAGGCCTAAGTGCACCAGCAATTTGTTCGATTCTGCATGATCATTTGCACGTGAAGAAACTTTGTTCTCTTTGGGTGCCGCATCAACTGACTGAAGAGCAGATGACACGACGTGTGACTTGGTACCGGGAGATGTTAAAAAAGTTTAATAAGGGACAATCTCGATATGTGAACAACATCGTGATAGGTGACGAGACTTGGCTGTACTATTACGATGTGCCGACCAAAGTTCAAAACAAAGTTGGGTCTTTAATGATGAGGACACACCCGTAGTTGTCAGAAAATCCCGATCTGTAAAGAATAAAATGATAGCTGTATTTTTCAAATCGAGTGGAATTGTGGAACGCGTCGTATTGGACGCACAGAAGACAGTCACAGCTAAGTGGTGTACTGAACGGTGCCTGCCTAAAGTCATTGGATCTATGAACAACCTGCGGCCAAAGTCAAGAATGGACACCTGGTTCCTCTATCACGATAATGCTCCAGTTCACCACGCCAAAGCCTGCACCGGATATTTCACCACGACAGGATTGAAACTTCTCGAGCACCCTCCCTACAGTCCAGATCTTGCTCCCTGCGACTTTGTACTGTTCCCGCATGTGAAAATGAAGCTAAAAGGGAGACGGTTTTCCAGTGATGAGGACCTTCTGCGGGTTTGGGACAACAAGTGTGCTTTACTCCCTAGTGAAACTTGGCAGAACTAGTTTAAAGATTGGTTTCGGAGGATGGAGAGGTGTATTAGGTGTAGAGAAAATTACTTTGAAAAAATTAAATAAACAAAGCTGTATTGTAAAATTTTCGTAGTACCCTTTGTATTTGAAATATGTTATTCATCATAACTGAGGCAGAAGCTAATTTAATTACCAAATAAAGTAAATGCCTTATCTTAAGGGCGTAAAGTTTTATCATTTCCAAATCAGGGATTGTTGATCAAACTTTCTGAAACACGGTTAAATAAAATAGAACTTTCAAACTGTATGTATCTCGAGGATAAACAGATTATTGAATAAGGAATTTTACGAAGTATATGTACACATTCCAAAAATATTATATAGCTCTTTTACTTTTAAAATATATTAAAATAGATGTACAATATGTAATTCACTCCTCTGTAAATATAGATAGACAACATCCCACTTTAACATTCGGGGTCCTATTTTTTCTAAAAATATACATGGTGGAACAGAAATAACCCTCGAATATTAACCGTAAATAACAAAGCAACAATAGATGCTATTCAAAAGTTTTTTCACAGTTTGAAAGAGCAATGTTTGCTATTTACTTTACAAACTACACTCTATCTTGCGACTTACTTTAGCTTACCACAACATAATGCTTATTTCGTAGACATTTTTTTGTTATGAGCCACTAAATTAAGAAGAACGAGTTCGAATTTAAAAACGGTTATTAAAAAATTATCTAATATTGCTTTAGAAGTAAATGCTAAGAGCAAAAATGATTTTCAAGTAAGATCAGAACTAATAAATTACTTGACAATTGACAATTGAAATAGTTATTCTCAAACTAAATGCGCCAAGACAACTTTTCCAGTGCAGGATTGAAACACGAGCGAGTGTAATGTTTTCTGTAAAGAGCAACGTTTTATTATTATATTAGGTATTAATATACGTACTACTTTTTGGTGAGATATTGCTTAAAAAAACGAAGGAGACCAATTAAACGATTTATATTAATTAAATTAATAATAATTACTCCTATGAAAGTATATTTATTGTTTTACCATTTATTAACATTTTACAACATATTTTCCGCAATGCTAGGAATGGGTGCATCAAGAGCATGTCGCAGAGAAGAACTTACTGGCTTATTACATTGTTATAACTAAGACGGAAATTATTGAAAAAAAATCATGTGCTGTCAGCGAGGACTCGATCTCTAGTGTGAATCAATTCTTTAATCGCGCCATAAATTTTATTATGGAAGCAAGTCTTTAACCGTAGTAGGCCTTATTTAATGCATATGTGTATATACACAGTTACGTGTATTTCACGATGTAAATTAACGAAAACTCGTAATTTGCTGCTTATTACATCGTTATCGAAATTAATTTAGCTATCATGTCATGTCTTAGGGCAGATACTCTACCATTGAGCTGTTTCCATGAACTCAATCAATGGCTCGATTAAAGAATCGAATTTCGGAATTCTTGGTAGCCCGATGGTACATTGTCTGCTCGATAAGCAGAAAATTGGAATTCGAGTCCTCACTGATAGGACATGATTTCTTTGCATTGATTTCTTTTCTTAATTATAACGAGGCAATAAGCAATTAATTTACATCGTGAAATGCAATTTCATATGCATGTAATAACAAAATCGCGTATTAGAAGAAAGTTTGCAACTGTTAAAAAGTCATACAAAACTAAAAATACTTGAATTACTAATGTTAATAATTCAACCTATCAGATAATCAAAAGAATTTTTGTATAGTTTCTGATCTTTACTAACTCTATAAAGCCTGTTGTAGCTGTGATGAGTTTTTTTTTAATAAAAAACCACTCGTTTGGAATTAGTTGAAGTCTGACTGTTTCAAGTATTAATTGTTTTTCTAATTAAAGATTGATTATAATCTGTATTTGCTCGTCGTTTTAATTTTTTTGCTTTTTTCTTCGATGAATACTTGCTCCAAAAGAAAATGCAAGAATGTTGAAACGTGAACAAATAACGATTCGTATCAGAATTAAAGAACTTCCATGCGGAAGAAACCTAAGCTCGTGAAGCAAGACCCTGTATATAATATATACAAAGTGTATTATAATGTTTGCAATTGTTAAGAAGGACTGCGTTTTCAAGACATACAAAATTAAAAATATTTGAATTA
Organism: Dermolepida albohirtum; assembly: GCA_031893035.1. Taxonomy (NCBI): domain Eukaryota; kingdom Metazoa; phylum Arthropoda; class Insecta; order Coleoptera; family Scarabaeidae; genus Dermolepida; species Dermolepida albohirtum. Next base: position 45,964 of record JAVIWB010001897.1, on the reverse strand, counting down.
ATAATGTTAATAATTCAACCCATTAAGTAATCATAAGAATTTTTGTATAGTTTCTGATCTTTACTAACTCTATAAAGCCTGTTGTAGCTGTGATGAGTTTTTTTTTAATAAAAAACCACTCGTTTGGAATTAGTTGAAGTCTGACTGTTTCAAGTATTAATTGTTTTTCTAATTAAAGATTGATTATAATCTGTATTTGCTCGTCGTATTAATATCTTTGCTTTTTTCTTCGATGAATACTTGCTCCAAAAGAAAATGCAAGAATGTTGAAACGTGAACAAATAACGATTCGTATCATAACTAAAGAACTTCCATGCGGAAGAAACCTAAGCTCGTGAAGCAAGACCCTGTATATAATATATACAAGGTGTATTATAATGTTTGCAATTGTTAAGAAGGACTGCGTTTTCAAGACACACAAAATTAAAAATATTTGAATTAATAATGTTAATAAGTCAACCCGTCAGATAATCAAAAGAATTTTTGTATAGTTTCTGATCTTTACTAACTCTATAAAGCCTGTTGTAGCTGTGATGAGTTTTTTTTTAATAAAAAACCACTCGTTTGGAATTAGTTGAAGTCTGACTGTTTCAAGTATTAATTGTTTTTCTAATTAAAGATTGATTATAATCTGTATTTGCTCGTCGTTTTAATTTTTTTTCTTTTTTATTCGATGAATACTTGCTCCAAAAGAAAATGCAAGAATGTTGAAACGTGAACAAATAACGATTCGTATCAGAACTAACGAACTACCATACGGAAGAAACCTAAGTCCGGGAAGCAAGATCCTGTACATAATATGTGCAAGGTGTGATAATTACCTGTATTCGACTTATTAAGCATTAACTATTCACTTGATAAAAAATAAAAAATATATTTAATAATATTTATTAATAATATTTTAAGTAAAAGCTATTTTCACCAAATACTCTATACCGTAAAATTATTTTAAAATGTAAAGTTTAGCTTTGTTTGTAAAAAAAATCAGTGGTAATAAAATTGCAGCAACGTTACTAACCTTTTTTTATGTATTAGAACTGTAACAATTTGATTTTGATATATTTTATTAAGCTGGCATGTATGCTTGAGATTTTCAAGAGTAATTTTTTTCCTTGAATTGCTCTCTTTGTACAAAAGTTTAACGTCATTAAAAAAAACTATTCTTAATGAGCATGATGATATAAGATGGAGGCTTCATTACTTAAGGGAAGTTTTAAAACGCTATATATCTTTGATATTTAATGGAGCGTCCTATACACGAATTATTACATTTTCAGATGTCCAGTTAGATAATAAGGAAATTACATAAACTCTATCGTAAAATTAAACGGTTTACTAGATATTCCACTTTTAAAAAAAAAATAGTTCATTTACATAGTTCTCTTTGAAAATTAATATCGTTTTTATTATAATTGTGTAACAATTCTTGGGCATAATTGTGACATTGTTTAATGTTGTAATTTTATTTATTTAAAAAAAAACTATTGTTAATGAGCATGATGATGTAATAAGATGGAGGCTTCATTACTTGAGGGAAGTTCTAAAACGCTATATAGCTTTGATATTTTAACTGGAGCGTCCTATATATGTACATATTATTACATTTTCAGATGTCCAGTTAGATAATAAAGCAATTCCATAAACTCTATAGTGAAATTAAACGGTTTTCCAGATATTCCATTTTTAAGAAAAAAGTAGTGCATTTACATAGTTTTCTTTCAAAATTAATATCGTCTTTACTATTATTTTGCAATAATTCTTCGGTATAATTGTGACATTGTTTAATGTTGTAATTTTATTTATTTAAAAAGAAACTATTCTTAATGAGCATGATGATATAATAAGGTGGAGGCTTCATTACTTAAGGGATGTTTTAAAACGCTATCTACTTTTGATATTTTAAATGGAGCGTCCTATACACATATTATTACATTTTCAGACGTCCAGTTAGATAATAAGGCAATTATATAAACTCTATCGTGAAATTAAACGGTTTTCCAAATATTCCACTTTTAAGAAAAAAATAGTTCATTTACAAAGTTGTCTTTGAAAATTAATATCGTCTTTATTATTATTTTACAGTAATTCTTCGGCATAATTGCGACATTGTTTTATATTGTAATTTGTGACCTTCATATTGTATGAAGGTCACAAAGGGCAAACTGCCATTTTGATTATGGCTTAAAAGCAGTTTTATAATATTGATATTTGGATTAATAATATCGATAATTCAACCGTCATAATTTCATGTAGCTTTTTCAAAGTTAAAGAGTGACTTGAATTACCGACAGGTAATGTAAATTTGTTTAGCTTCTGGGTAAGCAAATAAAATTCGTTATAGCTCCGGTGAAGTCTTGAATAAAAAACGATACCTTAGTACTAATGTAGTCTATTTTAATTATTATTGTAATTATCGACCAGGTTGCTATTTACATATTATTTATAATATATATAGGACCAGTGAAATTTCTTTGGAAACATAAGTATATTCCTTATTTCATTTTGATGAAAAATTCATGGTACGTATATAGAAGTAGGAAATAAATAACTTACCTTGGAGATTTACACTGGGCAACAATCAACGATTATATGTGGCCTTCTTTTTCTTTTTGATGCAAAGATTTCTAATTTTTTTATTAAAGTTCCACACGTGAAGATACATATGGTACAGGCATTGGTTTTTGCTTAAACATAGTACACTTTTTCTGTATTAAAAAATTTTACAGGCCTAAATAAAGTATACCAAGAAAACAATATTTTTGAATTTTGCATTAAAAATTAATAATTTAAAATAATGAAATAATTAAATAAATCTTAGAATGCCTCACTTAAAATGGTAACTGCAAATTAATAAATGATTAAGTAGAAACCTAAAATTCGGTTGAAATAACTTTATCGTATATAAAAGAAGACACTTGGTAATAACAGTAAAGGTTGTACAAAGGGTACTAGGAAAGTTTTACAATACAGTTTTGTTTATTTAATTTTTTCAAAGTAATTTCCTTTACACTCAATACACCTCTCCGCCCTCCGAAACCAATCTTTAAACCAGTTCTGCCAAGTTTCACTAGGGAGTAAAGCACACTCGTTGTCCCAAGTCCGCAGAAAGTCTTCGTCACTGGAAAACCGCCTTCCTTCTAGCTTCATTTTCACAGGCGGGAACAGTGCAAAGTCGCAGAGAGCAAGATTTGGACTGGAGCATTATTGTAATGGAGGAACCAGGTGTCCATTCTTGACTTTGGCCGCAGGTTGTTCATAGATCCAATGACTTTAGGCAGGCACCGTTCAGTACACCACTTAGCTGTGACTGTCTTCTGTGCGTCCAATACGACGCGTTCCACAATTCTACTCGATTTGAAAAATACAGCTATCATTTTATTCTTTACAGATCGAGATTTTCTGACAACTACGGGTGTGTCCTCATCATTAAAGACCCAAACTTTGTTTTGAACTTTGGTCGGCACATCGTAATAGTACAGCCAAGTCTCGTCATCTGTCACGATGTTGTTCACATACCGAGATTATCCCTTATTAAATTTTTTAGCATCTCCCGGCACCAAGTCACACGTTGTGTCATCTACTCTTTAGTCAGTTGATGCTGCACCCAGAGAGAACAAAGTTTCTTCACGTGTAAATGATCATGCAGAATCGAACGAATTGCTGGTGCATTTAGGCCTGAAGCACCCTCTATCTGTTGGTAGGTCACTCGCCTGTCCTCGTCAAGCATTTTCCTCACAGTAGTAAAGTTTTCCGCCGTAACTGACGTTCGTGGCCTACTCGGCCTCTTAGCATCCTCCACAGTAAAATTTCCGCTTTGGAATTCTCTATACCACCTGAATATCGTTGCGTTTGTACACATCGTGCGATGTGGATAAACATCACTTAGTGCAAGAGACATTTCTTCGAAGCACTGGTCTATGTTTAAACCATGCAAGAAATTATAACGCAAACCTGCCCTTATCTCATATCGTGACCACGAAGCCATCGCAAGCACTTTACACTCTCACTGCTAATGAATAACTGAGCCCATCGACATGGCGCGGCGGCTACTACGCACGTATGAACATATTTCAACATACAGTAACAAGCAGCTTCCTACGATTCATTGTTACGTCATATTGCAAAACTTTCCTAGTACTATCTGCTTCTGGGTTCCCGGGCTGAAACCGCGTCACTAGTATATCTGCCTACGTTTCGTACCATTTGTATGGGACATCTTCAGGGCTGAACTACTGCACTGAAACGTCGGCAGATATACTAGTGACGGGGTTCCAGCCCGGAAACCCAGAAACAGATAGCATGGACCACGACCGCGGAAGTCTACGTACCAAATTTTCCTAGTACTCTTTGTATATTATTTACCACGACGTTAACCGAACTTAACTTGTATTTTTGTAAATGAAATGTGATTTCCTTTCTTAACTTGTAAGAATAAATATATTATATGATTGTAACGGTATCAAATGTTGTTAGTTTCAATAACAATACATTTCAAGCGGGTGATTATTGTTAATTACCAGTTGAGCTATTGCGTAAAATCGCCAATTTAAAGCTGGGATTGTTGAGTGGTTCAGACACAAACATGAGATGGTGGGTTCGAATCTCACCAGAGTAGTAAATTTTTACAAAAATTATATATACGATGTATAAAGTAGAAAAAATTGGAATTTTTCAGTTTCACATTGTTAAAGCACATGATTGTATGCAATTAAAAACTTCCTGTGGATTCCATTTAATATCTGTTTCTATAATGCAATTTATTTTATAGATTTTATATATTCGATTATTATCGCTCTCTGTTGTCATGTGGTTTGGGCACATCTTCGGCAAACAGGAGATGGTAAGTTCGAATCTTACCGATGAGCAGTAAATTTTTTCAAAAATTTCTGGAACGTATGTACGATGTGAAAAACAGTAAAAATTAGAAGTTTTTAGTTTCGCATTGTTAAAGCGTATAATTGTATTCAATTGAAAACTTACTGTCAATTCCACTTATATCTGTTTCGATAATGCAATTTGTGGTATATTAATAGATTCGAATATTAATTTTTTGGAATAGAAAAGGATTTTTTTACGTGGATTACCTCCAAACTGGTAATCAATAAATTCAGATTATTATTGTAACTTTTGGACTAGGTGGATGTAAAGTTCGTGAGAAAAGACGTGGTTTACAAAAGAAAAAAATTATTTTTCATCAAGACAACGCACCCTCCCACACAACTCAAAGAACCATCACAAAAATTAGTGAATCGTAACATCCACTCTATTCCCCAGATTTAGCACCTTCTGATATCTGGCTCTTCTCATCTTCTGTACAACAAAATGTATTTAAAACCATAAAAATTAAAATGTTTTCCTTATCGAACGACAAAACTTATTGAACAACCTGGTAGTTCCGACCTTGTGACTTCTTTTTATTCCCGTACAACTACGTAGAAGATAAAATGCGTGGATTGCAATTTAATATCTACGAAGCGACTGTGAAAGCCTACGAAAACTTCGTATCTGAGGTGCGTGAAGAATAATGGGTCCAATGTTTTGAGAACTGGTTACACCGAATGCAGAAGTGCATAAATTACAAAGGCGAATATTTTGAAATTTTTATTCACTGGTAACTAACTATATAGAATACACAGTCATGTGCACGAAAATAGCAATGGTTTGAAATTTGCTGAAATATCAATTTATACATTAAATAAAAGAAATACTAGTTTATTGAACTCTTTATTCCAACATGTTACGTAACTATAACAATAAATAAATAGGTTTCTTAATAGCAAAGAGAGAAAATAAAACTGTTTATATTATAGGACAAACAATGCATTAAAATAGCAGTCATGCCTAAATACTAACCAAATGTCATTTTTACTTAGTTAATTGGATTGAAATACTTAATATTTTGTTGCTAGACCTTTATTGTTTATGACCTCTTGACACCTGTAGGGCAACGAGTTCACTAGTTGCCTACATGTCTGCGTACGGTAGAAGCACAGTTTGAAATATGTTCACATAGACATCAGCATTCATGTCTTCTATCTTGTGTAAAGGGCCTACGCCATACTACGAAAAACAACCCCACAGCATGAAGCTTGAGCCTCCGAATTTTACTATCTGTTTGGTGTACTAGTGTTGAAATGCTGTCAATGGTGATCTTCGTATGTGTTGTTATACATTAAATAAAAGAAATACTAGTTTATTGAACTCTTTATTCCAACATGTTACCTAAATATAACAATAAATAAATAGGTTTCTTAATACCAAAGAGAAAATAAAACTATTTATATTCTAGAACGAACAATATAATTATGCATTAAAATAGCAGTCATGCCAAAATACTAACCAAATGTCATTTTTACTTAGTTAATTGGATTGAAATACTTAATATTTTGTTGCTAGACCTTTATTGTTTATGACCTCTTAACACCTGTAGGGCCACGAGTTCACTAGTTGCCTACATGTCTGCATACGGTAAAAGCACAGTTTGAAATATGTTCACAGAGACATCAGCATTTATGTCTTCTCTCTTGTGTAAAGGGCCTACGCCATACTACGAAAAACACCCCCACAGCATGATGCTTGAGCCTCCGAATTTTACTATCTTTTTGGTGCATTGGGGTTGAAATGCTATCAATGGTGATCTTCGTATGTGGTGTTGGTATGCACCAGAATTAAATAAAACTATTTTCTATTCATCGGACCACAGTACAATACGCCACTTTTTGTCGACTCATTGTACGTGTTCATGAGCAAATGACAATCTACTTTGAATTTGCCTTTTATTTAGTAATGGTACCTTCGTAAGCCTACTTTGAATTTGCCATTTATTTAATAATGGTACCTTCCTAGGCCTTCTTGCATGCAACCTTCCTTCAATCGATCTTCGTCGAATAGTAGAAGTGATTGTACAAAGTTGTAACTCACTTTTAATTACAGTTGAACTTTCTATCTTCTCTAGGACTAGTTTTCCTTTTCCATCACGATTTTCATTCACTTTTTCCAGTACTTAGCGTTTGCAACCATTTTCGCAGAACATGAGAACGTATTTTGTATAAACTTGTAGCTTCTGCCTCTATTAAGTAGATCCAGTACAATTGCTCTTTTTTGCTGTTTTGCTCAGCCCATATTACAACCCAAATTACAACAAAAAATTGTTGAATTATTCTGCAACAGACAGAAATTTATACGTGTACATTTAGTGCCGCGAGCTATGGTACTGATATTATAATGCATAGGCAAGTAACAGCATGACTAGAAATTTCAGTAGTTCCCCTTTATATTCGATACTTTACCAGAAACTATATACGAAGGTAGTTTGACAAGTAGTGAGAATGGAAAAGAAAAACGAATTTCTTAAATACAAAATAATTTTTATTTTTCAATATATTCTCCTAAAAGAGCAATACATTTATTCCAACGGTGCTCCAATGCCCTTATGCCATTTCTAAAATGCTATTCCGGAACGCTTGCAAAATACTCATTTACGAAGATGATAAGCTCGTCGTTAGACGAAAATTTCTTTCCACCTAGTGCCGTTTTCAATTTTGGAAAAAGGTGGAAGTCGGAAGGGGCTAGATTTGGGGAATAAGGCGCATGCGGTACTAATTGGAAATTTAATTCGTGCGTTGTCTTGGTGAAACAGAATCTTTTTCTTTACCATTCCTGGCCGTTTAGCACGAATCTCAACATTTAATTTTTGTAGAAGTTCTGCATAATATTGTCCGTTTATTGTGGCACTTTTCTGAAGGTAATCAATGAGCAAAATGCCCTTTGAATCCCAAAAAATTGATGCCATCACCTTGTTTGCGATAAAGTGGTTTTCGCTTTCTTTGAAGGTGCAGAACCACGTTCTAACAATTGTTTCGACTGTTGTTTAGTTTCGGGTGTACTGTTGTATATGCAAGTTTCACCGCAAGTAACAAATCGCCTACAAAAATCAATCGTATTCCGCTTATAAAGGTCCAAACACTCATTAGAAATGCGCAAACGAGTGAACTTTTGATCAGTCGTAAACAATCGCGGCACCCATCTTGCCGAAAGCTTGGAAAGGCCCAATTCTTTCGTTAAAATGTGGTGTACGCGTTCTGTTGAAATATTTATCATGTCTGCTATCTCTCTCACTTTGAGTCGTCGATCTTGCGTAATAATATTATGGATTTTTATAATCATTTCCTTAGAAGTCACGATTTTGGGTGCTCTAGAGCGCGCTACATCAACACAGCTTGTTCTACTACGTTTAAATTCATTTACCCATCTACTTATTGTGGCGGATGATGGAGCAGATTCACCTAATGTTTCCCGTAACTCACCTTTTATTTCGGTAGCTTTCATACCCTTAATTACGAAGTATATAATCACCGCACGATACTCTGCTTTTTCCATTTTAACAAAACGACGTGTTGCTTCTTTTTCAATCAGCTGTCAAAAACAAACTAATCAACCGGTTTATCTAAATATCGGAATGTAAACATATAAATAGGCAACCTAAATTACAGTGCATTTATTTTATTAATTAGAGTGCCACCTATGTGTCATTTTCACTACTTGTCAAACTATCCTCGTATATTCACTGATTTTAAATAATTTCAATATAGCTGCATCAGAATTGTTCGTCGCAAATGTTATTTATAAGTATTAATTTAGGACTGCTCTTTTCGTGCTGTATATAGCTGTGACTGTATATAGCTTTCATTTTAAGTATTACAAAATTAACAAATTTTCTATATTTCGTGCATTAAAAATTTTTTAAAACTTAATCTTTTTTATAAGATATAAGGAACAAAGCAATTATAATCTGTTACATTAGAACTCTTTGAATTTGAAAAAATGTTGTCTTTTTAAGACTGGATCAATAAGGTTGACATATAACCCCTTTCCACAATTAACTATTTGTAAATTCTGTATACGTATTTCGACAACCAAGTTGTCATCATCAGCAGATAATTTCAAAGTGTCGCACCTGGTAAAACACGGCGAAAAAATTGTACGAAAAATAAACTCCGTACGCGATCCGCATCGTTGAAAACCAAGATGTGCACTGTGTCTGTTTCACAAGATTTTTTAAAAAATACTTTTACTTAAACTAACATGCACTACATCGAAAAAGGTTATTATGGTCAAAAGTGTGTGATTTATGTGTGTTTTATGATATTGTTCCTCTTGTCTTTCAGTAGAGAGAAGAGAGGCGTTTGCAGAGGGCCGGCGTCATAAACGTTTACCAGATGGCTTGAATTCTTTACGATGTGCATGCTTTCATACGCGTCCAGTTCGCGATAATTGTACACGTTCTTTATCAAATGTAAACAATCCATATTAACACTGTGGTTATTTTCTAATACATATCTCGCTATACCCGATTTTTCCGGTCGGTTGAATTTTATGTGCGAAAGGTGTTCTTTATACCTGGTTTCGATCGATCTTTTGGTTTGGCCGATGTATTGTTTATTGCACTCTAAACATTCAATTCGGTAGATTCCCGATTTTTTATTCTCTTCAATTTTGTCTATTGCATTTCCTAACAGCATTTTAAGGGTATTATTGGGGCGGGAACATACTTTGGGTCAGGTATGTCGATGATATTTTCGCGGTTTTCAATACACAAAAATGCAACTTAAATGATTTCGTTAAACAGTTAAATTCAAAATTCCCGACAATTAAATTCACAGTAGAAAAAGAAAACAATGACAAGTTGCCTTTTTTGGACACCTTAGTTATTAAGAAAGATCTCAAAATAGAAATTGATATTTTCCGAAAAGAAACCAATGTCAATAGATTCATTACGGCTGACTCAAATCACAGCATGCAACAGAAGATGGCTTCATTCAATTTTCTGATTAATCGTTTGATCAATTTCCCATTAACAAAAGTAAGATATGAAAGAGAATTGAACCTCATTAAGAACATCGCGGTATACAACGGTTTCGATTCGGAAATAATCAATGGATTAATTAGAAAGGCCAACATAAGAAAAACAATCCGTGACACCACATGTCTTTCACCACAGAGCAATCGGGAAAAGTATTTTGTTTGTTTACCTTTCCATCGTGTGACAAAAAATCTGAATAGTATTTTTAAAGATCACGGGTTTAAAGTATGTTCCCGCCCTAATAATACCCTTAAAATGCTGTTAGGAAATGCAAAAGACAAAATTGAAGAGAATAAAAAATCGGGAATCTACCGAATTGAATGTTTAGAGTGCAATAAACAATACATCGGCCAAACCAAAAGATCGATCGAAACCAGGTATAAAGAACACCTTTCGCACATAAAATTCAACCGACCGGAAAAATCGGGTATAGCGAGACATGTATTAGAAAATAACCACAGTGTTAATATGGATTGTTTACATTTGATAAAGAACGTGTACAATTATCGCGAACTGGACGCGTATGAAAGCATGCACATCGTAAAGAATTCAAGCCATCTGGTAAACGTTTATGACGCCGGCCCTCTGCAAACGCCTCTCTTCTCTCTACTGAAAGACAAGAGGAACAATATCATAAAACACACATAAATCACACACTTTTGACCATAATAACCTTTTTCGATGTAGTGCATGTTAGTTTAAGTAAAAGTATTTTTTAAAAAATCTTGTGAAACAGACACAGTGCACATCTTGGTTTTCAACGATGCGGATCGCGTACGGAGTTTATTTTTCGTACAATTTTTTCGCCGTGTTTTACCAGGTGCGACACTTTGAAATTATCTGCTGATGATGACAACTTGGTTGTCGAAATACGTATACAGAATTTACAAATAGTTAATTGTGGAAAGGGGTTATATATCAACCTTATTGATCAAGTCAATCAACCACAGGCTCCATCAAATTCAACTTTTTAAGACTGGTTGCACTAAATGTGTAAATATAGAAATTGAAAATAAGCAGAAAATATTAAGAATTTACTTTCGTCATTGCTGAGAAAATCTTTACTTTGATGCGCTCTAGTATTACATTCATAAAAGTTAAATCGAGATTTATTTATAGCTCCAAGTTCGAAAAAAGAAATTATTAAACAATCAGACAGCGCTACAAAGATTAGTTCTTTCTTCAAACAAGAGATAGCGCGGAAAAATATATATAATAGTATTAAAGAAAAATAAATTATATAAATTTATGGTAGAGCTATACTTTTTGAAAACGGCAATATTGCCGAAAGGTTATCTTATTGTTACTTTGAAAACCGTATCTTAAACAAGCATGTAAATGGTACTTTTATTTATGGCAGTTTTCTGTTTCCTATTTAATTTATGTTCTTGCATTTGATTATGTAACGTTCACGAAAATAGAAGAAAAAATGTAATATTTTGGGCTCATTAAATGTTAAGTGCATGTTTGGAAATCTGTATTTTTATTTAAGAGTTAAGGTCTACTTAATAATGAAGTTTATAATAATAATAATAATAATAATAATATTTATTGTATTTGTAAATTTTTACAAAAACAAAAGTCAAAACATTAATAATGAAACAAAGTAAATTAAATTAAATTAAAAGTAAAAGAAAAATAAAAAGAACATATTACTAATAATAACAAACGAATTACCTATACAGAATTTTACAAGTTTAAATAGTCATTTAAAGAATATGGTTCAAGTTCAACCAGGAAACAATGCAATCTATGCCTCAGCAAACTATGATAATAAGCTGTGTGGATTTAATAAACATTGGAAGTTTATTGTACACTTGGAAACTAGAGTAATGTAGGCCCTTTTCTGTGAGAGTGAGTTTGTGGATTGGATACGAATAATTTATATTGCTTGAGCGCGTATTATACTGATGTGCAATCTCAGAATTCTGAAAATATTGTTTGTTTTTTATGAGAAACATTACACATTCATAGATATAAACACTATGCACAGGATATTATTTTTCTTAAATATAGCTCGACAACTCTGATTAAAATTAAGACCGAGAATCAATCTAATCATTTGTTTTTGTGCTATAAATATCCTATTTATGTCACTACTACGGCCCTATAGCACGATGCCATACTTCAATCTTGCATAAAAAAGGGCATAATAAATGCTCATTAGAGTGGCGGAATTTAAAACAGGTATTAAGTTCCTAATGCCATAACCAAAAGTATTTAGTTGTTTAGCCAAAGATTCGATGTGACTGCGCCAGTTTAAATTTTGATCAATATGTACATCGAGAAATTTGGTAGAGTTAGCAGTATTATATACCTTAATAGTACTCGTGTGTATCACGAGTACTATTAATTGTTCTAAATATCATGCACACCGTTTTAGATTCATTTAGTAACAAGTTATTTGCATCGAACCAATTATTCATAGCCCCGAAGTAGTATTGACATTCACTCACTAAATGAAGTAAATTATCTCCTCGTAATAGGAGATTTGTATCATCAGCATAATTTATTAACAAATGTTGGTCATTCTGAAGGATGTTATGGATATCATTTAGATAAATGTTAAAAAGCGAAGGTCCAAGTACGCTTCCTTGAGGTATTCCCCTATCAAGAAAATGGGAACGCGAAAAAGCCGTCTCGCCATTACAAGATATACTAACTATTTGTTGTCTGCCCGACAAATAAGACGACAGAAATTTATTAGCAACTGCACGTAGTACCCGAATATAAAAAAAAACAAATTTATTTTCATAATTATTTATTTCCAAATCTTTTTTTAATTATAAATTAATTACTTTACACTAAAAATATGTAATAAAAAATATATGCCATGAATAATTTAGAACAAATAACAAATAAACAAAAATGCGGCGTATATCATGGAGTATAAACTTTTCCAACAGCTAGAGGGCAATAATTTTTTTGTATATCTAACACTATTGCAAATATGAACGGACGATTTATTATAATAGATTCTACGCTTGGATCTCTTGGAGCCACTGCCCCAGTGTCGCCAGGCACTGTGGTATGTCCTATAACAAAAACATTTCATGTTAAATACACTGGTCCTAAAAATTGTAGCAAGAATAATTCTAAAGTGTCGATGTTATTTGAAGCAAATACGAGGATAGTTTGACAAGTAGTGAGAATGGAAAAGAAAAACGAATTTTTTAAATACAAAGTAATTTTTATTTTTCAATATATTCTCCTAAAAGAGCAATACATTTATTCCAGCGGTGCTCCAATGCCCTTATGCCATCTCTAAAATGCGATTCCGGAAGGCTTGCAAAATACTCATTCACGAAGAAGATAAGCTCGTCGTTAGACGAAAATTTCTTTCCACCTAGTGCCGTTTTCAATTTTGCGAATAAGGCGCATACGGTACTAATTGGAAATGCAACTCGTGGATTTTGCACATCGCAACTGTGCTGGTATGCGAGGGAGCGTTGTCTTGGTGAAACAGAATCTTTTTCTTTGCCATTCCTGGCCGTTTAGCACGAATCTCAACATCTAATTTTTGTAGAAGTTCTGCATAATATTGTACGTTTATTGTGGCACTTTTCTGAAGGTAATCAATGAACAAAATGCCCTTTGAATCCCAAAAAATTGATGCCATCACCTTGTTTGCCCATAAAGTGGTTTTCGCTTTTTTGGCGGTGCAGAACCACGTTCTAACCATTGTTTCGACTGTTGTTTAATTTCGGGTGTACTGTAGTGTATCCAAGTTTCATCGCAAGTAACAAATCGCCTACAAAAATCAACCGAATTTCGCTTATAAAGGTCCAAACACTCATTGGAAATGAGCAAACGAGTGAACTTTTGATCAGTCGTAAACAATCGCGGCACCCATCTTGCCGAAAGCTTGGAAAGGCCCAATTCTTTCATTAAAATGCGGTGTATGCCCTCTGTTGAAACGTTTACCATGTCTGCTATCTCTCTCACTTTGAGTCGTCGATCTTGCGTAATAATATTATGGATTTTTATAATCATTTCCTTGGAAGTCACGATTTTGGGTGCTCCAGAGCGCGCTTCATCAACACAGCCTGTTCTACCACGTTTAAATTCATTTACCCATCTACTTATTGTGGCGGATGATGGAGCAGATTCACCAAATATTTCCCGTAACTCACCTTTTATTTCGGTAGCTTTCATACCCTTAATTACGAAGTATTTAATCACCGCACGATACTCTGCCTTTTCCATTTTAACAAAACGACGTGTTGCTTCTTTTTCAATCAGCTGTCAAAAATAAACTAATTAACCGATTTATCTAAATATCGGAATGTAAACATATAAATAGGCAACCTAAATTACAGTGTATTTGTTTTACCAATTAGAGCGCCACCTATGTGTCATTCTCACTACTTGTCAAACTATCCTCGTAATATGGGAAAATGTTCTAACATAATAGAGCATTTTCATTTAGCAACGTTAACAACATGTGAGAACTATTATTATTTAGAAATTCCAACATTGAATATCATAAAAGGTTTCATACAAGTAACTAAAATATTTTTAAAATTTAATAAAAATTTTTGAATATTTTGATGGACCTTTCATTAATTCTTTTTATAGCTTCTAGTCTATTCGGATTAGATTTTAATAAATTTTCTGTGAAATCGGCAGAGATATTTTACCATTCTTCTAATAATGCTTTCTTCAATAATTCTTTATTAGTACATTCCTGTTTCTGATTTTTCTTTAGAAATATTGTGACAGATGTGCTCAGTCAGATCCAACGGTATTATAAAGTAAACAAACATTCTGTTGGGATCTCTACGTATCAAATATTGTTTCAGGATATCTAAGCATACTTATCGATCCAAAAACTGTTCACTAAATACTAAACTAACTATTCTTGTCGTCACCATAGATACCCGCACTTTCTTTAATCCGCCTCTATGCTTTACAATAAGTAACTGTTAACATCATTGGTAAAAGGTTTTTGTCTGGGTTTTCTCCTTACATTGTTTGAATACACTTTCTTTCCAGTATCCAATTCCACTTGTACTGTAATCCAATTTTGTTTTGAAAATTTTACAATTTTTGAATATTGTTATAATATAAAGAAAATCAATAATTATAATAACCCTGTAACACTATTTCTAATTAGAACAGACAGTCTTAAGTCTTGCCAACGCATGCTGCTAGGAGGAAATGTTCAGTTAATCATGTTAGATTTTTGAAGTACATCGTGTATTTGGAACTATGATACAAATGAGTTTATTAATTGTGATTCAATGTGACGTACAAGAGATAGCGGAAAGTGACAGTGTATTTCATTTCAAAAGTAATTAATTGATGTCACCTTTACTCGATGAAAATTCATAACAAAATTAAATATGTACAAAAACTCAGTTGTGTGTTTTTCACAAAATATTTGTATAAAAAAATAGTAACAATTGTTTCGACAACACTGTGATTTCTTCAGACTGAAAGATAAATCTAACATAAATAGAATATATTCTGGTCAATTTAGCTATTTTCAGGGTGGGGGTTATTTACAATTACAAGGAAATAAATTTAACGGTGGAGTTACTCACAATTCAAATCTACTTGTTCATTTAATAAATTATTACATTTTTTATGTTTGTTTATTCCTAGAGTTTCAAGTAATAATAACTTTATCCCTTTATTTTCCTAATGTCCGTCAAAGCAATTTCACATTGAATATGATCCACTGTCATTTGGGACCAAGCAGGAATTCGAATGCACGCAAGGCGACAAAACGTGCAGATTTGCGTCACAAACAATCTTGTTTCTTCACAATGAACAACAAGTTCACAAGGCAGCAAAATTCAACCCGTCCTCAACGAGTGTAACTTCTTTCAACCAGACTACTAGTTACATATATGATCTGAATTTGTCTTCGTCTGACTTCTTTTTAGAAAATTGAAAAACACTTCAGAGGGCGTCATTTTGTAGACGATAACTAATTGAAAGGGGAGATTGTTGTCTATTTTGAATACCAACATTATTCACCTTATTTGGTCGACCACTGCGATGCTCGTCTTGGCAGCTCATACGGCCTCGTTTAAACTCTGTTACCCAATATTTCACTGTTGTCAACGAAGGAGCAGACTCACCCAGAGTAAACTCCAGTTCACTTTTTATATCGGTTGGGCTGAGGCCTTTCAAATAAAAGTATTGTATCACGTAACGATGACCAATTTTTTCCAGTTTTACAAATTCACTGAAAACGTTCACTATTGATGGCTGCCAAACAAACACTAAACAACGTGGCGTCTTCAAACTTGAAACATATGCTTTATAGATTGTGTACTTTCTAACACAGTGATATTTTTCAAACAACTACCGCCATCTCTAGGTCAGGCGGGGTACTTATGGGACCACCCTCGTATATAACTAAACTGGTCGGATCATTTTACACAATTAAGCTCTTCGAATTATAGGTGAGCTTGGTGTAAAGAAGGTTCTGATTATTCATATATTACACTATTTACAATTGTCAACCCACTGACTTTAAACTTAGAAGCAAATATTAGCAATAAACATTAAAAAAAGATAAATACATAATTAATGCAATTGTAAGTACCCGTCCAACGTGATTAATTGTGAAGTAGCCAAATAAAAAAAAATTCTAATTAATAGAAAGTTGTAACTCCTTTAACGTTCCTAGGAGCCTATCAACTGAAGGCTTTTGATGTATATTTCATGGAAAAGTAATAGAAACCGAAACAATTGAAACAAAAAATTAAAATTAAACAAAAATTAATATTGATAATTATGGAAATGCCCGAAAAATGATGTCAAAAATCCAACGAATGTTACAAGATATAGAAAAGATGGTCCAACATAATACTTTAATTACTAGAATTGATCTAGTGTTTTTAGTATTTAATGTGGGAGTCGTTACTTTGAACATGTATGATAGAGTTCGATTATTTAGAGAAGAAACTATGACTCATCAAAATCTGCGCGACGAGATTCTACCATAGGCGTAACACGGTGGCATCCAAACAATACTTAACCTAACTTTAATATTTCTGTATATATTTTTTACTTCAATCGTAATAATTTTTCACTTACCACTGATAAAATGGTTTTGAAAAAATAGTCTTTTATATAAATTATGAAGCTAACAAGTAAAAACAGCACACACACTATAAACACACGAACAACACTGGACACCAACAGGGTCGCCCCTTCAGCGCATAATTGACTCGTCCTAAACCAAACTTCGTCCGAGCGCTTTGACCTTGAAGTTTCTTCTCTAAATAATCGAACTCTACCAAAACTAACTGACACATTACATTCTTTTTAATCACAAATACCACACGATATTGCACACTATTTTTATACCCTGAAGTACTATATTACTTCAAAACGAATTTCCACTGGTGCTTCTTACCTCTAATTATTGCCGAATCAACTCCATATTCATCAACTCCTATAGTGGTTTTCTGAATAATTTTCGAGACGCGTACGTCCCCTTCCTCTATTATATGGTTAAATTCTGCCACGTCATCGAAACTCCTCCAAAAACCCAGCTAAAAAATATTACGAATATTTGAAATTCATCTGAAATGTGCAATTTATCGAATGAATGCTCATTATTTTCAAGGAATGTGGTTGGAAAAAAATAATTCTATTATTGCGAGATCTTGATTGAGACGCGTCTCGAAAATTAAATTCTCATCAGTCAACCTGTGACCTCATAAATGAATTATTCTCTGTAGATTATTATATCTTTACGTACAGCGAAAGTGTAGAAAGCGTATAGTGAGTTTGGATCTATTCTGCTCAATGAACGACAATGTCACTACAATAGGTAAATGAACAAGCGCTATAAATATGGTATAAACTAATTTTTTCCCACCAATGGGTTTATGTCGTGTTTATAGTGCTTGTTTATTTACGTATTGTTGAGTTCATTGAGCGGGGTAAGCACGCATTACTATGTGTTTCCTTCTCTGGGACAGTTTTATTTTTATTCGTTAAATAAAATAAATAAAAAATAGTGTTTTTCTAACCGGAAAATGTGATATTTAAAAGATTAAAGAATAAAAAACATTAAATTTACTACTTCAAAAAAAGTCAATTAGAAGTATAAATGGATTTAGGGGGAAAAAGAGGATCAAAATAAGTGCTTTATTAAATTTCGTGTTACCTAAGCGTATGTATGTGTTTCTATTTAGGTATTCCGCATTATCATAGATTAGATTACTAACAATGCGAAATTTCTTCAAAATATTTGATACACGCACGTTCGAAATCACCATTTGTAACGGGTGTTATCAAAATTTGTTTATGTCATGGTTAGGTTTTGCTAAAGGGTGTTTCACGGTTTTTTTAAAAAATAAATAAAACACATAATTTGCATTCGCTTTCAAAAACTTTTTATTGGTAATTAAAGTATCAGTTATGACATTTATATGCGTAAAATAATATCTGCCAAATGGCCTTCTCTTGCAGCTCCACAGACGTCCACTCTTTTGTTAAAATTTTCAATGACAACTATCTCACCAATGACACGAATAATTTCATCTTTCAAAGCAGGAATTGATTGTGGATTGTTTTTATAAACCTGACTTTTCACATAATTCCAAAGAAAATAAACTGTGTCAAATCACATGATCTTGGTGGCCAATTAACATCACTCTTTCTTGAGATTACACGTTCAGGAAATTTTTCTCTCAATAAATTAATTGATTCGTGTGCAAAGTGAGGTGTAGCGCCATCCTGTTGAAACCACATATCCTCCAGATCAATATTCATTAAGTCAGGCCACAAAAATTCGGTTATCATCAGACGATATCGATCACTATTGACAGTTACAGCTTCACTAGCAGCATTTTCAAAGAAGTAAAGTCCAATTACACCACCTGACCATAATGCACACCAAACAGTAACTCGTTTAGGATGCATAGGTTTCTCATGAATAATTCGTGGATTTTCCTCACCCCAGATATGGAAATTTTGTTTATTAACATAGCCACGAAGTTCAAAATGTGCATCATCGGAGAACATTATTTTTTGAGAAAAATCAGCTGGTTGTTCATTGATGAAATTGACAAATGAACGACGTTTTAAATGATCTAATGGCTTCAGTTCCTGTGTTATTTGAACCTTATATGCCTTCAGAACTAAATCTTTGTGTAAAATACGCCATGTTGTTGATCCACTAAGTCCGAGTTATTGTGAACGTCGTCTAATGGAAATTTCAGGATCTTCAGCAACACTTTCACGTACCAAACCAATACTTTCTTGTGAGCGACCACTACGACTGTATTTTTCACTTTTTTGGTCTACCACGGAACCGGTCTCTTGAAATTTTTTAATAATTCGATCAATAGTGCTTTCAGATGGACGATTATGTAAACCATAAAATTCACGTAGTTTTCTAAAAACTATTTTCACAGAACGCTGATTT
Source organism: Dermolepida albohirtum (assembly GCA_031893035.1). Classification (NCBI taxonomy): domain Eukaryota; kingdom Metazoa; phylum Arthropoda; class Insecta; order Coleoptera; family Scarabaeidae; genus Dermolepida; species Dermolepida albohirtum. Next base: position 26,705 of record JAVIWB010001897.1, on the reverse strand, counting down.
TCGTTAAATAATTCAACAATTTGAACGCGTTGTTGTACCGTGTACGAAGCCATATTTATAAATGTTATACATCAAACTTTTTAAATGCCCACATACCCAGACAAATTCAGTGCGCCATCTATATTGCATTTATTCTTTAAAAAAACCGTACAATTTGAAACACCTTTATATTTAGACGTATTAATTCTATTTACTTATAAACATTTTTTTGCGTTAGAACTCTTTGATTGTCTTTGTTCTGCACACTTTCTATACAAATTTGATAAAAATCACAAGAAATAATTTTTTATACATCATTTTAAATATGAAAATTATTTTACAGATGAGAAACATTTTGAATCATTTTATAATAGGAACAAAACATTACCTCTCCGACTTGTTCCTAAACTAATTGACAGCCACATGTAGCTAAACAACTTCGAATAAATGAAAAATGCTTACTATGCAAGCGTAGAGTCGAGCTTAACACTTTTTTGTTGGAAGCTTTTCATCAGGTATAAGAGAATTTTATTGCAAAAATTGACAACAAATATTATTTTTTAAGGACGTGGAAGTTTTTAGCAATAATGACAAGGATATAACCAAACAAATTAAATCACTTAGGTGTTGGCATATCATAAATTACATCAGTGCTACAGTTAGGGAAAGATCTTCGAAAGCTAATATTATCACTCGTCGCTTAAAGCAAGAGGCCTTTGAAAACTGCTCTGTTGACTAACATTAGCAAACCAATGCTGTCAATTCAACCCCCATAAAGTTTCAGCGTCCTTTTAAAAAACTATTTTCAATACAATATTACTTGCACGCTAACGGAGCTAGTTGTGCAGATGACTGACGCTTTACTTCCAAAAACTAGCTAAAGAGAATTTTCAAAATGCTAGAACATCTACTGCGACAGAAGTAACAGAGGAAGAAGAGTACATATGAAATAATACTGCGAGGTATTGATGAAATATAGATTATGATAACTAGAATACCGTGGTGTGTCTTCTATATAAATATTTGCAATAGCACTTCTGTAACAAGTGCGTTGTCTTGTTAAAACGCAAAAGAATTTGGATACCGCTTTTTTAGTCTGCATTTCAAAAGTTATTTGTTGACCAAAGTTTTTAACATTACGCTCGTCAATATTTTATAAAATAAATTTCGCGATTTAGAGAGTGAATTGAAGACTAAAACTTTGATAATTTAGGATTCTTTATAATAAAGAGGTTATGGTAGATTATGTGTATATATAAAGTGTAAATCTATACTGTTACGTGAAATAGTGGTAAAATATACCTATCCATTACTGAAAGGCTAAAAATTAGTAGATAATAATGTAAGAGGAAGTATAGCTTTGACCTGGACTTCTTAAATTTTTGACTCGTTTACGAGTTACATAGAAATTTACTTTCCATTATCTAAGAGTACTAAGAAACTCGTGGTTAGCATATACTGTGTATTGTTTATAAAAATGTATGGCGTATACTAACAATTGATATACCAACATGAGTTATTATTCATTTTTTATGTGTTAAATCTTTGAAAGCGGACAATATTTATCTTTTTCTGCACACATAATTTGGAGGAGGATGTTTCTCAAGAAACTTCATATTTGATTGGTGTAGCTCGTTTATTAACAATGACAAAAGTGTGACAAATTTGCCTCATGCTGAAAGAACTGCTACCGCAGTCAATGATTTGATGAAATGACGAGCTTATATGCTTATTTGGTAAAATAGATGGATAAGAATTCCTGAATGGTCTGGTATTTCAAGAATAGATGTTTGTAGTGTTAAGTTATTACGAAAAACTGAATTTTAACAAAGAAAGACTTCTCTCACGAAACGAGTTTAAATTTCGCAAGAGCTTCTTCACCGTTTTCAAAATGAATGTGATGATTTGTTTGAACTGAAAAAATCTCCGGGTTCGCAGCAGCGTAGGGGCGATTATAAGGTAAATATTATATTTAATGCTAACGTACGAAAACGATTTAAAAATATTATTTACATCCGTCCCAGTTAACAATCAACCTTTGCGAGGCATCTTCGCATCATTGACATGATGCCCCTCAACCGTTCCTATCGTTGGTTACAAAAGGAATATTCAATTTTAATAATTACCGTGGGTGAATATTTGGTGCACCATTACATTCTAGAAAGTAAACAGGCCAGTTTGGAACGACACCACTCAAATTCTCTATTGTTATAAAACTCAAAACTATTCCATTGGCAGACAAAGTGTTTGCTATAGTATTCTAGGATATTCAGAATCCAATCCTGTTTGTTTTTCTAACTGGCCAGAAGACTGTTAATGCAGAATATAGCAGTGAACTTCTTTCTAAGTCAGAGACTATGTAAGAACAAAACTACGATTTGACTATTGAGTAAAGACATTATTCTTCACGATAATATCAATTTTACATAAAAAACGCTGGAACAGTTGCGATGGAAAGGGTCCCCGAGATATAGTGCTGACTTTTTGGATGCCTTAAACAAACATTGGAAGATGAGAAATTATGTCGAGGAGTTATGAAGTCGGTGCAAATTTAGCTGTGCACGCAACCTAAACAACATTCTTTTCTAAGTGGTATTCACACGTTGCAACAAATGTGTAATGAACCAAGTACATTGTAGTGAAAAATAAAGTTCTTTTACCTGTCTTTTGTTATTTTTATTACACTATACAAGAAAAATCTATACACTCCTCATAATATTAAATTAAGAAATATTCGTCTATTGTTAACCTTTTTACTAGCATTCGCTAAGAAAATAAAAAATCAATTTTTACTTGATAATAAAAAGGAATATAGTTACCATTCGCAATTTATTGGTGAAATTATATTTCTGCTCTATCAGAAACTTCGGTAAATGAACATTTAGTTGGCGACTTTTCTTTAGACTTCGTAACAGGTATCTATATGTTTCATGTAGCATTTCCTCTTCCATGTTTGACACACGCCTTATATTTCTTGGAACAATAAGCATAAAGCACAACGAATTATTGGTAAAGGGCAATCTCAAAATATCAGCATCGAGTTCCCTATTGTATGTGTAGGGAATCTCGGCACTGACAAACATCATCTCACAATTTACACTGGTTGAATCGGGTAAAAAAAATCTTCGGACTTCCGTCTTGGAAGGATCAAATGCATGTAACCACTGTAGTTTAAAACTTGCCGTGGTTAATGCAACCATACGTGTTAGATTGTGAAAATCTCCCGGATTCGTAATATTCAATATTTGATTATCAGTTTGCTGACAAAACCAGTTATTAATTGCTCGCGAAGCATTGATATTATTTACGTAATTAATTCTTTCTATTTCGGCGAAAAAGGCACTTACAGCTTCCTTATATATTTCCTTAATGCGATATTTGTCTTGAATATATATTTTTCTTATCAAGTGTATTTCTTCCATACCATCTAGTCGATCAAAAAGTTGCTTGTATTCCCTCATATTTATAAAAGGCCTATCGAAGTTTAAACAAAGTTGAAATTCCATTCGTGTATCGGCAGTAGATCCTTCATAAAGCATGGCTAGCATAGCATGTAAACAAAACGGTGACATAAAAAGATTGGAATCACTTTCAGCCATGACATGATACATTTGACGAGTGAACCTGTCAACTCTTCTGAATACATCCCCAAACGGGACGTCATACGTCTGAAAATGCATAAAGAAGTATATAAATAACAAATTCATTAACAATTTGAGGTAAACTTTAATTCTTAAGCTTTAACTCAGCGTTTGAATATTTACGACTCAATTTTCAATCACAATTCTCGAACTTCACTACATACTTCATATGCCGATAAATTGATGGAAAGTATGACCAATCGCTGTAAATTGTTCATTACAAACGATGGAGATTGGACACGTATCAAATATACATCATAAAAATGCGAACCAGATAAGAAGTTTAATTTCGCATGGATTTCCAGTATATAGAACAAATATTAACTTCGAAGACTAACATATTAACGAAATGCAATGGTATACAATGAAATATACAACACAACAAAGATATGCAAATGTACATAACCAGAGTTTGATCGCTGAAGGTTGATATATAACCCCTTGCCACATTAATTTTCGTATTCTGTATACGTATTTCGACAACTAAGTTGTCAACATCAGCAGATAATTAAACAGTGTCGCACCTGGAAAACTACGGTAAAAATACCCGTACGAAAATAAATTCCGCACGCGATGCGTACCGCTGTTTTGGCTTTAAGCGGTGACCAAGTTAATCAACTATAGGCTCCATCAAAATTAACTTTATAAGCAGAGTTTTTTAAATTAAAACGAACACTCAAAATATCAGAACAATGAAAATTGAACCGTAACAGTACTTAAATTTCGCTGATAAAAACACAATTAACATATAAAAGATATTCGGCAGGAATGTGATACTCCAGACGTAGTGCGGTAGGGGCGAGGAAGGAGAAGAAACTGGAACCAGCATATTTTCAGAATGAATAGCGCAATGACTGAAGGAACCAGACTACCAGGAAGGTCAACAAAAAGATGGAGAGACAGTTGGTCATTAATCTCTCAAGATAATAAACCTCAGTAAAACACAGGCCATAGGCCTCACGTAATGAGAAGAAGAAGATATTTAAGAAAATACATGTATAATTATTTGATTAAACTGTGAAAATGTCTTCATAGTGTAAATTTGCAATGTCATATATCTACACAAGCGGAGATCCATGCAACAAATTGATTCTGGCGAAAGGTAAAGCATGAGGGAGAGAAAATCGACAGGAAAAACAAGGCATCTGAAAATTGATACAGAAAAGTATATGTATAAAAGTATAAATAGTTCTATGAACAAATTTACATATAAATCTAGCTTCACGGGAATCGTAACGGGTGCGTTAAAAATTGTACGCCGTGTATACCTTCTTAGTAGAGAATCGTTGTCAATATTGCTCTCTAAATAGACGTCGTCGATTTCAAGCGATAGATATTTTTAAAAACTGTGTTGTATCTTTTCGACAAACAACTGGAGATAAATATAATAAGACCAAACATGTGAAACATATTCTAATTTACTTACAACAAAACTATGATACATGGTTCTGAACAGGGGCAAAGAGTTAAAAAATTTGGAAATATGCAAAACATAGTCCAATATTTTCGATGCTGTGACAAATATTGTTGGTATGTAAATCAAAAGATAAACGGGTGTCAAACAAAGCATCAAAGTCTCTTACACTATAAACTTTATTGAGAATGGAGTCATCTATAGAAGAACTATTCAAAATATTTTTTTGTATAAGACATACAGTAGCACATCTTGATATTCAACCTTAACTAACTTAACGTTGTAGTACAACACATCACTTCAAGTTTCAATGGATGAATATAATAATAATACTAGGTAAGACAAAAACATTAATAGATTGTTGAGAAATAAGATAAATAATAGAAGAGCTCAATGCGAACCTTGTAGGACTCCAGGTAGGGTAGAGAACTCAAAGGTTGTATCTACTATAAACAACATAATAAAATATGTTGTTTATGTACGATTCTAGGTAATAGGGAGGGACTTACAATTAGTCCAAGTGTCAACAACTTAGTAAATAAAAGCCTCATGATCAATTACATGTATGTATATGACGTCAACTTGAACGTGAGTATCAAGCTGATCACCAATAAAATGACATATATCACAAGATTTGTAACAGCACGCATAAAACCTTGTAGAAATAGAGAAATATAGGAGTTGACGGTACAGATACAAAGCAAACTAGGCTCTTCAAGCCCTTTGATTCAACAATATCGATCGATAGTTATTAACACAAGCAGTATCGTCTTTTTCAAATAGAGGATTGATAATAAAAGTAAGCTTTTGCAACGACAAATCTGGCATCTGCTTTCAAATATGCAAGACACAGTCCAACATTTTCGATGCTGTGACAAATATTGTTGATATGTGATGCAAAAGATAAACGGGAGTCAAACAATGCAGCAGCACATCCATATATTCAACCTTAAATTGCAGATAGAACGCCTTTACCTGAAAACGTTTAAATTACGTATCAAGTTTCAATGGATAGTAATAGTAATAATAGTAGTACTGTGCCAAATGTCACATCAAAATAATCATTAATGTTTAGTATACGCTTGCCTTTCTGAAGTACAAAAAGTGCATTCGGCGGTTTTTACAATGAGCGAAATTATTCAACAAAGAAGTTCCATTAAATTTTGTGTACGGAATCAAATTTCTGGTGCCGAAACGTTCAGAATGTTGCAAGAGGCCTTCGGCGATAATTGTTTGTCGCGAGCAAGTGTTTTTGATTGGTACAAATTATTCAAAGAGGGTCGAGAACGCGTTGATGACGAACCACGTCCAGGACGGCCATCAACATCAATTGATGATCAACACGTCAATAGAATCAAGGAATTGGTGCTTGAGAATCGACGATTAACAGTCAGAGACCTTACTGGCATCGTTGGAATATCGGAAGGATCAGTGAAAACCATTTTAAAAGATCATTTGGGCCTAAGAAAAGTGAAAGCACGATTTGTTTCAAAATCACTCAATTTTTTCGAGAAACATCGTCGCGTTGACGTCTGTGAAACAATGCTTGCAATTGTTTGTCGCGAGCAAGTGTTTTTGATTGGTACAAATTATTCAAAGAGGGTCGAGAACGCGTTGATGACGAACCACGTCCAGGACGGCCATCAACATCAATTGATGATCAACACGTCAATAGAATCAAGGAATTGGTGCTTGAGAATCGACGATTAACAGTCAGAGACCTTACTGGCATCGTTGGAATATCGGAAGGATCAGTGAAAACCATTTTAAAAGATCATTTGGGCCTAAGAAAAGTGAAAGCACGATTTGTTTCAAAATCACTCAATTTTTTCGAGAAACATCGTCGCGTTGACGTCTGTGAAACAATGCTTTCCGACAATCAAGACAAAATGAAAGGCATCATAACTGGAGATGAGACTTGGATCTACGCTTATGACCCAGAAACAGACGATCAATCGGCCAAATATCGTATCGAAGGTGAGCCGAAGCCCAAAAAACCACGTCAAAGCAAGTCAAAAATCAAGGTTATGTTGACAGTTTTCTTCGATTATTGAGGTGTGGTGCACTTCGAATTCCTTCCGACCGGCCAAACTGTCAACAAAGAATACTATTTGAGTGTTATGCGTCGTTTGCGCAATGCTATTCGTAAAAAGAGGCTAGAAATATGGGCCGACAACTCTTGGTTTTTGCACCACGATAATGCACCGTCGCACACGGCATTAATTCTTCGTGAGTTTTTCGCCAAATATCGTGCCGCAACCACCGTATTCGCCTGATTTCGCTCCGTGTGACTTCTGGCTATTCAGAAAACTCACACGACCGCTCCGGGGAAACCGTTTTGAGTCAATTGAAGACATTAAACGTGTATCGCTACGCGCATTGAAGGCTATTCCTGAAATTGACTTTAACAACTGTTTCGAGAATTAGAAGAAACGTTGGCATAAGTGTATTGGGGCCAGGGGGGATTACTTTGAGGGGGACGAAATAGATTCGGAAGAATAAATTAAGAATTTAAAAATTATGAACAAAGTCTTACTATTTTTTGCCCACAGTAGTATATCTATATAAGAAAATATTAGACAAGGCTTTCATTGGTTGGTTTAATCACATAATACTTTAACGCAAGAGCGCGAATTTGGTGACGCTCATAGGAATTTACAGTATCGACAAAGTTTATTTCATTCGTTAATGCATTATTGAACTTTCAACTTTTTTTTTTAGAAAGCTTTTATAGTTTATGTGGTTCAGGTGTATTGTATATATTTATATTGCACATATAATAAATCTGAATAAAATATATTAATAAATTTTAATTTACGAATATAAACCATTGAACAAATTACAAAAAATATTTTGTAAATGAATATTGGAAATTTATTACATTTATTTTAAGTAGCGTAATGTTTAAACTATTTGTAATAAAATGCTTAATATTTAAAGCCGATTACATTATTTACTTTTATTAATTTTAGTTAATAATAACGGATTAATTGTAGAAATATCCGTTTTTATGTAATTTATTTCAGAATATGTGTGTATTTTAAAATTTAAAATCGAAACATATAATTTTCTATTTCATTAAAATATTTTTATATTAAATATGGTAAAAAAATATATAACTCACCAAGGAAGCAACTGGCTCCATTGTAACACGTTTTGGAATTTTCTGTTATATTTTCCTTTTCAACGTGTAGATTTATACAAATGCCACATGTGAACAAACCTGTGTTTTTTCGTTTAAAATTACTAAATTTTTGCTTTATTAAAAAATATGCTATAAAGGCTGACAATTTTTTAAGGAAACTATTAGAAATATAATAAATAAATTACAATATTAAATCTCGTTTTACATTAAATTATTTATGTCAGTTTAATTGTATAGTGAGAAATTATTTTTATTGGTAAATTAATGCTATCTTTGAATATACAGGTGTTTCGGGAAGAATAATAAATATTTTAGGAAATAGTTTGATCTTCTGTAAGTTTTTTTAAGGGTGACATTTATATAAACATCCACCACTAACTAAAATATTTATTATTCCCCCTGAAACATCTTGTATTCAATGAAAACCTCAAGGGATAATTTTAAATTGCACCCAGAACAAAAAAGCATTTTACCCACTTCGTTCAAGAGAGACTATTATATACACTAGTTTACTAAAAGATTTAATATACGTCATAGATTTTTATCTATACCAACCAACGACATAAAAACAAATACATGTACAACATCGTATAACTCTAGTTCCTACTTTCCATTCGCAATTCTGCTATATTTCTAAGTTAAACCCTCGAGATGTCTCAATCCAAATGTTGTAAATCTTAGTGTTTCTGTTGTAAATCTTAGTGTTTCTGTGTAATCTTAGTGTTTCTGTGTATCTTTCTTAGTGTATATATATAATACAGATTTCGATGGACAAAAATGTGATTATATGTGAATAAGCTATTGTTGTAAGTAAAACAAGTACTAAAACACGGCAGATGCCTAATACTTAAATAAGTAAAGGTTAACTGATAGGCCTTTAATAGGCGAATAGCATCGTAATCAATATATGCACGGCAATCATGTTGTTCTTTATTTAACTATTAAGCATCCCAAGGAACAATTTTTGAATTACGCGGAAGTTTTGAGTTGGTAGTAGTAAAAATAAAGGTTAGCTATGATTTCAATTCATTCAAGAAATTAGGAAATAACATGTTTTTAATGCGTACGGTTTTCGTTTTAATTTTGATTTTGAAATATACACCTTAATTATTAATATTCATGCTGTAATAAAATAAAATATAATTTTAGATGTAGTTATTTTTTCCTTGGGCAACTTAAAACACCCGCGAAATTTAAAAATTGTTCCTTGGGATCTGCAGTGTTTCAGTACTTGCCTTTTTACGTACAGTAATAATTTGAAGGTAAGTTTTGTTGGAGACTGTGGTTAATTGAATGAACCAGAAAAGATAAAAACCCTTACCACATTAATGTTCATACTCTGTATGCCTATTTCAACAACAAAGTTGTCATCATTAGTAGCCTATTAATTACAGTGTCATATCTGGATCAGCAGTAAAGTTCACCCAGAAAAAATTCCACGCACTCATTCAGCCAAAACCAAACGCACACTAGCCTATAACCTATGCCACCTATAGGTCCATATTTCCTAGTCTTAAAACTAACACTTCTACTAATGTACCCCCCTGCAATTATTTATGGCTTACATATGGGCTAGAAGATGGTATCGGACCCTATCAGTATTAAACACATGGATTTTATTTTTCACAATAAAGTCGCTCTCGTATCTATCTAATTCACGGTAATTGTGTATATTTTTGACGAAATATAGACAATTTGCGATTATGCTGTGATTATTTTCTAACATTTTCTTTCTTTCTTTATTACAATCTGGACAATTTATTTCATATATCCCAGATTTGTGACTGACCTCGACCTTATCTTTCGCATTTCCTAAAAGAAATTTTATGACATTTCTGGACCGTATCTCTTTTTTTGTTAATGGAACACTAATCAAACGCTAAACTATAACTAGGGTATCTAAGCGAGCTAGGCATTGTTTTCTTTTTCTATCGTGAATTTGGTCGTGGCGAATTTTGTATTCAATTGATTAACGAAATCGTCCAAGTTACATTTGTGCGTGCTGCATACCTAATTCAAATCCTTGGAAAATATTGTATTTAGAGTTGTCTTTAAATTCAACCTTAAAATTACAATTACCCATTACTGTTCCTTGTTTTCTTCATATAATTTACCTTCGAATTGGAAAGAATTTTCGATTACACTGTTTACCTAAGATATAGAAATGAGGTAATTCCATAAGACCAATTGTTTCAGAGATTAAGTCACTGACTTATTTGGTTTCAAAATCATTAGTGAATGAACATAAAAATTTGCCCGAAAAAACAGAAAGTGTCTCAGTTGCTAATTCAATAAAATTTATTCAAATAATTAAGGACTGTAAACTGGAAGACGAATTTTAGTACTATTCGACGTAACGTAATTGTTTCCTTCGATACCTAAACTTTAAAATACTTAGAAGATTTGCTATACAAGAATAAGATTGAACCAGAAAGAGTAAATAACTTTTTGCGGTTGACAACCCTATGTATGTCTCAAAATTGTTTCTAAATTCTATGAGCAGAAACAAGGAACAGCAATGGGCAATTGTCTTTCTACATTTATAGCAGATTTATTCATTAGTCATTTTAAGGTTGAATTTAAATAAGGCCAAATATTTTGGATTAGGTATGTAGATGATATTTTCGCGACTTCTTACATACACACAAGTGTAACTTAGATGAGTTCGTTAAGCAATTGAATTCAAAATTCCCAAATGATCAAATTCATGATAAAAAAAGAAAACAATAACATCTTATCTTCCTTAGATACCCTAGTAATTAGAAATAACCATAAAATAGAAATTGATATTTTCCAAAAAGAAACCAATGCTAACATAATCACTGAAGGTTGATATATAACCCCTTCCCACATTAATTTTCCTATTCTGTATACGTATTTCGACAACTAAGTTGTCAGCATCAGCAGATAATTAAACAGTGTCACGCCTGGAAAACTAGGGCAAAATACCCATACGAAATAAGTGCAAACGCACACTGCAGTGTGCGCACACGCTCTGTACCGTCGAAAGCCAAAACGCACACTGTAGTATGCGTTTGAATTTGTTTCGTATGGGTATTTTGCCGTAGTTTTCCAGGTGCAGCACTGTTTAATTATCTGCTGATGATGACAACTTAGTTGTCGAAATACGTATACAGAATACGAAAGTTAATGTGGAAATGGGTTATATATCAACCTTCAGTGATTAAGTTAATCAACCACAGGCTCCATTAAAAATTACCAATGTTAACAGTTATATCACTGCGGATTCAAATCATAGCATGCAACAAAAGATGGCTTCCTTCAATTTTGTTTTCAATCGTTTGCTGAGTTTTTCATTAACGAAAGTGAGATACGAAAGAAAATTACATTTTATTAAAAACATCGTGAGCTATAATAGTTTTGATTCGGAAATAATCGTAAAATTAATTAGGAAAATTAACTTAAAAAAAGATCATTCGTAATATCACTTGCGATAAACAATTTACATGCTTACCATTCCTCTCAGTTACAAAAAAATGAAATAAAGTTTTTAAGGAATGCTAATTTCAAGTTACATTTCGGTTCAGAAACGCTATAAAAATCTCTTTCAGAAATGCAAATGTAAAGTCGAAGTTAATCGGGGATATATGATATAAATTGCAGAGATTGTGACAAAAAATACATTGGCCAAATGAAAACCTCAATAAGAATCCGGTACAAACAACATATATACATCAAGTTTAATCGGCCTAGCGAAACATGTGAAATTAATCATAGTGTAACCGCGGATTATCTCCATTTAGTCAAAGCTACAAACAATTACCGTATGAAACGACAGGGATCTAGTACCACATTCTGTCTTTTATGGATTCCTGGAAGATACTACATTAAAAAAAGTTCATAAGTAATTTTTGGGATGTACATTAGCACCAGTGTTAGTTTTCGACAATGAAATATCAACTTATGGATTTCTTATTAAAGCCAGTAGCTGTTTTGTTTTGGCGGATTGAGTGCCTAGAATAGTATGTTGATGATGACAATTTACTTGACGAAATACGTATACAGAGTACGAACAATGTGAAAAGGATTTTTTTGCCTTTTTGATAAACACTAATAACATAGTTACTCAAGTTACGAAATAAGTGCGTTGTACCTTTTTTCGTTCGGAAACTTTCACGATTATACAAAAGAGGGAAGTACAGCTTCTTTTCATAAGATTGCAGTCTAATTGTGGCGTAATTCTTTGCATGATCAGTAATTATCAATATTCGTTGTGATTTTATTTATTATTCAAACTAATAATATTTTATACGCTTATAAAATTAAAAATACATACGTATATTATTATGAAAAATGATCAAATTTTCAATATTTACTCAGTTAGATTGTAATTTTCATTTCATATGGCTCACTTTGTTTATATAATATCACTACATATGCAAGTACAATCAGTACTGCATGTCGTTATGACTTTATGGACTAATGTGCAATAAGTAGAAACAATAGAAATTATACCATGGGTTCACAGTACATTAAACAAGAAGATTTCATTATATGTAATCATTCTATTATTGCAATAATCCTTATATAAAGCAGCAAATTAAAAAGTTTCATAATATATTGGAATAGATTATATATCACTTTCAGTTCTTAAAAAAATCAATCACCATATTTTAAGATTTTTTAAATCCCAATTATCATAGATACGAACATTTTTTACCAACGGTTCAACAAAGAAGATTTCATTAATTGCTCTAATACTAACAATAATATAAAAATATACAGAGTCTAGTAATTATATTAGTTCGGATCTCAATTATGATTTAATCACTAAGGTTGATATGTAACCCCTTTCCACATTAACTTTCGTAATTCTATATACGCATTTCGACAACTAAGTTGTCATCACCAGCCGATAATTGCAAAGTGTCGCTCCTGGTAAACCACGGCGAAAAATACCCGTACGAAAACAAACTCCGTACGCGATCTGTACCGTCGTGGTTTACCAGGTGCGACACTGTTTAATTATCTGCTGATGATGACAACTTAGTTGTCGAAATGCGTATACAGAATTACGAAAGTTAATGTGGAAAGGGGTTATATATCAACCTCAGTGATTAAGTTAATCAACCACAGGCTCCATCAAATTCAACCTCAATTATGATGTATAATATATTTTAAATACATATTATGGTACTCTCCCGGAAAGATAAATGTACAAATTACTTAAATATACAAACCGTTAGCCTACGATATACCCAACTTAAATCTTTACCAATGTTTGCTAGATTATATGAAGGTGGTATAATGCGTTTACACAAATAAAATTTATTCAAAATTGTTAGACCCTCGAAGAGCGTGTTTGTGATAACTTATTTACCATTTCTAATTTTAGTTAGATTAGTAGTGCCCTATTGCTATACTTTATGTTTTTATAAGAAACTTATACGCTATGCGCAACACGAAATATATAACAGAGAAAAAATTAGAATATAAACTCCATTAGGATCTGGTTTGTATTCTCAAAGCTAAATTTGCAACACTTATCAAAGAAAATTTGTTCTCAACATCAAGCAGTCGACAAAGTTGTCATTGGCTACATAAGACCACCGGAAGGGAAGATAGAAAAATTGTTAACATTGTTTTGCAAAATAGACAGGCTTCCATCAAAGAGTTATTACATCATCCGCAGTCGTTTAATATAAGGTATCAGATTGGAACTTGCGAACTCGATGCGTACACGTCAAAAAGTGATATTACTACGACCGTGAGGCCATATACAGCGTTAGGATCAAATTTTCAAAACTGGAGGAAACACATGAATTTACTGTTAGAAAACTATTGTAAATATGTATATACAATATTACATTTAAACCTCCTTTAATTGTTAGGAATAGACCTAGTGCAAAAAAGAAAACGATAATACTGAACTATATAGTTAACCGTAGCAAGTGTATAATTTGGTACGTAGACTTCCGCGGTCGTGGTCTATGCTATCTGCTTCTGGGTTTCCGGGCTGGAAACGTCGGCAGATATACTAGTGACGCGGTTCCAGCCCGGAAACCCAGAAGCAGATAGCGTAGCAAGTGTAGTTTAGAATCAACTTTAAATAATATTACTATTTGTGTGAATGGTTTGCTGAAGTGCTAGTCAGTCGAGCAAATGTAAACAAAAATTTGACATCTGCTTCTGGGCTTCCGGGCTGGAACTGCGTCACTTGTATATCTGCCGACGTTTCGTACCCATGTGTATGAGACATCTTCAGAGCTCAACTACTGAAACTCAGCTTCGGTGCAGTAGTTGAGCCCTGAAGATGTCCCACACAAATGGGTACGAAACGTTGGCAGATATACAAGTGACGCGGTTCCAGCCCCGAAGCCCAGAAGCAGATAGCATGGACCTCGACCGCGGAAATCTACGTACCAGATTAAAAAATATGAAAGATTTTTTTTCAGAAGCGTAAGTACGAGAGAGCAGGTTTACATAATATTTGAGTGTTCTTGCATATATGTAATACATAAGTGTGTATGTATAAGTGTTATTTTTATTTACGCTTGAGTAAAATTGTTATTAGTAGAACTGGATAGTCGTATCTTCCCGACAATAGAGAAACGTTGGGCAGACACAATTATCCAGCCGCAATTATTAGCCCCATATAGTACATAATTTTAATAGAGAACGCGTCGCCATCGTTCTCATTATATCGTTTACGTGTGAGTAAAATTGTTATTAGTAGAGCTGAATAGTCGTATCTTCCGGACCATAGTTCTACATGAGGACTCGTACCTGTCGGGTAGACACGATTATTCAGCTCCAGTTATTACTCGCGTATAGAACATAATTTTAATAGAGTGCGTATCATCATTGTACTCATTGTATTTTCATTTACATACGTTGCTGTATAACCACCAATTATCTCCACGATCCCGGTCTTTAGTAATTGCGTTCAGATTGGAACATAACACACAAACGAAAACGATACTAACTGTTGACCCAGAGCAGTCCTTATACTGCACATAGTTTCTTATGCTTGAACTTCCGTCTAATTCACTAAACAATCGCGTTCATTTAAAATAGTAGTGTTACTGGCCGACAGCAGCCTAATCGACTAATAACACAGGCAACACACATTTTGGTGCCTGCGATTTTTTAACTGTTGCTGGGTAATTTTTGGATGCAGAATGTAAAAAAGTTCTCAGATTTGGTCTATCAGATCTAGTTTTTGAGATTTTTTTAAAAAATTGTGTATATATATTTTACGTTATAACTGTTATAATATATATTACTATTGACAGTTAAAAAAACAAAGACACATGGATTTAAGTATTTATTGCAAAAACTGAATTTACATAATTACATTAGTCACTAATCACATAAAAATTTTCATTTATACGACTTTCTATAATGGAGTTTAGTAGGACAGTCTCGCTGAAGGCTCCAGCAGTAGTCCGCCATCATGTGGCTATCCCATCGTCCTTGATAAGGATCTTCCATAGTTTTAATATCCTGATGGAATCTTTCCCCCTGTTCTTCACTACAATCACCTAAGTTTTCTGGAAAACGGTCTAGGTGGCTGTAGAGATAGTGAACTTTTATACTCATGTTACAGCCGAGAATATTAAAATTTGAAAGCATAGTTTCCACTAATTCTACGTAATTCTCTGCTTTATGATTGCCAAGAAAATTTTGTACTACTTGAACAAATGAACACCAAGCGTTAGGTTCAGTCTCGTTCATTGATGTGGTGAATTGTGGATCTTTAACAAGTTGCCTTATTTGAGGACCATCAAATATACCAGCTTTTAGTTTTTCCGTGCTAATGCCGGGAAATTTACGTGATAAATACCCAAAACAATTTCCATCTCGATTTAAAGCCTTCACAAATTGCTTCATTAAGCCTAGCTTGATATGAAGGGCGGAAGTAAGATTTTTTCTCTTGCAACCAAAGGTTCGTTGATCACGTTTTGTTTTCTTTGAATCATGACATCTCTTGAAGGCCATTTTTTTTAACCCAGTGCTCATTTTTATCTCTGCTGTCCCAAAGGCACAAAGAACAAGGATATTTTGTATAACCATTTCTATTTTGACGATTTAGTACATATTTATCTCTTTATTTGTTGTCCTTTATCAGAAAAAAATATCAATTAACCTGTAACCTGTATCTCAAAAATTAGAGCTGATAGAAAAAATCTGGTGGTATTTTTGTAATCAGCACATTAAAAACATCTAAAATCAGATGTTAGATTTCCGGCACCAAATTTTTTTTCTCATTTTGTTACCCTGTGTAACATATATAGATTGACGTACGGAGGACAATCAAGATTGTTCCCATGGATAATTGCTACATCATATTAAAAATAATTCACTGTATTAAATTATTTTTTCTACTCTGATATGTAATAATAATAATAATCCATGCCTTCATATCCTCCAACCAGTGGCGGCTGGTCAGGTGAGGCAGGTGAGGCAGTGCCTCACCATCTAAATCTTGGAATTATAACAAGAATAATATGTATACTTTTAAAATTCTTTATAAATTAATTATCATCTTTTATTCAGAATTTATCTTATAAACAATAAGAAAATAGTTTTAAATAAACCGGCATTACAAGCAAAGTACAAATTTATCATTTCATTTTAATTCCGTGCGAATGTACGAGCGCGTATACTTGCCCCGACCAACTTCATGCTTGATCTATGTATATCCCTACTAAACACGAATATTTGAGGCCCGGCCACTCATTGCCTCTCATTGAAAATTTATAACGCACTACAGCAGTCAAAAAAATTCTCAATTTCTATGGAAATTACAGTAAAGTATTAGCTACATATTTAAGATAACAAAGAAGAAAAAATATTCAAAAAGTTAATAGATTTTTCTAACTTTATTGTGAGATTTTTGAATTTTTTAATAATATAGAAAGCATTATTAATAGGATAAATTAAGTATTTATTTAATGATATAAAGATGTCTAAAGGTTTACATTCTTCTTGTACAGTTTCTCAATATTTCCTCCACGCAAATAATATGTTTTAAGTTTTAACAGGAGTATTTTTATTGTTTCAAGTAGATATTCTTTAGATATTAATGTATGTATGTATGTATTATTTAGTCTGAAGCCAATTTGAACTGAGCCTCTCATCGAATCACAATCGCCGAACTACCGAATATACTCGAGGCTGACATTCTCGGCCCGAATCGCAAATTACAGCAGTTGGGGGAATACCAAAGTTAGGTTAAATATTTTAATATTTGTTTAGTGATATTTTCAGTGATTTAAAAATTGTGAATATGGATTTAGAAAATGTAAGAAATACACAAGACATTGTAGATTTTTTAATAAGAAATACGTTCGTTGTTCTATCGGTAGAAGATCAATTATATGTCAAAAACCTTCCAAGACCAAACCCTGGTTTATCAAAATCTCTTACAATACACGGTAAGTCTAACAGAAATTTCAATAATAATAATAATAATTACGTTTTTTGCTTGATAAGTTTAGAGAATTTCGGGAGTGTGATACATATTTCAGTACTGTATACGAAAATTCGATGTCAGACGAATCTGTTGCACATAAAAGGCGTAGAATTGATGACGTTCCAGATACTAAACAAAATTATAGAAAATTATTTTTCGAAATTCTAGATACGTTTATTAGTCAAATTGAAATTAGATTTATTGATTTAGAAAAACTTGCTTTTTTTGATTTATTAACAGAAAGTAAATTTGAAGAATATTCGAAGGCATTTCCTCAGAGGCTCTTAAATAATTTGTTTGAACAATATAAATTTTTTGATCAAATTCAATTAAAAAATGAATTAGCTGTTATTTATAGTGACATGCAACTCCTTGGTAATTCTAAAACACCATGTGGAATGTTAAGATTTATGCACGAACAAAAGTTAGCCATCTGTATGTCAGAACTTTTTAAATTGCTAAGTATAGTAGTTACCATATCGGTAACTTCCGCGTCCGTTGAGCGAAGTTTTTCCACATTGAAACGTATAAAATCGTATGTTAGAAATACAATTGGACAACAAAGACTTAGTAACTGTGCACTAATTGCAATCGAAAAGGAATTGGTTAAAACGATGACGAGGGATGAACGATTTTATAATGATGTAATTGATTATTTTGCTAACACAAAAAACCGGAGGATACCTTTGCTATACAAGAAGTAAAATCTATTAAATGTAATTCTACGTGCAATGCCAATAAAGGAAATTCTCTGTATTTTAAAATATTTTCATTTTGCATGTAATTTTGAAATTTTGTTATTGGATTGTTGTTGATTTATATATATACATATATATGTATATATTTGTTATATTATTAAATTTTATATTATAATAGGAATGTATTTATTTTTTATTTTTAAATCCTAGAAGATTGAGTTCTTATTTTCGATTAATGTTTTTAGAATTTGTTTGATTTTTTAGAATATTTATTTTCGTTTCACAAGGGTTTGCTTTGAAACTTCGTTTTCCCTTAAAAATCGAATGGGGCGCGATATAGGGCTCAGTTCACGTCTGGCAGCCCTGTTTGTACTGGAAGCCCTATATATATATATAAATATATATAAACTGTTTTTATATGTAGTAGGTATATAGAGTTTATTAATCAATTGTAAACAATTTTGAATATTTATTATTCTATCTGCCTCACCATGTCAAATACTCACGAGCCGCCACTGCCTCCAACAGCAATTATAGAGCTCTTTGGCAGACCACGGTGCAGTTTAAGATACTTGCCTGTCAACGTTCGCTTAAACGGTAAAGAGAAACCACGAAAAATCTTTCGCGACAGCAAGCCATCAAACTCGAATCCGAAACCCCCGGCATGAAAGCCAATAACTTACCACTGACCTATCAGCTGGTTTAAAAAAGCGCCGCATTTAAGGAAGTCTTCAATTGAATTAAATTTTTAGAATTTTATTGGATGCAGTTACTTTTAAGTTTAAATGCATATTAAACCATCAGCTAAAATACATATATTGACTTGTATGTATTGGAAGCATTAATTTGCATCGACTAAAATATTCATTACATTAATAGCGTTTTGACAGTTGGAAATGACCACAATTCATGTCAATTTTGAAAAAATTAATTATATTCGCCGATATTTTATTTCACTGTGTATTGCCAAACACCACAAAAAATCCCAATATTAAATTTACTATTATTTTCCAGAAAAGGTCACAAGAGAAGAAAATTAGAACAAATAACATAAACAGCTTATGTCATTTATCGCACTGGGCCACGTGCGGTAAGACATGTCTTATGATATTCGTTCTTTAATATACTATTAGCTCAATATAATTTCAGAAATTGTGGCAAGGTTATTGACCAAATGAACTAATTGAGAAATATCTGGAATATCTGTGTATACTATATAATTAATTAAACTTTAAAGAATTAAAGAAATTAATTTACATTATAAAAAGCGTAATTAAAAAGTCAAAAAATATTAAATAATTCTTCTTCAATAATATACATAAATTTATTTATTATTGATATTGATCTTGAATTTATGAACACTCTTCGTATGAAGATATATAACCTATATGGGTGGAGAATTTACATATTTTTTAATACGAACAGTTACTCAATTATAAATGCTCACAAACCGTATAATGAACACTTTCTGTACATTGATTGGTTGTCTCTGTGGCAAATTAGACGTTTTTTTTGTGAAAATATTAAGTATAATTTATTTTCTGAGTTGCTACGTGTAAATATTTGTAAGTTTTCAAAAATACATATTAAATTTGTTCAAGCTGCATTAAAAGAATGCATAAAGCGATTAGTATTAAAGTAGAGCACTTTTAAGATTATTCAATTCGCGCTGCTTTCGTGTATTTTCACTTGCGCAAGTCAAAAAAAAACTTCGCAGTGCGTACAGCTCAACAGCTGTGCGAGTTGCGCTTTATTTTTGTAATAGATTAAACGATTGACAAGGTATTTGAAGTTGATTTGATTGCAATGATGTGCACAAAAGCTTATATTCTTTTATTTTGTTGCTAACCCCACTATAATGTATAAATTACAACTAAGGAGAATATCAAGCTTAAAAGTT
Organism: Dermolepida albohirtum; assembly: GCA_031893035.1. Lineage (NCBI taxonomy): Eukaryota > Metazoa > Arthropoda > Insecta > Coleoptera > Scarabaeidae > Dermolepida > Dermolepida albohirtum. The sequence continues at coordinate 6,489 of JAVIWB010001897.1, read as the reverse complement.
TTGACAATGAGTCACCCATTTTTTGTCAAATATACCAACTATCTTCATTGTTACATTTTTAGGATAATAGTCTTTGTCATTACAACGAAAAAATGTCTTTGGGAATCTCTGCTAGACTAAAATATCCAAAAAAGCATGAACTTGTTAAATCTCAGAGTCAGTCTCAAATTTTGGCAAGTAAACTCCGCCAAGATGGTACAATGGGTACAGGTATTTAGTATCAGTAGCAAAATATTGTATTATACTATGGCAAATCTATTATTTCAGTGGAAAATGTTATGCAGGCAGTTGATCAAGTTGCAGCTTTACTTTCCTCCACAAATGTTGATCCAACTATCTCATACAAGGAGAGCATTATAAATTTATACCAACATCTAAAGGTAAAAATATAATTTTAACTTTCTTAGAATTAAGGATTTATTGCTTAAAAACAATCATTCAAATTATTTGATTTAGTAGCTGTGCATAATCAAAGCTAAATTCTTTTAGGTGTATGGTGCATATCTTGAAATATTATATCAAGATCAACTAAATCGTGCATTTGTTGTCTTCAGAAATAGTTCCCAAGATGATGTACGACTCGATTATTTTTCACGACTACATTTACTCGAATTAATTGAACTACGAGCGAAGCAATGGAAGGGTTCAGATTTAATGAATCAGTATTACAGGAAGAAAGCAAATCAATGTGCTCAGGTACAAATAACCTTGCTTTTATAACTGGATAGAATTAAAGTATGTGTTTCATTATGTATATTTTTAATAAGAAAGTGTGCAGTATTTAACAAAAGAACTTACACCTTTGGTATGTATTTATTTTGTTTATATAACACTTTTAACACAATCACATTAAATTAATGATCGTGGTAAAATAGTCATATAAATATAATTACAATTAAGAAATTCCTTAATGAAGCTGATTTTAAGTTCATTATTGTATATTTTTAAAATACATTTTTCTAAAATGTAAATTGTAAAGCAATATGTAATAAATATTTGTATATTATATGCAAATGTAAATGTAAATGTTAAGTAGCTTAACAGATTCGTCTTTACTTATGCAATTAGATGTTCTGTTTCTAAAGATCCTTTAGACAAAATGTTGCCACTGAGAAACTTTTATATTTTTAAGTATATAGGACAGGTACAAACATGAGTTTTGCTTTAAAGGCTTATTAATAGACATTAGAAAATGATGCATCTATTATTTAATGTTTGATAAACAGCTTTTTGATTTTATCATCTACTACTACTATCTTAAGCATGCTTGGTATCAACTTTCCTATTATCATTTTTATTTCCTCTCTATTATCCCAAATCTGTTGTTGCTATTTTTCTTAAAGAATTTGACACAATTTTGTAACATTTAAATCTGTAGAAGTAATTTTTAACAGTATGATCTATAACAGAATATTATTCATGCATAAATGGATACACAGCATTATTTACATTTAATGTGCCCATTGTAGCAGCATAGACATGAGATTCTGAAAAAAATGCAACTATAATTTTTAAAAAATTTTTCACTTACATCAAATGATGTATTACTTAATTACACATTTTTATATTTCTATAAATTTGGGATATAACCACAAAATTTATACAACTAAACATACAAAAATTCTAATATTTAGAAAAGAAAATTCTATTGCCACTAATTTTGAGGTTATTTTACGAGTAAATGCATCTACAATAATATAAATATAGGCATGGTTGGCTTATGAAAAACTCATTTCAAAAATCCATGCTATTTATTAATATCGAGCTTAATTTATATGTAAACTATACTAATTTTTCTTTTTTCATGGTGTACCAACTGCCATTTTTTAAATTTTATTTGTAACAGAATCTTCAAAATATTGTTATATAATTATACAAAATGTTGCAACTATATCTAATGTATATGAACTTAAATAATGGGTATGTTACACAAACGATGAAGTACCTAAAAATGCTTTGTAGTAAACATGATAACGTAAAAAGAATTCTTTTTACAAACCTTCAGCTTTTCGTTTGAATGTTTGGCTTATCATCATATGTATTAACTGCAGTAATAAGAGTTGTAATTAGTAATTATATAAATCTCAAAATCAACTTATCAAATAAATACAAACTCTGTACGTTATTATATTTTAAATGTTTGGAGTGAGGTACGCAGTCTTCACCAATATGTCAGTCACAAACTCTATATTTTTTATGAACATCTATATGGGATGTTCGGCTCTCAATTTTGGATTATTTGTCTTAAATACCAATTGATTATAAATCTGAAATATATACCTAAATTTTACAAAATAATATTACTAATAATAATACACACTACTTTGTTATTATATAGAAACCAATCTTATGGAACACAACACCTAATGGCAACCATATTTAACTTATATAACTTAATAATTAAATTTGCCTATAAAAACAAATATAATAAATTGTTAAAAATAAGCACTAAAACTGACTACAATAGAAGTCTGTAAACAATAAAGGAATTTAGTCTATAACATTTAAAAAACAGTAATGTCAAAATACACACTAAACTATCTAAACCGATTAACGGATAATGAAATTGATAATCACACATGAGACCGTATCAATTCGAAAAATGATGCCTGAAAAAATAACACTATCGCGGAAGAAAATGTCACATTTGAAAAACACGTGACCACCTGGTCACTGTTATCGTAAATCAAATGAATGTTCAAAATTGACATAGTAATGGATACGTTCGTATTTAGCGATATTAGCGCTTATCTGAATGTAATGGTCATAATTGTGCTATAAATTGCTAATCTTAGATAAATACTCCTGTGTTGAAATAAATACTTTTATAGAGCATCTTTGTGTTATCCCTGTCTATGTTGCCAACCGGACTATAATTATAGTGTTTGTATGAAAATTATACATTCATATGTTTCTTGTTCACAAATCAAACATTTTACTGTACCATAACCACGAAGTTGTAATAACCGAACATCATCCAATATTGTAAATGTAGAAAAGAACCAGAAAAATGAATTATTTCGAATGTATTGTTCACGGAACTATTATTTCTAAGGTGATGAGGAATAATTGACTATCGATGAGATTATTGTAAATATATTTTGTTTTTCTAGGAGCTGTGCTATATGTATATTGTTTAATGAATTAGTATTTTGTTATCTTTGGGTCATTTGGAGTGTTTGAATTATTTGGAGTGTTATAGTACCATTAGAACCGCTTAGAATTGAGCTTCAGTTTAATTTTGATTAGAGTGATTAGATGTTTGTTTTACCGATAGACCGACTATTATTGTAAATTTATTTTTATCTTCCATATAGAAAATTTATATTGCGTTTCATATTTTCAGTATTATTATTATTATATTAAGTTGCACTAAGGAAAATAAAAATTAAATATATTTCTTGTTTTCAATTATTGCACTGTATTTTTTCGAATGTACTTGTATAATTTGGCGCTCGTATATAACAGTGTCCAGCACAGTTGGCAACACTAATCTGGTTCATTATACTCTCAACAAAACGGCGGTTACATATCACAATTCGCTGTTTTTATTTACATTCGTCTTTGTTACCCTTATCTGAATATCTTTTTATCATATTAAGGAAACTTATTTCCTTTATTTTCATTTCTGAACACAATTTAAAAGGATTATCAAAAAGTAATTTTCTAGAAAATGATTTTTGTAAAGCTACTTGATCATTTCTTCATGAATATAAAATCGTTTCGTGCATAAACTAGAGAAATGTAATACCTCTACATGAATTTCTTTGACGAATTAAATCATTTCTATTTTTCCTGAATTTGAATAAGGCCAACCTAAAATATAAGCTGTTAAGGTTATATTTGTGATTTTCTGTCGTGGAATTTATACTAAGTTAGCATTCAATTTCATTATATGTATATAAACAACAGGGTTGGCAAAACTTGTGAAACGGATCTAGTCGTTAAGTCACGACACCTGTAAAAACATTCACGAACTACATGATTAAATTCACGAAGAAACTGTCAGTGTCAGTAACTTATGTAATATAAATTTAATAATTAATTAATTCTTCCATTTTTTACTATTATTACTTGAATAATTTTCATACTGCTTAACCTAATTGAAGCGTGTTGTTCGTTCCGTTAATTTTACTTTTATTACAAAAATAATTATAATCGGGTGGCTACTAGACAGTTGGCAATTCTTCATTCAAATTTGTATGCTTTATCCGTCACGAGGTGTCTTACGTTTCTTGCAATATAAATGGCAGGAAGTATCAGGAATATTGTCATTGTAATTAATAAATTAAAAAAATTAATTAAATTAAAAATAAGTTTTAATAGCGCGCAAATTATGGTATAGTGAAATAAAAATTAAAAATATATCTTAAAATAAAATTAATAAACGATGAACATTTACAGACATAACACAGGGAAGTTTATTTTCATAACAGAAACCTTTCGTAATTAATAAAAAATCACAATCAACGAAACACTGACCGCAACTCGTTTCGCCTATTCAGAACTTATCAGGTAGTCTTGTTTTGTCAACTGCAACCCAGTCAGTAGTCAGTGTTTTGTTGGCTGTGATTTTTCATTAATTGAAAAAGCATTCAGTAACGAAAATAAAGTTCCTTTCGAATTTTTTTGTTACTTTTACCCGTTTTTTTCAGCCGTGACTTCTTAACGATATTCTGGGACGTGACACATACCGTACTATTTACCTCAATTACTATTAAATAACTTGTACTAGGGTAGCCGTTTATATTTTGGGAATAGCAAACCAAAAAATATTTTATTATCGAAAATAGTTTTATTGTTTTTCAAAATATTCTCCTTGAAAATCAATGCACTTTTGCATTCGTTTAAAACTAATCTGAAAAGCATTGCTGCCACTGTGAGGGCGGTATCTCCAAAATATGAGTTTTGAATGCCTCAACTGCCTCTTTCGGCGTAGAAAACTGTTGATCACGAAGTTTATTCTTCACGTGTGGGAACAAAAAACAAAAAGAAATCACAGGGTGTCAGATCAGGCCTGTACGGAGGATGGCTCATCAATTCAATGTTTTGCGCGATCAAATATTCAATTGCTTGAACCGACCTGTAAGAGCTCGCATTGTCATGGTGGAGAATAATCCTGCCGTTTTCGGTTTGTTTTCTTTATTTCTTCAAAAGCTTTTGGCAAACAAATAGTTGTGTACCATTCGAAATTGACGAGCTAACCGTTTGGCCGCAGTGGCAGGTTGAATTTTCGCAAATAATTCTCGAGATTTGAGAGGTTGTAGGGTCATATCTCGAGAAACCAAGTCGCTGCGGGTTCCGGTTTAAACCAGTCGATTCCGAACGTCGATACGGCAGTGCCTGAGTCGTCGCTACCCAGAGGGCCTTGTTTGTCGAAATATCATGCCTACCTGAAGAAAAATCAAAAATCGTCGAGAGAAAATCTTCAAACCGTCATAACTTCCACATTTTTCGTCCGATCGCAGCAAACTTTTAACCAAATGATGAAAGCCCTCTACGCAGTGATTAAAAAAATGTATAACCTTGTGGCTACAGAGCTAACCGTTTGGCCGCAGTGGCAGGTTGAATTTTCGCAAATAATTCTCGAGATTTGAGAGGTTGTAGGGTCATATCTCGAGAAACCAAGTCGCTGCGGGTTCCGGTTTAAACCAGTCGATTCCGAACGTCGATACGGCAGTGCCTGAGTCGTCGCTACCCAGAGGGCCTTGTTTGTCGAAATATCATGCCTACCTGAAGAAAAATCAAAAATCGTCGAGAGAAAATCTTCAAACCGTCATAACTTCCACATTTTTCGTCCGATCGCAGCAAACTTTTTACCAAATGAAAGCCCTCTACGCAGTGATTAAAAAAATGTATAACCTTGTGGCTACAGAGCTAACCGTTTGGCCGCAGTGGCAGGTTGAATTTTCGCAAATAATTCTCGAGATTTGAGAGGTTGTAGGGTCATATCTCGAGAAACCAAGTCGCTGCGGGTTCCGGTTTAAATCAGTCGATCCCGAACGTCGATACGGCAGTGCCTGAGTCGTCGCTACCCAGAGGGCCTTGTTTGTCGAAATATCATGCCTACCTGAAGAAAAATCAAAAATCGTCGAGAGAAAATCTTCAAACCGTCATAACTTCCACATTTTTCGTCCGATCGCAGCAAACTTTTAACCAAATGAAAGCCCTCTACGCAGTGATTAAAAAAATGTATAACCTTGTGGCTACAGAGCTAACCGTTTGGCCGCAGTGGCAGGTTGAATTTTCGCAAATAATTCTCGAGATTTGAGAGGTTGTAGGGTCATATCTCGAGAAACCAAGTCGCTGCGGGTTCCGGTTTAAACCAGTCGATTCCGAACGTCGATACGGCAGTGCCTGAGTCGTCGCTACCCAGAGGGCCTTGTTTGTCGAAATATCATGCCTACCTGAAGAAAAATCAAAAATCGTCGAGAGAAAATCTTCAAACCGTCATAACTTCCACATTTTTCGTCCGATCGCAGCAAACTT